>CM057456.1:1675865000-1676100000 GCA_016271365.2 Neoceratodus forsteri
ACCCATTTTCTAAGTGCAATAATACTCTCCAGGGTGTGCGATAACTTATCGTCTACCCTGGAGAGTGTTATTGCACTTAGAAAAGTGCTGATAAGCTATACCGGACCTTCCTGTGGCTCCAAGGCCCCTGGGTGGTCCAGTATATAGAGAATAATGGATAGGCAAGTGTGTGTTATGGGATTTTTTCCCACTGTGGGTGTGATGACCAAAACCCTAGTTAGGCCGAGAGGTTTATTTGGTCATCACACACTGAGGGTGGGAGGGAAAAAAAGATCACACTCATCTTTCATTTTTTATAATTGCTGGTATATGGACTAGCATTGTTTACTTGCCAAGGGCAAGTGACTTGGGGGAAGGTTCGTGCATGGAGTGTGACAGAGCAGTGTTTCTTGTGCTAAACAATAAGTGCCAAGATGTATTGAAAGAGTAGTGCCCAGTGTGAAAAATATACTGATTTTATTTTTAAAACTTACTTTGTTTGGTCTAAAAGAAGCCACTGAGCATAGAGCGAGTGACTCCAACTTCAGAAGAGATGACGCAAGCCTTAGCAAGCGTTAGTATAGCAATGCTCAGTGACGCTTGTATCGACTCTTCTGAAGCCACCAAGTCAATCGCTCTGCTCATTTCGCTCGGTGGCTGCTTTTAGACCAAGCAAAGTAAAGTAAGTTAAAAATAAAATCAGCATATTTTTCACATTGGGCACCACTCTTGATGCATCTTGGAGCTTTACTGTTTTGCACAACCACCACCACTCGGTCACGCTACCTCCGTGGAAAGTGAAAGTTATTTCCAGAATGCCATAACAACCGGATTGCAGGTTATTATGGCTTTTTGAAGCATAACAACCCAAAATCCAGTTATTATGGATTTTTAACAGCACAGTAATCTGGTTAATATTTATGGTCACCAGTAATTATAGCCCAATACCGCCTACCCTGTCAATTATTGCTTACTTTACACAGGTGCACAACCTCTGAACTCAAGAATGAAAGCCCTGGAAACACAACCTACTTGATATTCAGGGGAAAAGTGTATGCAGGACTACTGTACAGTACTGACCTTCAGCTCCTATCTACAGGAAGGGTTTACTTGATGGTAAAAACATAGGTCTGTCAAAAGAAATTGGCAGATGTGGCTAAGGAGAAAAATATTTTCATTCCTTCAATGGTCATAATGAAGCACACCATATTAATGAGCCTCCGATGTCACGTGAAGACAAGTTAGGCTGCATTTTCTCATTCTGATACTGTATTTACATTACTGCCATTCTTTATTACTCAAGAATTTGTATGAAAACTGCGTTCAGTTGCGTGGCTTTCATCTGCTCTGGCTGCCTGTCTAGATAGGACATCATAATCCACCGCTTGAGACAGCATAATCATTTCTACAGCAACCCGTTGTGACGTCACACCAGGCAGGCAGGGAACTCCTCTAGAGATATCACAGACGTTTCTGGAACTATCTGGCCATGCCTTTGGCTGCACTGCCCCTTGCTCACAAGCAGGTTGAGCAAGTGAGGGAGATTTTGTTACGAAAACTGCATAAGCAATTAAATAAGAGAAGAAGGGAAGTACATGAAATGAAAGCCACAGTGTGTACACAGTGTATTTTTTATTTTTTTATTTTATTTATTTATTTTTTTAAGTTGCCCATCCTGTCAAGACGCTCTTTGAACATACAGCCAACCAAAGAATAATATTCCTTCTCCCTTCCCCACTTGCCGTCATGCATCAGCAACTGTCTTCCACGTGGGAGAGCAGATAAGCAGCTGTCTGAGCAGTGGACACAAACAAAACTCATTGAAATGACAGGCGAGTGCTGCTATAGCAGCAGCTGGTACCCTCCGTTAAAGACAAGCATGACGCCTCTGTACTGCCGTCAGTCACCTCCAACTAATAAAGGACAGGGAGATCTGACTGGCTGTTTAACCCAGATTACGGAGCATTGGGCCATTAATGTTATATTTACTTCTCATCCACTTACATTGTTTTCTTCATGGAAAGGCCAGATCTGAGAGGGCTCTTCAGCAAAAATATACAGTTTTCACTGCTTCCCATGCATGTGCTGTCACCTGAATAAGCCAACCCAAACCACCCTTTCCTTTAGCATATATCTTCCTTTCCTAGGCTTTGTGACTCCTTTCAGTATGTACGGTATTATAACCATGAACAATCTTTGATTGCTGTTACCTTGCTGCTACTGCTGCCCCCACCAGGGTGCAACTCTGTAAATGTCAGTCTCAATGGTTTTAATTGCCTGGTTAAATAATGATTACTACTTTTACTAGATACAACCCACACTTAGGATCATAAATCTGCATAACAATCACGGAACTGGAAAACCACACACACACACACACACACACCACTCTTGCCCTCCACTGGCATAGCACTGAACATATTCAGCCTGACTAGTTCATACTTGGAAGTATATTTAAAATTCTATAATTAAAGCATTTGTCAATGCCGAATGTTGTCTTGCCGGCACTGGCATTGGTAGTGCAAGAGTTAGACATGCATAATAGGAATGGCAGTGAAGTACTGAACTGACGCCAGCCCCACCCCCACCCTGCAGAGACCGACAGTCAAACTGGCGAACGCATCTGTAACGCAATTATTTTGGGATTTTTAATTAAATTTTTCAATATAGGGTATTTTAGATCTCTCTCATAAACAGTGACACGGTGATTTTTTTAATCTGTCCCAAATGTTGATTTCTCACAGCGACCATGCCACTGTGCGCCAGATGTGGGAAAAAGCATTTCAGGCAGGATGTGAAAAATGACAGCTGTACTGTTTATAAGGAGACGTCAAAAAATGGCAATGTTGAAAATCTGGAGTGAAAATATTAAAAATTGTCAAAGTTACGAGCATGTGTGAAAATGCTCGTAACAATTTCTCGGATTTATTTCACCAAATTTGCAACATAGGCTTTTTGGAAGCCCACCTCATGAACAGTGGCACTGTTTCGTTAATTGGTCCCGAAATGTGATTCCACACAGTGCCTGCGAAATTACCTTTTGGGACCGAAGAAATGACAGTGACTGTGTTCATGAGGCAGGGTCCCAAAAACCCCATGTTGAAAATTTGAGACCAAAACTCCAAAAAATGGCTGAGATATCAACCTAAATTGAACCCCCATTCAGTGCCGTTATAGGACTTAGTCATTTCTTCAGTTTGCGGTCAGCTTTTGAAAAGTGCAGACGTGTTCCCAGTCCATTATAAGTATGGGTGAGTGAAGTAGAAGGAAGGTGCGGTTGGGGAGGGGGGGCAGTGGGAACAAGGGACCGTTTTCTGTTGTTTTTTTTTCAGGTTTAAAAAAAAAAAAAAAAAAATTATAATCTGGGTCGCCTGCAAAAGATATGCTCCGGGAGGAACCCAAGTCAAACATCTCGACTACGGCAAACAGACTGTCAGTTACTCCTGCTGAATCTGAAACTGCTCAGTGCAGAGTAACAATCTCTCTGGCACACACACCCCCCACACAGTTATATTAAAAGATACTCAAAAAGGAAGTTGTTGAAAATAGGCGCACACAACAAAACCCCGCAGTAATCAGGTGCAGCTCAGAGAGACAATGGGGAAGCCCTGAACAACAGTGAAACAAACAGACTACCGATTTTGTTCACATTTTCGAATCTAATCACGATGATCTGACTATAGAAAGACAGAAATGACCTGACCGATCTGATGATCCCGGTGTTGTTATGATATTGCTGTTGACTAATGTGCCATTTTCCCCTCTGTGCCCAGAGTTCCGTGAAATCTCTTCCTGCCCCAGTGCTGCAGATCTAAATGCATTATTGCTCGGTGTGACCCAATGCCCCTGCCCAGTCCACTGTTACACCAATCCATGCCTCATGCAGGCCGATCCCTGGGGCCAGCTAGTCTCCCTCCAGCCAGTCAATGGCCGCTTTGGCGACACCTCCGACCCAGGGTACAGGAAACAAAAACATGCAGAGAAACAATGAAACTCAGAAGGCTGAAGTTGTCGACACTTCTGTCAGGCAACTGACCTACTTGGTTGCAGTGCTGCAAAGGCTACAGTAACAAAGTGATCGCTGCCGACCACCACGGGATTCCTGAAGTGACATTTCTCTTGTGTCTTTCTTCAACATTCCCCAGTCATAACGTCGAGAGACTCCAGATGAGATGTGTACTATTTAAAACTAGGGACTGCAAGAGGTGGATGGCACGAGCCACCATATTTACTGAAATGGTACACCAGGCAAGGCATGCCCTGCAATGACGGGGCGCTCCCTCCCTGCAGCGGCAAATTTCCTTTAAGTTGGTGGCATGCTTCTGAACTGCTGTCAGACAGCATGCTCATTCATTGGTGCCACAGAGATCAGCCGAAAGAAGCAGTGGCACCACTGGCCACAACACTGCCGCACCTCCACAACCTGCTATTCCAGCAAGCTGTCACAAAACGTAGCTTGCACTGCGCATGCAAGACAACATAAAAAGGACACCAGTCTCCATGTTCCACTGAAATGTATGGCAAACTGCTTTGAACGAGACAACATGCAATGTAATACAATTCATTTATGCCCACTCATAATAAGCCTTGGAACATTTCTATTCACATTCATGCAGGTCTGTCTGGCTATAGCCGTCTTTGTACAAGATGCTGGCAAATGTAATACCTCCTCCACGTGTACCAATCCTGGGAACAAGAATCTTACTATGGCAAGAAAACTACAGCACGTCCCCACCCCAGTCATCTTTATGGCTCTGAAAGGCAATTTACCATGGAGGAATAACTATATTCATAGCTTTGTATCCAAACTGCATCATTCTTTGGCCAGATTAACCATTGTTTGGTCCAGATTTTCCCAACCTACTCATTTGACAATCTGGAACTGTCATTACATCTCACCTGAATGAGAACTGATCAAGGGCACACAAGTAGCAAGGCATAAAAAGGGGGGGTTCTCAACCCAAATAAGGAGCTGGTGGGACATATTTCATGCGACTGAGCTCTGCCTCATTTTGCCACATTTCTCGGGTTGTGTGTGTTTGAGGAATGCAATTAAGCAGAACAGTTTCTGATACACAGCATCTTCTCTGGCTTAAAAAGTACTTTTCCTCACTCTGGAAATCATTATGAAACTATGCTTACAAACACCAGCTTTGTATGAGGTAAGAGTATCTGGCATGGGTCCTATAATGTAGAAGAGGCAATACACAAATGTGTCTAATCAAAACCAGGCCTGTGAAAAATCCCTAATAGTACTAATGGTATGTCAGCTATCTTGCAACTTGTCAGCAAACAGACGTGCACTTGTCCACTGAGAAAACCATAAGTAGGCCCATACCTCTCAACCTCCTGCCTCATAAATCAGGGACAAGGCTTAAAAAAATCAGGGACAAAGGACAAAAAATCAGGGACACATCTTCAAAATTAGAGCTAGCCACCCAGAAAGCTGGTAGAATATGGGGTTTAGTGCTAAATGCATTTTCTAAAGAAGAACAAGACTAACTTTAATGCTTGACATTGTTTTGTGCTTTCAGTCCCAACTGTTTAGCCACAAAAACTCAAAATTTTAGGAGGGACAGAGTAAAATTTTAAGGCAAAATCAGGGACATCCCTCAAAATCAGGGACACTTGAGAGGTATGAGTAGGCCACTGTAGCAAATGTCCAGCAACGTAGGCCCCGCTCAGCTTCAGAGATCTCAAGTAAAGTGGGGATATGGTTACTGAACAGCAGCAGAAAGTACAGTTACATAAGAACTTACCTTAACAGTAGATCTTTGAGAAGCTCTTGCAGCAGGCCAACAGCAGTATAACTACGCCACCGGGCACCAGGACCACATGGAAAACTTTCTAGCTAGCAGTCTACCACAGGTACCGCCCACCACCGACATCGGCAAATGACGTCAGCCTATCCTATAAAGGCGGGCGGTCTCCCACACACTCCTCAGTTTTCCAGCCAGAGACTCAAAGTGGGCAGCGAATGGAGAACTGAGGAAGTTCCCAAGAGCCAAGGAAGAAGAGACAGAAGTCGTGTGAGAGAAATGAGGAACAGCAGGGGGAAGGAGGGAGGGAGGAAGAGCAGCGCCGGCTGCAAGAGCTTCTCTCAAAGATCTACTGCTATGGTAAGTTCTTACATAACTGTACTATCTTACTTCGAGGAAGGCTCTTGCAGCTGGCCAACACTGATAGGACCAAGTCCCAAGCAATTCCGGGCATGATCAGGAAAACAGCACCAGGAGAAGGACAGATCAGCAGCCAACAGCTCAGAAGAGAAGGCTCTGAAGTACAGCCAGGCCGAAATTGGCCCTGCGCCAAGAAGCAATGTCCAAACTGTAATCCTTGGTGAAGGTGTGGACAGAACTCCAGGTGGCAGCTGCACAGATATCCGTAATAGATATTTCTGAAACAGGCCATAGAGACAGCCACACCCCCTTGTGGAATGGCCCTCGACCACTCCCAGAAGGTCCTTGCTGTACTTACAGTAACAATAAACAATGCAATTGGCAAACCATGTACACAAACTCTGTTCTGGAAACAGTAGCGTTCTCTCTCGGGGATGAACAAAAAACTGCTCAGACTTCCTTGAAGCCTTGGTTCGGTGTGCATGTGTCGACGGCCGGAAAAGAACTGGGGAGGATGTGGGGGACCACCCTCCTTTATAGGATAGGTTGATGTCAGTGGCTGATGTCGGTTGTGGGCAGAGCCCCATGGCAGACTGCTACCTAGAAAGTTTTCGGTGTGGTCCTGGCGACTTAGTCCTAACCAGTGTTGGCCTGCTGCAACAGCGTTCCTTGAAGTAAGATCAATTTAGCCAACAAGTCTTCTTGAAACATTTTCTGGGTAACGAACAATGTTTTCTATGCAAATATATCATGGGTGTGTCTGCCCCTTTGATCCAGCAGCAAAGCATCAGCTGCTGTACAGGTGACCCGTGTTTAGCAGCGAACTCAACTTCCCATATCAAATGACAGGCAGAGCTACAGCAGATACCACTCGGCAATTTACTGCAGTAAAAAGGATCAGCATCAGGAAATCGGCACTGCAGTGCCTCCTGTGATGGCATCTGACATACAGCACAATGGTACCCACTATGTTGGGCCTGGGGAACTTGCTTCCTTTTGCAGGCATTGCTGTGTGTGTCCTGGGCCATCACCAAGGCCCCACCCACACTACTGGAGGAAGGAGTACAGGGTGAAAAACTGGGGATAAAATCCCCAATGCCATCTCTAGGACGGGTGTCTCTAGCACCTCGCATCCACATGCCAAACAATGGATCCTTTCCACTTGAAGTGGGAGGTCAGCCCTCCCCCCTGGAGCCTCTATCCACAGAGGAAGCCACTGGAGCCTCAAGTGCAACTGGAAAAAGGAGACAAGGGGACAATAGGCCTGCACAGGGTATATTCCAAGGACCAGCATATCTCTCCGAATGTGTAGTGGCCCTAAGGAAAAATATATATTTTTCATGGGCCATGCTGTGACCCATAATAAGAGCATCATGCTCCCGTGCAGACTACTCCCGCATGATGGGAGCCCAGAATGCTGCGGCTGGGAAGAACACATCCCTAGACCATGGGTCTAAGCGCAGAGTGTGCTGGTGCTGCAGCACTGCACTGTAATATCCCCTTGCGGTGGTCTAGGATGTCTTCTGTCTTGCGTGGGGGCACCATGGCATTCTGATGTCATGAACTACCCACTGTGACTCTGAAGGCTGACCGTGGCATCTGTGCGACACCTTGGGAGGTGAGTAATGTAGTCCGGACAGCACAAGTATGATGGCTTTATTTCTCTAGACAGAACTATACTGGAATCTGCCCCGGTGAGGTTAGGATGAGAGCCCCAGTATCCTCAAGCACCATGCCACAAGCTACCTTCTCCGCAGGGATGGGGGGGGGGGGGAAATGACCTGCCCGGAAGGCTTTTAAAGGAAAAAGAAATGGGAGAGATGTTGGGCTGGGTGGTTGCCAGCCAGAAGGGAGACTTACGCTAAGGGCAAAGGCAAAGTAGATTTGAAAAAAATAATTTTAGTTTGTGATCAAAATTTTTAAAAACTCACATGCATGGTCTCCGAACATGCACTGAATTATGAGGTGTCTAATATCTATAGTGTGAAAACATAGATGACATGGACTTGCATGCTAAAAGAAGTTGAGCACTGTACTAAGGCAGAGATAAAAAGAACCAAACTTGTAAATTGATTTAAAAATGCGGTGCACTGCCATCCTGCTGTAGTATCAATGTGTTATGTCTGGGGGAGAGAGAGAGAGACACACACAGACTAAGCCTTACACTGTATATAAGTTCCAAAAAACTATCAGCAACAACATTTCACTTGAAACTCATTGCTATTGGCTGATGACTGCATGCTACCCATACTTTACATTGTTACTTTGACTCTACAGTATCTGGTGCCTATACTGGAACGCTTGCTATGGACTTTACCCATATAGAGATGCCTTTGCAAAGCCTTTTGTGATTTTTTTTATATGAAGGATGCTATACAAAATAAAATTGCAATGGGCTCTCAGGGAGACAATAGATTGCACTGAAACATTTAAATCCTTGTTTTGACTTGGTCTCTGGTTGGTACTGACCTTTAGAGCTCCCAAGTGATCCTCCTTCAAGTGGTCTCCTAATTTCAGCCTCTTACACCAAGGAGATTAGGATTAAAGTGTCAGAGTACAAGGTGATAGAAATACAGTGCCTGACCCATTAAGTAACAGTAGCATTTTTTTTAATTTTTTTTTGTAAATTCTTATGATTTTTGGGGTGAATCAGAATTGTGCCATAAGTGGGGGGGCATTGTGGCAGCACTGATGACCCGGGTTCAAGAATGAGCCCAAATCAGAGGGACAGGAGGGAGAGGAGGATGGAGCGTCCCACAGGATGCTTGTCTCCTCTGGGGAGGATGGGATGTGCCGCCCACTGAATTATCACCACCTGGGTGGTCACAAGTGGCTATGCAGTCAGCGCACCAGTACGCTTGGGATGTCAACATGTCATTCATGATGTCACCTTAAAATGTCACAGCATGTTCATTCAGGAGGAAGGTTTAAACAGGAAGAAAATCAGTGTCAGAAGGCTTAGGAATCCATGGCAGGCCCCCTACAACTGTCTTGGGTCCTCCCTCCACCCTGCTCCAAAGGTCTCGTTCCCAGGGTCTCCACAGCAGCTGGCCAGACAGGAGGTAATCATCTGCCATGGTGCTGTAAGTTGGAGCCCTTCCCAAGGGGAAAATCAGGGTGTGGTAACAGGGCCGTGCGCAAAGGAGGCCAGCCGGAGCGGGATTGTGGTGCCAAGCAGAGGGCAAACTGTCAGTGAAAAGAGGTCCAACTGGTTGGACCAGAGTATGAAAAGAATGTTAAAAAAAAAAAAAAAAAAGAAATAAAAAGGATTTTCAAAATGGGCAAAATTAACGAGACACACTGATAACTGGGAGACCTGGAAGATAATACACCTTTATATAGGAGTTTAAAACTTTTTGGCTTCATTTTTCCTAGGAGTGTAGCACTTTTCCTTGGTTCACTGAACTGCACATTCATTAAAGAGCACTTTTCTCGGTGCTGCTAACAAAATAAGAGGAAGCACCATTACCTCCATTGGAGCGCCTCTGTGGCACTTTCATAGTTATTCATACTGCCCCCCACGGAACTGAAGGGATCATAATTTGTCCCCCCCGGAGGGTCTAGCCACATAATCCCTTTCACTTCCTTATTGCTGGCTCCACCCCTGTGCTCCTACATTTCGTGTCGTCTGTATAGGGAGAGCATGGGAGCGCACTCCATTCTAGTCTCTGAAGTGTGGTTTATAAACATTTTCTGGCCATTTAACTGGACACTGGGTTGAATCAGAGCCTGGGTTCAACTAACAAGAGTCTCACTAGTTGAACCTGGGCTCTGATTTCACCAAATGTCCAGCTAAACAGCCAGAACATGAGTTTGTAAATCATGCTCCATGGACCTGAATGGCGCGTGCTCCGCGCCTCTTCTTATACAGACATTACAAATTGAGCATCGGAAGCGACAGCTGGCGACAAGAAAGAGGAAGGGATCATTATTAGCCCCCTCAGGGGCAACTTACAATCCTTTCCTTGGGAGGCAGTATGGAAAATTTAAAAAGTACCACAGAGAAGTTCCCATGGAGGTAGAGGAGCTTCCCCTTATCTGTCACACAAAGATTATCGAGAAAGGTTCTCTAAGAGTTGCATGTTTGGATCATATTTATGCTGCAATGCTGTATTTTATGCTGCTGTAAATGGCCAGGCATGTAACAGTTTTCTTGGCCCTGTTACTTCTACTCTACTGAGTGCATCAGTTGTTCAGGGAAAGTTTCCCCCACAAATTAGTCACCAAGTAAATGACAGGTACTGTACCTTCTTCCTGGTAAATGACATCAGTTCTGTCCAAAGCAAGATACCACTACTGCTGTTCACAAAGGATTACAGAACTTCCAAAGCTAAATAATTTTTATTTTCTGTAGCCCTTTGGTATTTAAAATCCAACAAAACTGCCAAAAATGAGTTGCAGTTTGTTCTGTGTTTATGCTCAGCAATCGAAGCATTTGTCTATTTAGATGGGAGTGAGAACCAGTGTTAAACATCAGTAGCACAACATAGAAAGTCTAACCATAGGTTGCTGCATGCATAGATGGTAAAGTAATTGCCAGTTAAGCTAATTAAGAGCAGTTTAATCCCTAGAGTTGGGGGGGCTGCATTGAAGAAAACAAAGATGGAACGTGACACTTCAACTGTTCGTTTAGGACTATACTTAACAGCACTGCCATTGTTCACAGAAACAAAAGAGGCACACACACACACAGAGTATATATAAAAAAAAAAAAAGCATGTGGCTATTAACAAGAGCAGTTCAACAACCTGCCGTTCTACAGTATCTACAATTAGGCACTTACCTTGCCCACAGTAGCTCATAGCTCCCAGATAGGTGGAAATCCATGGGTTTCTAAACATGATTGCAGCAACAAAGGTTTCGGCCAGACAGAAATCAAGCAGCTAATTCCAAGCCAGCCACAGCCCCTCTGTCTGCTTGTGAGTACAGGGCAGAGATTTTTCATAGCCTTGAACAGACTGTAGCTGTCAAGCAGTGCACGGGCTCAGGGAACACAGTAAACACAAAAGCAATAGGCTGCGTGTCAAATCAGCTCAGGCTGTGGTAATCCGATTACAAGCAGAAATTAGGCACAATGAAATGTTAACAGACAGGACGAGGGCGATTGGGAGATCTGCTATTTAACAAGTTCAAAGCTGTGGCCAAGTCACAACATATGCTCCGGCAGAGATTCACCACAGTAACTCAGCTCCTTGAGTAAAAGGAAAAACAATCTTCTCTAATGGACAAGAAATTCCACTCATCTCTAGGCAATCACAAAAGTGCAAGGAGTGCCTGAACAGAACGCAAAATCAGCTTCTGAGCTGCCAGAGGATTGGCTCAGACTAATCATATCATTATGCTAAACGTGCTGTCCACCAAAAAGAATGTTCTCACAGCCATGATTTCTGGATATCCAAGCAAAATCATTGAAAAAATTCCCACCATATGTTAGACTTGAAATATTTCAATTTTGAACAGAAGGTGTTATATTTGGTAGAAAATATGGGCTAAAGTATATCTGAAGTGGTAAGCATACTTTAAAATCATATTTCGCAAAACTAGAGGTTTAATTTCAAAAACAAAACCAATAACCCATGCATGAAAGCACAAGATTTGTGGCGGCTTTATAGTATTCCTTGAAATGGTGCCACAGAATGTCATTCAATCAACTACCAAAAAAATACATAATAGTCTCTGATCACTCAAATTGTGTTTCCACTACAAGCTGTCATTTTGTGGTGCTTTGAGAATGTGAGTGATGCTCAGGTTGGCACAATAAACAAGAGTTGAGCGGTGCCACCAATAGCTGGTCTTGCTATGTAAATGCATATGTTAGAGATGATTTTTAGCAGTAGGATGGGGTGGATATCAGTAACATGCACTCACACAGCCGTACAAATGCAAAGAAACAGACACACACGCACACGACACAAAGCAACTTGCACACAGTAACACACTACCATGCAGATACACTAATGTACACATGACGACATGCACAAAGACACTAATACACAGAGTGACATGCACACAGGCACAGTAATGGAATACTGTGACACACAGACATATACATGAATAGAAAGTATATTTTCTTTCCTCCTCCTTGTGATGTTTGTAACTAGAAACTAATAACCCAGATAATTTCATTAATGTGTAATAATAACCGGGGAGCATTCTCTCCCCCGATAGGGAAACCATAATTTGTCGTTATAACGCAACACGCTGCAGAGTTTCCTCACACCATGCATGCGCCTGAAGCCGCGTCTTCCTTCTGCTGCAGACACTTCACTACCTCTCCCACTCTGACTCTGCTGTAACTAAATGTTAAACAAATAGATAACTTTTTTCAGTACACTTTGTGGAGGAACCGCATTACAAAAAAAGTTACAACAGCTGCTTAAACCCAATGGCAGCTGCACAGCAATGTGTTTCTATTTTATATAAAATTGCTGTGACAAAAAAACTTCCCCCAGCAATTATATAAAATAAAACACGGGGTGGGGTTGGGTGTAAAACTCAAATGTTACGTTTGGTGCTGGATGCTAAAATAAACCCCTTGAGCTTCGCTCTCGGGGTTTATGTAGCATCCAGCACCCTGGGTGTGTGTAAAATTCTCATCATTCTATGTGATATTCTTGACTGTGTCCAAAAACAGGATTGACTAGGAGTGCATAAACTATTCTGTTTATATCTTCATGACGGAAACTCACTAATCTTTGGTATCTGGTAAATCTATGGAACACTGTTACAAATTTCTAATATTCTGAGAGTAATAAAAAAAGATAGTATATCCACAATAGGCTTTTCATAGTTTGGTAGCTGTGGAACTAAACTCATTGCATACTCAAAATTCCATATACATCACTAAAACTGATTTCCATCAATATTTTATTATTTTGTGTAAGTAAAATTGGGTCAGTGAGATGTATTTTGGCTAATCAAGAATGTCTGCTCATGATTTCTTAAGGTCTGAGAACTGCATAGCAAAATGAGGGGTTCTGTAACCAGAGTTACAAAATGACGCTCTTGATTAGCCAAGAGACATCTTGTGGACCCCATTCACTTTTTATTATTTTTTTTTTTTTTTTTATGTTCGCTGTGCGCGCTACCACAAGTTGAACATTTTGCTATGTACAGGGTTTTGAGAGGTATGTCACAGTTATCCAATGCAGGAGAGTCTACTACAAGGGGTTTGACCAATAAACAGCAAGCCTCACGACGACACTGCTCAGGCATGACAGTGCTTTGATTTCAAAACAATGTGCCAACAGACACATTCTTAAATCAGCTCTTTCAGCAAGCACAGCTGATCCTATGTGCTCTCAGCCTGCTTCCCCCCCACCCCCCAAGCATCACACACACACGTACGTACGTTATACAGGTCCAGCTGCAGTCTCTAGGTACTTGATGCCAGCCACAGAATTATATTTTTTCCTTGGAATCTGAGGTTTGGTGAGATGTAACAGAACTATGCTTTACCTTTCATGTAACATTCCAGTGATTGGGATTGAAACCTGAAACTGCTCACTTTGGTAGTGTGTGTGTGTGTATACACACACACACACACACACACACACACACACACACACACACACACACACACACACACACACACAAGTCAGGATACATGTGCTGTAGTAGGCTGCTGATAGAGTGGAAAATGGAACATTTGTTTTATTTATTTAGTTGTTTAACTAGGAGTAGCACACTAAGCTGAAAGCTTTTTTACAGGAGCGACCTGTTAGCACAGGTAAGTTAACTGACTTGCTCAGGGTCACACAGTATGCAAGTGGAAGCTGTGGGATTCAAACCCAGGTCTGGTCTGCTGGATGTCACCAGATTTGCAGCTCAGAGCCTTAAACCACTGCGCTATACTGCCTCCCGTATATTAGTGGTCACTTGGCTGCTAGGGTAGTAAATAAGTGATCTACCCTATATTAATGTGAACTGGTCAAACAATGAAATAAACTGTGGTTGGCATTGCTTTTTCAATAATGGTTGCCCATAAAACTGGAGTTAATTTACCCCTTCAAAGTGCAATGACTTGCAAATTTGAACACTTGCCATTTAAACAGTTTCTTGGGGAGGACTCCCATATTCTCCGTTTAAAGAAAAAAATACAGATCCCGTGGTAAGATCATGGAAATGGTCCTGCTCTCAGCCAAGCCCAGTTGCAGTCTCTAGGTATCGGAGGCCTACCACAGAATTACATTTTTTCCTTGGAGACAGGGGTTGGGGGAGATCTAACAGAACTTTGCTTTATCTTCCATGTAAGCCTTAAAGTGCTCTACAGAGCATCTAAAACCCAGCGCTTATGGGGCTGCTCATAACACTGACAATGGGGGTGCCCAATCCCCCAGTGTCTCCTCCTGAAATAAAGAAACCCTCACTTGTAGTTTAAATTTTATTTAAATAAAGGCTGTAAAAAGAAAAATGTCAATTGATATCTGATGCTGCCATGCTGTAATTGCTCCCCACACACACAAAATTATTCTTCCGCACGGGATTGGCACCTTAGATCCAGTACAACAGCAATACCAGTGGCGAACATCAAGCACTGACAAATGCGTGTTTCTTGGTGTTTTAACAGGAGTAAAATAACTGGATAGATAATATTTGTGCTGACGGCAACAGAAACTCTCAATTTCAGACAGAGCAAAGTGGTTGTGAAGTAATGAAGCACAGGAAAGCCCCCCCCCCCCAAAAAAAAACACACACACACACCTGTTTTGGGGGTTGGGTAGCAAATGTGCAAAATTTACAAAAACCATGTCAAATGTCAGATGAACTGTTTTCCTCTTATTGGAATGAATGGGTAACGTACATCATGGCTCAAGACAAGAATTTTGTACCATAACCGTCTAATATGCCGCAGTCGTTAGCAATTTGGAGTAAGCATTCTCCTGAGTGGCCATTTCACACTGGGAATACAGAGCTTCTCTCAGCCCTGATCAGTACTGATACTTAATTTCAAGTCAAGTACAGGTCAGTGGTAAGGCCGCATCTAGAGTATGGAGTTCAGTATTGGTGCCCACACCTCAAGAAGGACATTGACCTGCTGGAGAAAATCCAGAAGAGGGCTACAAAGATGATAGGTCAGCAGGGTAAGACATACGAGGAGAGATTGAGGTCATTGAACATGTACTCCCTGGAAGACAGGAGAGAGAAGGGGGACATGACTGGGACCTTCAAGTACTTGAAAGGAATAAATAAGGTTGATAAGGAGAGTCTCTTTAAGCTGAGTGGCAACCATAACACAAGGGGGCACAGTCTTAAGCTGGATGGTGGGAGGTTTAGGGGGGAGGTCAGGAAGCAATTCTTCACAGAGAGGGTGGTGGACACTTGGAATGCGCTGTCGGAAGAGGTCATCTCGTTGAAGACAATGGGCAGCTTTAACAGAGGCTGGGATAGGCATAGGGGAAGGTAAGGATCATGGGTAGAGAGGATGGGAGGAGTTGGGAGGGAGGGAGGGCAGGGACATTAGCTCAAGCTGTGGACTCTGCAGTACAAGCACACTTGATAGACTAAACGGCCTTCCTCTGCTGGCTTCTTCGTGTGTTTGTCAAAATACTGGCTTGGAACAATTACGTGGTGCTGGGCCCGACCCCCCCCCCAATGATCTCTTAAGGTGCATCACAGAGTTATACTACTGCTTATGGCTCGAGTTATTCCCCTACATTCTGGGCCATGCCTGGGTTCCAAGCTATGGGTACCAACTATTTCTTGTGCTCTGTAATGTGATTGCCCTTAGTTAAGTTGAATACCCAACATTAAGACTGTACGCTGTAATTTTCCACTGCTCTTTGGCTGTATGCACAGGCAGTTCAACAAAAATATATTTACAAAAAAATGTCAAATGTACCTTGGTAAAGTCTGTGCCATCCTCCTTAAACTCCCTTGATAAAATAAACGCTCATCACCTCGCTTTCAGGGCAGGCATGTTCCATTTCGACTGATTTCACACTTTGATTAGTCTACAGGACACATACGGACTTTACATAAAAATATGAAATGCTCAACAGAAGATTTCTGTGGGGTATCCAGGAGCCTAAATTCACAAGAAGTGAAATGCATTTTTCATGCCTAGTAACAGATCTGTCAATATTTTTTTCAATTCACTTTTCTGTATGGCAACAGCAAAAATTTAACCAGGTTCCTAAATTTACTGATGAAAGTTATTTATTTGACACATAATAGGACAGATGGGTTATGAGTGTGGGTGCAGGGGGTTTAACTTATTTGCATACTCCACGACTACACCATTATGAAAGGTAACACAATTGCATATACCCCAATAATGCAAAGCATAATGGGAAACATGCAAATCCCCATGAAAGAATTTGGACTGGCTCAGCTTTAAGCAGAATTGCATGGTGCCAGAGGGCCTCACAGTCAAATCAGCAGATTACTGATATATGTTTGTGATTGAACAAAAGCTTGAAGCTTTTCAGGCACAAAAAAAAAACCAAAAAACAACACATTAAAAAAATGATTACCATATATACTTGCGTATAAGTCGACCTCCCCTTTTTTCTTGCAGATTTTTAGATTCATCACACATCTAAGGTTGATGCCCCCCCCTTTTTTTTTTTTTACTCTAGCTGCAATCTCAATCTAATGAGCCCTCATTATATGGACATCCCTATCTAATGGACTGGCCGCATGTCTCCCAAGTGAATACTCTCTGAACGTTTTTAATCCCAGTTTTACAGACTCCTTATTATCCAAACTAATTTCATGTCTCCCAAGCAGTCTGGATAATCGAGACTGTACTGTATATAGCTACTGGTACACCAACACTACCAGGAGTCCTACTTTAACATACTCACTCCCTCTGACAAACAGACAATGACACTGTAAAACACTGCAGTGTACCCTCCCATACCCACTCTCAGCAGCACAAGACACTAGTGCTAATGGCACCACTTTCCCTAACCCACCCTCACCAGGGCAAGACACTGATGTTCTGTGTCCATATTTCATATTTAGTCTTTATTTTATTGTACAGTACTGTTTGACTGAAGGCCCCAAGACACCTAAACACAAACGCCGAAAACACATGGCACTGATACCCTGATCAGCCTCCCTAACCATCTCTAACCCAACCTTACTGACACAAGTCTTTCACAAATTGTCATGTACCTCCTGGCTATACTGCTGTATGTGTACAGTCCTATTACAAAATGTTCTACTGCTGTACTTCTGAAGTCAAGTGTTGCTGCGTACCCCCGAATGCTGAACGAACTTTCCCATCATTACCTTCTCTCGCGAGCACGAACATGATTTTGTGCAAATAAGACAGCGGGTTTCATTGCAAGAAATTAAAGGTGCAAAAATGCATTTAGTTTTATAGTATAATAAAGGGCTCTCAGACAGTGAGTTAAGTGCCAGGATGTCAAAAGAATGGCTGGAAAACAGGCAAGAATGAAATCTGTTTCAGCTACCGGTAAATGTACTGTAAAAGTAATGGGCTCTCAAACAGAAGCAAAAGCTCCACAGATAAGCTGACCTCGCATACAAATCAAATCCCCTTTCTTCAGTGGCAATTTTTGGCACTGAAAACTTAACTTGTATGGAAGTGTATATGGTACAAATTTTCAAAAGACTTGTGGGATGTATATATGAGAGAGGGGCTGAACCCGCATTTCATAACAGTGACTAAGAAAGCACAATCGCTAGCAACGGTATGAGAATGTACAAGTTGGCATGTTTTGAAACTTATTCATGGCAGGGCTTTCCAGCACCCCACCCTTCCGAGAAACACATATTTGGTGGGAAGACTTGGACTTTCAGATGACAGCTAGCCTTGGCATTCTCTGGCCCTGCACAACCTTCAGGAGGGTTTATCCCCTTAGGTCTCCTCTTGTGCACATTCAGAGAGGTACCTACCTTGACCCCACCATCACAATCTTCTTCCCTGGTGCCATGCACAGTCTGCTTGTGGTCCCACAGAGAGCAGCAGCTTAGTACATATTCCATCACCCCCACCCCTTGCCCACAAGGGAGGAGCACTGCCAGCCCATATGGTGCCAATCCACCCTGGCCGAGACACACTGCCACTAGCAGCCCTTACTCCCAGCCTGGCAGCCCGATTCCAGTGACCCAAACCTAGGGTGCCAACACAGGGTCATTATATGATGCAAATGTTCTGTTTTAAACACGCCTCCCCACTATATGGGAATGATCAGAACCAAGGCAGCGCTGAATGTGCAGACTGAATACACAGATTCTCAGCTGCAGAAGTACATCTTCTAACTAAAACGTTAAAGGTAAACCGGATTCTTATGTTAAGAAAAAAAAAAAAAAAACCTTTAACTCATTCAGGTTTAAGCAACTCTGACCAAGGCAGTGATAATAAAGAGATAGTATTCTACAGAATATGAATCAGTATGAATGTCTAAGACTCAACTTCCGCTCTGCCTGTATGGTATTCAGTTAGGTGCAAGACAGTCCCACTCCCCCAGGTTAAATAAACTTTTCACTCCTTCTGTCTGCCTGGTATGGTGATTGCTAGGGTGGTGTCTACTGGCCTCCCGCCACTAGTGGTAAGGCTTCACCACATGTAAATTATGGGGTTTATCATTACATGTGGAGATAAGTTAGGAATAATATACAACAGTGTGGAGTAAAGGATATCTAAACCACCAAAAATGAGTGGTCTGCCATAAAAAAAAACAAAACAAAAAAAACTTATCCCAGGGTAAAGTAGCAAACAGTCAGCATTACAGCCCAAGTTAGGTATTTACCGAAAAAAAAGTTTATGAAGTTGTTACAGGCAGAAAACTGGTTTCCAGAGTATTCCACTTCAAAATACACAAGGGATAGGTGGTAAGTAAGACGGGGCTCTCTGGAGAAGATTCAAAGATCTACCATTACTGGTAAGTAACAGAACTATTTTATTCAAGGACATCACCCTCCACAGAGCCACACCTCTGGAATGATTCCCAAGCAGCACAAGAGTGCAGAGGGGGAGGAGTGCCAGACAGGAGGGGCATAAGGACCTCGAAGAAAACAGGCCTTGGAGACAGCAAAGCTAAAGTCTAGTTCAATGCCCAAAACTTCAAAATGTGCCCCCTAGGGCACAGGAACCCACGAACTGAGTATAGGAGGAGGGCAGTACTGGTGGTCACTAAACAGGAAGGAGACTTCTGGGTTATAATAACGGACAACCTTTATGTGGCACGGCAGTGTGAAAAAGTAATGGGCATGGCTAGAGGGATGCTGGGATGCACAAGGAGGGGTATTCTCCAGCGACGTATACCGACGGGACAGCGACACCCCCACAGCAAAACCCCGCACACCGTGATGATGGGAATTTCACAGCGACTGACTTTGTGGCGATGGGGGACAGGCACCAGGCTCCACTCTCTGTGTAACATGGAGTTAGATATCTAAAGTACTGGGTGCAGGGGGCACATCCCCCCCCTCCCTGCGTTCAATGTCACAGTGTTGCCAGTCGATGTTGGGGATGTCGGTATGGTTCTATTGCTGTGGTGGGTGTCGCTGCAGCATGGTAGATCCCTCCAGCAGGAGTAGAAAGGTTTACTCCGTATTCATAGGTAGAAGAAAGCCAATTGACCCATCGAGTCTACCTCCCTACACCAAGTGGGAGAATGGATTAGGAGCCCAAGAGAAAAAAACCTGTCTATGTATCCCTTAAATTGATCAAATTTTGTTGCATCTACTATGGTTTGTGGGAGTTTTTTCCTAAGTTTAATAGCCCTGATAATAAAGAATTGCTTTCTTTCATTCTTAGATGCCATGGGTACATATAACTGTTTATTACTGCATCTTAGTGTCTTAGGTTTATATGCATAGTTTATTTCATAGTCCTCCATTAAGTTTTTATCTTGTAGAATATAAAATAGTAATAGAAGATCGCTTCTATTTCTTCTAGTTTCAAGATCATACAGTTTTAATTCCTTGCATCTGTCCTCATACGGCCGTTTGTATAATCTAAGAATCAGTTTGGTGGTTTTCCTTTGGACATTGTCCTTAGTTAGGTACTGTATGGTGCCCAAAAAGCCACTCCATAATCGAGGTGGGGTCTAATGAAAGTTAGGGGCAAAATGCAATCTTCATGTCTACAGGAAAATGATCTTTTGATCGCAGCTAATATACAATTTGTTCTTTGAGCAATATGTCTACAATGTTCACTCGATGTCAATTGATCATTTATCAAAATTCCCAGGTCCCTTTCACTTTTAACATGCTTTCGTTCTTTACCATTCAGATAGTATACGTTGCATGATGGTTTTTAGGACCAAGGTGCATAATTACACATTTATCATCATTAAATGTTGTGTTGTCACTCTATTGTTCGCTAGTGAGATCCCATCTAACGTGTCCAGATTTGAAGGTCCCACTGCAGAAAGGACCTAGAAACAGTGGAGGCAGTACATAGGAGGGTGACTAAAATGCTGCAGGGGTCGCACGAGAAGCCCTAGGAGGATTGAGTGAGGGATTTCAACATGTTCTGTACACCCTGGAAGGGAGGAGAGTCATACGGGACATGACTGAGACCTACAAGTACATCACAGTGTGAACCAGGTGCAGGAGGGAAGTCTGTCGAATGAGAAAGAGCACCAGGGTTAGAGGGCATGTGATAAAGTTGAAGGGGAGTCTCTCGAATGAGAAAGAGCACCAGGGCCAGAGGGCATGTGATAAAGTTGAGGGATGTGAGGAAGTAGGACTTCACTTGAAAAGGTGGGAGATGCCTGGAACAGACTGCCGGTGAAAGCAAAAAACAGTTGGTGGCATCAAATATGCGTGGGATTAGACACAGAGGAATATTAGTACAGTGCTCCCTCATTATAACAAATGAAATAGGGCCACAAGACAAGTTTCTCATAGCCCATTTGTTACATTGAGGGATGCTTAAAAAAACAAAGTGCAGTCATACACAAACATCCCTTCTCACCAGACTGCCACATAGTTTTAGACCGCTATAGTTTTAGACTGGATGTAAATGTACTGTAGATGAAGGATGCAATTTTATTTTATTCGAATCAAACCTGGAACACTTGTTTAGGTGCCTCTAGAGTGTGTAGCCATACGGTCAGCTTGCATTCTTGCTTGTCCCTCCCAGATGCTCACTTCCCTCAGCTGCTGTTTATCCCCAGATTGGATGTCATGAGTGAATAAGCTGCACGTCAAGCGAGACCGAATTCCGGTGCATCTTCTATATTACTGTAGTGGCATGTTGGCATGGTAGAGTGGCAACAGAACAGGGAAGTCAGATGCCAGTCCGGTGTGTAGTACTGTACTCTAAGCTACACACACACACACACACACACACACACACACACACACACACACACACACTCTTTCTTCCCCCGGCTGCTGCTTGTCCCAAGACTGTACTACTGTGAAGAGTAAACTATTAGCACGGGGAATTAATAGACTACAAAAGAAGATTGTGTACATAGCCTTCATGGGAAATTATTACAAAGGGGCTCCTGGAAGCTACCAAGGCCTGCACGAAGGAGCGACGCAAGTTTGGTCGAGCCAGGAAGCCGAGCTGGTGGACAAGGGAGGTCCAAGATGCGTTAAGGAAAAAAAAGGCTGCTTATTGCTGCGGTGATCGCGCTGGGTTATAGACAAGGGGGAGTATGACCTGATCGCCAGAAAGGTCACCAGGGTGGTGAGGTCGGCCAAGGCAAGGATGGAGCAGAGGCCGGCTCACGGATTAGGAGAGGTGAAAGGATTCTTCAGGTATATCAGGGAAAGAAGGAAAGGGAAGGGGCAGTTTAGTAGACTGAGGAGGCAGGGGAGCAGGCAGAGGTACTAAATGACTACTTTGCCTTGGTCTTCACTAGGGAGTATGGTGGGGCAGCACCACATAGGGAGGGGCAGGGTGGACAGGCAGATGGGGAGGAGAGGCATGGATGCTGAAATCCCTATTGGTAGGTGTGGGAAGCTCTCAAGGCCCTAAGAGCGGAGGAGGCATCAGGCCCAGACGGTCTTCATCCCAGGGTACTAAAGGAACTGGCGGAAGTCCTGGCATCACCTCTGGTGGACCGCTAATTCCTCCCTTCAGTCAGGATGGGTGCCCCAGGATTGGAGGTTGGGCCACATTGTGCCTATCCACAAGGGCGGCTCTCAAGAGGAGCCGGGAAACTACAGGCTGGCAAGCCTGACGTCAAGGTGGGCAAAGTGATGGAGGTCATCTTAAAAGAAAGGCTGGAGGTGTTTCTAGAGGCACGGTGCCACCTGTATGATCGCTAGCATGGCTTTGTTCAGGGCAGATCGTGTCAAGCCAACCTTGTAGAGTTCTACGATTGGGTGACAAGAGCACTGGACCAGGGCAGGCCAGTGGACGTCCTCTTTCTAGACTTCAGCAAGGCATTTGACTCTGTGCCGCATCCCGGGCTGCTAGAGAAACTGAGGGGTGTGTGGGTACGGATGGTCAGATGGATAGGGAACCGGCTATCTGGGCATTTTCAGAATGTGGTGGTCATGGGGGGGGAGGTTTCATCTCCCAGGAGGGTCATTAGCAGGTTCCCACAGGGCTCAGTGCTAGGTCCATTCCTGTTTAACGCTTATACCTCAGACATCAGAAATGGTATCAGGAGCGAGATGAGCCTCTTCACTGACGACTCTAAGCTGGGAGTGGTGGTGGTGGATAGGGAGGCGGGTAGGTTAGCCACAAGGGGGACCTGGAGACTCTGGAGGGGTGGTCACGCACCTGGAAACTGAGGTTTAATATTGAGAAATGCAGGGTTCTCCACCTGGGGACCAGGAACCTAGCTCATGTGTACACCTTGGGAGGGAAGACACTGCAGGCTTCAAGTGGGGAGAAGGACCTAGAGGTGGTTGTGGATGCCAAGATTAACAACTCAGAGCAGTGGAGAAGTGCTGTGGCCAAAGCAAACGAAATGCTGGGGTGCATAGCCAGGGGGATAACCTCAAGAAGCTGGGAGGTGCTCCTTCCACTGTATAATTGCCTGGTTAGACCGTTCCTTGAATACTGCGTGCAGTTTTGGCATCCATACTTAAAAAGGGACATTGCAATCTTGGAGAGGGTCCAGAGGAGGATGACTAGGATGATACAGGGTCTGGGTGGGGAGAGGTCCTATGGAGAGAGACTCAAGGAGCTCAACCTGTACTCCCTGGAGGCGAGAAGGGACAGAGGGGATATGATGGAGATCTTCATATATCTTAAGAGGGTAAATAGGGTAAGCCAGGATGGAGTGTTCCAGCTAAGGGAGGAGGCGGCCACCAGAGGGCACCCAATGAGTCTGGTTGGCGGGAGACAAGGAGATGCTACTTCACTGAGAGGGTGAAGGAACCCTGGAATGCACTGCCTGCAGAACTGGTGGCTGTAGATACTGTGCAGGGGTTCAAGAGAGGCTGGGATAGGCATGGGGAGGGTGAATCTGAGAAAGGCCGACACTGGAGGAGAACCCCAGTTGGGAGATGGGGTCGGGGGGCTTCGTGGGGGAGGCCGCAATGGTGCCCTGAATGGGCACTGATCCCCGAGCAGACTCAATAAGACCATAGGGCCTACTCTGCTGGCGTCATAGTATGTTATTCTAGTTTGAGTTTGTGTTATGAGTCAGTCTGGTGCCCTCTGTTAAATTCCTGATAAGAGGAGTTGGTACATTTTATTTCACAACATAAGAAAGGCACCTCAACTCAAAGTGCTGCAAAGGGAAAATGATACTAGAGATCAAGAGAGTGTGAGGACTGGTCCAATAACAAGGCACACCTAAGACTGCCAGCAACTGACTTATGGCATACATCAAGAGCCCGGCTATGCTGGGCAGATGACACCCAAATGGCAAAGGAACCAAAGAGAGAATGGGAGAGAACAGAGCAACACTGCAGCCCCTGCCACTCTATACTGGAGTCCAACAAACCACCCAGCGAGAAAGACCTCTCACCTGTTTGAAGATCCATAAGTTAGCAGAAGATGAGTGCACCCAGAAGTAAATGCAGATGATGGAACTCTGGATGTAGTAACCAAAATGGAAACTGCTTTCCTTACTGTCCCCGGAAGATGTCATTCCGCAGAGGCCGAGCTGTGTGGCAGTCATGGAACAGGAGCCTAGGTCTATGTACCCTAAAGACTTGCCTGTCATGCCGTGGTCGAGGGCTGTGCAGCGGTCTGATGATAATCCCATGCGCAGGCACAGAACTGTACTAGGCACTCAGACTCATCACAGGAGTGAACACCTCAAGGCAGAACTGGACTTCATTATAAAGGACTTAATGTTGTAAAGTGAAGTGATAAGCTAATCCTCCCTCAACAGCTCCACTTCCCTGATGTGGTTTCCCCACTTTTCTCAAGGTGAACATCTAGAGAGACAGGCCAAAAGCACTGAAATGATGGACAAAGTATGCTTTCTCTCCGCCTTATTTACTATTATCCGGCTACACTTGATTCAGGATATGTGAACTCTGGCCAGGAGGGGAGGGAGGCATAGGGGGGGGGATGAACAGTGAAAAATGCTACACAACCTTAACTCTGTGGGACAGTCCGGAGACTCCCAGGTCGCATCTGGAATCGAGCATGTTGCTCAGTATGCCTTCCTGGTAAATCTCGTAAATAAATAAATAAATAAAACTGCAGAAAGGGGTGTGTGGAAGGTCACTGCTTAACTGGAAAGCAGTCTATGGGCGATAAAGGGCAGGAAAACCTGAGCAGCAGCAGCAGGATGGTGGAAGCTTGCCCACTGACCAACTCACTGTTCTAGTTTCTGAGAGGAAAGGGCTAAAGCAAAGTGCTCCGAAAACAGAGGATACGGAGATTAAGGAAAGAGTTGGGGGAAGAACTGGGCTGAAGGGAGGGAAAAGACTGGAAATAGGAGAAATAAATGAAACCAGGATCTGCACATTACAGGGCTTTGGCAGGCTGCAGTCAGGTTCCAAGACACTAAGTAGGCAGATTATTTGTCAGGAAATAAAGTAATACCACATCTTGATTACAATACGGTAGCCGGCACGCCCCCCCTCCCCGGACACCTGTAGTTCACTTAACTGTGCAGGAGCAAGTCAGACGGTGCAGTGAATGCTGCACAGACTCCACCCCCCCAACCATGCCAGCTCCAAGCAGGAATCAATACCACCCAATATGACTGTTAATCTTGTTACAGAATATCCGTGAAATGTCCCATATTTTGGGGGGGAGAGACTGTTACATGACTCAGCCCCACAACACGAGCAGAAGCAGTGTTATGGAGATTACAGACAACTGGGGCACTGTTGAGTGGATCAGACTATGACAAGGCAAGGGCAGGGCGATGGCAGCAGAGGCGAGTCTACGGACAAGACAGGAGGATGGAAGAGGGGGAGGCAGCTGGATCTGAAGACAGTGACAGTCAGCACTGTTACGAGCTAAAATTATCTTGGGGACCACTGATATGTCCATCAGTCAGACATACCTGGTGTAGACCATCAGAGGTTGGTTGGGAGGGACAGTTAGTGATGCCAAGCAAATGGAGTACAGCAACCTAAGGCAGGAGGCTAACAGATCAAACATTTGGGCATGAGAAAGAGTTATCACCTGGAAGATCGCACCCACTCTGAGATAGCAATGTGTAGTGTACCAGGGTGGGGCAGGAGGGGACTGCGGAGCAGGGGCTCCTTTCCCCAAAGATAGTGCCCCAGCTTTCTGATTAGAAGTTGGGTTTGATTTTCTGTTTGTCTTTTTTTTTTGCACTACATGTTCTCCTAAGTTAGGAGTAATCAAGCTGAATGACAAAACTTACATGCTTTGCTCAGAGCATTAGGAGACAGTTTGTGGAGAGTGTCTAATGATTTGTTTGTTTTGCTCCCCTAAGACAGACACCATCTATCCCACTCCTTACACATCTCTCCTCCTTTCAGAATCTATGGGGGGCTGACTGAATCGGGCTTGGCTGATGGACGGAATGTGGGGGCCTCTTCAAAACCAAGTAATGTATCTTTACACTTCTTTACAGGGCTCCTAAAACTCAGTGCTACATTGCACCATGGCAGGCATTAAACTGGTGTCATGGAATGTCCAGGTTATTAACCCTCCGATAAAAAAGAAGAGAATTCTGAACTACCTTAAGGTGTGATATAGCAATGCTGCAAGAAACACACCTAAAAAAAACAGACAGGCAGACAAACTAGTTAGAGACTGCTTGGTAAGGGGTGTCTCAAGCAGTAATTCGTCCAAAAGAAGGGGTATATCAAGCCTAATAAAAAAATGGAAGCCCGCTGCCAGTGATAAAGATGGAGGCAGAAAGCAGGGCAGATGGGCTATGGTGTTGGGCACAGTACAGGCTAGGACCATCATGACAGTTAATGTCTATGCCCCCCAATGCAGACTTTGTTCAGTTTTTCAACTCCCTTGCACAACATATAACTAACATTCCCCCACGAGGATGTACAATCTATACTGAAGGTGATTTTAATCTGGTTTGGGACTCTATCCTCAAAGGTCCTCGAGGCAGGACAAGGAAGAAATGCACTAACAGGCTAGGGAAGCTCTGAAGCTGTGAAGTCAGAAACTGCAACCGATAAACCCTTGGAGGTTCTATTATCCCACTGCCAATGACAAATACGTACAGGTCACAGACACAAACTACTTGCAGTACGTGTTGGATTACTTTTCTTATTTTATTTTTTGTATCTTTGCTCGTTTTCTCTGGTTCATTCCTTGTATGTCATGACTTTACTGTTTTTGCTCCACTAGTCTAAATGCCTTACCCCAATACTATGACTGAAACTATATGTTCTGTACCCCGATTTCATCACCTTGCATTTGTGTTTATGCTGTATAACCTGCTGTGTAACCTTCTGTCATCTCTGAATTGCCACCCTGTAACCTCCCAGGTCGTGCCTGAAAATAGTCATCTCTATGGCTAGAGCACCTACCCAGTAAACAAAAACTACACAATAATAAAATCAGTAGCATGGGGTCACATAAATGAATCCATTATTATGCCAATTGTTATCAGACCATGCACTGGTGTCACAGTCCTAATCCCCGATAAATTTGGTAAATCTCCCAGGTACAGAATCAACCCCATACTCCTGGAATCTCCAGAATTCCATACCTGGTTATCAGCGGAGATCCAGATGTAGTGTGACCTTGATAGATCGCCCAATGTCTCAGACCACACCTCATGTGAGGCATTCTTTCCCACCAAAAAACATGTTGGACCTGCAGCACGGTCTCCTACGCAAGATAACTATGCCAGATAAGGAGGTTTGAGGAGGAGCAAGATGGCGACCACACTGGGCTGCTGCTTGCAAGGTGTCTGAACTGAGCTGAAAAACCTTGATTTCCTCCCCCTATTTAATTTAACTCTCCTGAACCACAAAAGTTAAAATAAAAATAAGTTTGTTTGCGACTTTGGTGACTGTTCTCAGTCCAGAGTCCTAACTTTTATCTGACAGTTTAAATAGGTAGTGCAAGGTGTAGGGCTAAAGTATTAGGTAGGGTGGGGATAGCGAGAAAGCTTGAGGAGCAAGCTTTTTTGTTTTGAGGCAGGGTTTTTCAAGTGCTACCTACTGTTACTGCTGAGGAACCTTCGGAGAAGTGAAGTGGCCGAGGAGCTGAGGAAGTGAGGAGAGAGCGGACGACTTCTGAAGATCTGTCCAGGAGTGGAAGCCTCCAAGTAAAAACTTGTTATGAACCAAAAAAAGTCCAAAGTCATGCTCTTTGCACACCACCAAAATAGAATGAAACATTCCCCCCTTCACATCAACACCTTCCTCTTGAAAAGGTGAATACTTTAAGTACCTTGGAGTGACCTTTGACCCCGCCCTTACCTTCCACGACCATATTTACCTTCTTTGTACATTTGTTAACTCCCGACTCTGCCTACTATACTGACATCAGAACCGTCTCCCCCCGAAGCGCTCCAGCTCACCATCTAAGCCTCAGTATCATCTATCATAGAACTATGGCATCCTGCTCTATGGAGCTGCTGATAATATTGCCCTACTGAGAGTAAAGGTTGCCCTGAACAAGGCCTGTTGCCTTGCCCTAAGCTGCCCAAAATTCACCCATACCTGCACTCTCTACAGCCAAACTAACTAGCTAGACTTTGACGACAGACTAAAGTACCAAACCTGCCTCTTAGCCAGAAAGATATCAGCTGGCATAACCGCCTCTAGCCTCTCCCCCACTACCTGCGCCCGCCACCAAGGCAACCTAGACCTCACGAAGCCTACCCTCATAGTACCACAACTCAATACCTCCCTTGGCCAATGCTTTTTCTACTATAGAGCGAGCCCCTCGTGATAACCCTCGAAACCAAGCTTGGTTGGTTCAAATCCCTGCTCTGATACCATCTCCTCTCCTCCCGCTCCTGTAATTGCCTCTAACCCCCCCCCCAGGACTTTGTCCTGCTCACTCAACTGCCTATCCATCCTGTACCCTCTGTCTTATGCTGACTCCCACTTTACATTCTATTCTAGTCTGACAACGGACCTTTATCCTGCCTTATCTCCACTTGCTATCTTATTTGCCTCTAACCCTGTCAATGCAATATCAACCATGTTTCTGAGATGCCAGTCTCCTTCCTGCCTATATTTTTGTTTATTGCATTTACCTTCCTATATGTATGTACATTGTATATACCCTTATTTTATACATAATTGTACCTCTTCAACAGCATGTTATGTCAAAGGTTTATTCCACTACTGAATTCCCCACTATACGTACATCAAATGTCTACTTGACGTGGAGCCTCTGAAAAGGAGTCTCTGACTCAAAGGATTGTAATTCTGATACCTTCAATAAATAAAATTCATCTCAGGGTGAGGGGCAAACTGTTACCATTGTAACTCCCCTGTAAATTACCTCAGTTTCGGTGTTAGCATACTGCCGGACTTTAGAGCTACAGGAATACTTGCCTTTAGATTTAACATCTGCTGAACTATTATCATATTTGTGGTCAGTAAACTATTGGACTATGCTCCAAAAGGGAGAGTCATAAACTCTGGTAGCACTTGAATTTTCTCTCCTAACAAACTCTGTTGGCTTGTAATTTTGTGGGGGGTGGCTGTAGGGGATTATTTTTTTTTTTAGCAACTGGGGTGTGTGTGTGTGTGTGTGTGTGTGTGTGTGTATGTATGTATGTATGTATAGTGTCTGGTTTGCTAACTTTGTTCTGTATTACTTAGGCTGCATGTGAGTTGTGTCTGTGTTATATATTGGTTTTAAATAAGAGCGAGTAAGATCAGGTTGGTTGAATTGGAGTTAGAAAGCAGCGGTAATGGTGCTGGTCCCTTGGGATGTACCAGGGTTTGAACCCTCGCAGACTGCCTACAATGCATCCCAGCTACGCAACCTCTGTCCATTCACTGACCTTCCAGTGTAAGCTACAACAGCAAGGAGCTGTCGAGAGGTCGTCATTATTAGGGAAAAGGGAAGTCAGTGGTGGCGAGGTGTTGTGGGCCCTGCGGAGGTGAGAGGTATTGGGGTGGTTGGGTGCAGGAGACGTCCTGGGTTTAGATGGAGCCTAGAGAGAGGCCAGACATTTATGATCTCCATCATCAGGGTTCCCACCAGATCGAGTGGGCAGGCAGCTGGAGGGGCTGCAGTGCTATGCAATGCCAGATCAATGAGTAACAAGACTGCAATTATGGTGGACTTTATTTCCTCAGTCACTCTTGCTTGCACCACAGAGACCTGGTTGGATGACTATGCTGGGCCCGTTTTGGAAGCATCTTTCCCGCTAGGTACTCTGTGGTGCACTGCCAACGCAAAGGTGTTTTTTTTTTTGGGGGGGGGGGTGCATTTGTTTTAAATCTGACCTGGGAGTCACTGTGCACCCGGTTGGGACAACCAGGTCCTTTGAGTGTGGCAGTGCATGTGGGTCCGGGCGCAGAATCCTCCTTATTTAACGCTGTCCTGGGGCGGGGAGAGAATTCCTGCAGGAGGTTGCGGACTTCGTTGTCGATGCAGTGTTGGAGTCTCCCAGATGTCTAGTACTGGGGGACTTCAATGCCTAGGTCGACGACAAAGCCTCACAATTTGGCTCTCACCTCCTCCAGCTGATGTCATCGCTGGGCCTGTCGCAAGTGTTTACTTCTGTGACCCATCACCACAGCTACACACTGGATCTGGTGTTCTCATTGGGGCTCGATGTAACTAACCCCACGAGACTGATCAGGTTGTATGGTCTGATCGTTGCACGGTGAAGTTCTTGGTCAGCCCCCAGAGAGTCCCTCCCTGTTGAGATGTCTGCTATCACCCATTAAGGTGATTGTCCCTGAGGGACTACTGGCGTAGCTGATCTATCTAGTGTAGACGCTGCATGTGCAGTAGGTACAAGCAAAGTGGTGGCCGCATATAATAGGGCAGTCTCTGGGGCACTTGATACCATCACACCAGCCTGTGTACAACCAGATCCTCTCACTTGAGAGCTCCGTGGTTTGATGGGGATCTCAAGGCGATGGAGATCATGGGTCAGAAGTTGGAGCATTGTTGGCAGAGGACCCAGTCGGATGTGGACAAGCTGGCCTTGCATGCTCATTATTCTGACTACCAGGGGGCAATCAACTGTAAGAAGGCAGAGTTCCTGTCCAGGGAGATTGCTGCCAGGAAGAACCGACCTGCTTAGCTTTTTGGGACTGTTGACAGACTTCTCCAACTGGCTGTCTGCAGCTGGAAAAAGCCTTTTCAATCACTATGTGATGAGTTTGCTCAGTTCTTCTTCGACAGAGTGTACACTATCTGATGGGGGATCCCGTCAGAGCCGCACTGCAACTTGCAGTGATCGGCCTGGATGGAATGGGGCGCTCTGCCCATTTGGGAGGAGTTTAAACCGGTGGAGGTGGCCAAGGTCATTAAGGTCATCTCGAAGCTGAAGCACACATATTGTGAACTGGACCCAGCTCCAACTAGCTTCTTGATGAGATGTATTGGTTCCATTGGCCCAGTGTTCGCCAGGATTGTCTGGTGTTCAGTGTCGGATGGGGTCTTTCTGGAAGCCTTGAAAGAGGCCCTGGTAAGGCCCCTTCTGAAGAAGCCATCTCTCGACCCTGATATCCTACCGAATTACCATCCTATCTCCAACTTTCCCTTTCTCGGTAAAGTTGTAAAGAAAATTGTGGCGCAGCAGCTTGGGGAGCACCTTGTGTCCTTTGACATCTATGAGCCACTTCAATCAGGTTTCAGAGCCAGGCACAGCACTGAAACAGTGTTAGTTAGGGTGCACAATGAATTCTTCAGGTCTAGAGATAGAGGAGACAGGTCAATTCTTGTTCTTGATCTCTCCTCACCTTTTGACACTGTAGATCACATTGTGCTTCTCGATCACCTTAGAAGAGTACTGTAGACTCACCAGCACTGTCATCAGTTGGTTTGAGTCCTTCCTCTCTGGCAGGAAGCAATGGGTAATGATTGGGAATTTCTCCTCTTCCCTGAAGCTCCTGCTATGTGAAGTATCTCTGGGGTGGATCCGGTCACCGATGTTATTTGCAGTGTATATGCTGCCCCTGGGTTAGCTCATCAATCGGCACAGTGCGAGTTTTCACTGTTATGCAGATGATACCCAACTGTACCTGTCCTTTGCACCTGGAACACTGGACGCTGTGTAACTGCTTAACATCTGCCTGGTCGAGATCAACTGGATGTCCTCCAGCTGGTTGTGACTGAACCCAGAAAAGACTGAGGTACTAGCGATTGGGACGGGACGAGGGCATGATGGGAGTGCCTTCATAGGTCACTGGTTTATTCCTGGGACCAACACTGTTGATGGCCTCTGCTAGGGTGTGAGATCATGGCGTGATCCTTGATGACAGACCGACACTTAAAGCCCAGGTGTCTGATAACATCAAGTGTTTTTTTATAATTTAAGGAACATTGCCACAATCAAGCCCCTAGTTCCGCCAGAGGACCTGCCCACACTGGTGCATGCCTTTGTGACTTCCAGACTATTATTGTAATGCTCTTTACTTCGGGGTCTCTGAAGGTACCCTTCGCTGGCTGCAGTTGGTGTAGAACGTAGCTGTCAGGTTACTGACTGGATAATCTAGGTCTAGCCATGTGACCCAGTGCTACAAGTTCTGTACTGGCTGCTGGTCAGGTGGAGGGTTATCTTCAAGGTGAGTCCAACCACTTATAAGGCCCTACACAGACTAGACCCTGGCTACCTGGCTGATCTTCTGCAACCTGCCACCTCAGTCCACTCCCTCTGCTCCTCAACCAGGGGCCTCCTCCTTTAACTTCGCAAGACCAGACTAAGAACTTCCGGCAACCGGGCCTTCAGTGTCGCCGGACTGTTCCTGTGGAACTCCTTACCAGCTGATATCAGTGAGACCCCATCAGTTGAGAGGTTCAAGAACAGCCTAAAAACCCATCTATTCTCCCTGGCTTTCCCGGATGTAGAGATTTGACCAGCTCAGAAAATCTGTTAAAATTTGCTGATTCTGATATTGTACTTGTTGTTTTATTTATTTTATGATTCTATTTTATCTGATACCCAGCCTGCTTTATGTTTTTATGTACGGCGCCCAGAGCCTCCAGGATTGGGCGCCTTAGAAATAAACTTTGCCTTGCCTTGTTTCGCCTTGCCTTCAATCTGGGGGTGAATCATCAGTTATTCCTCCCAACTGAACAAACTACGCAAACAGAAAGTGGAGAAGCTAATGGAGGATTTAAAATGAGCAGACAAGAAACACTACAAATGTGCATCCTGCTCACCCTCGGATCTGTGGCAGATCATTTTGATGAAACACTAGCGCCACTCCATGTTCCATCAAAAAAGCAGAAAGGGCCCTATTCTTCCTGTTACAGCATTACTGGAGAACACTGAAAGGTCCAGTGAACTGCTGGCTTATCTCAACAAGAGAAAGGCACACAGCCAAATCTCCAGTGTAAGACCCAGGGATGGAACTACCACCTCAGACCCAAGTTAAATCAATGACACATTTTGCAATGTTTTACTCTAAATTGTATAATAAGGAGGGGAAACTACAGAAGTTATCAGACAATTTTTGAGGAGCCTAGATATGCCCAAGGTACAAGATGACCTAGTAAAGGACTTAGAGGCAAACCTCACCCTCCAAGAGTATCACCAGCAGTTAAGGTCCTGTCCAGGGAAAGGCACCAGGACATACATACACACATACATAGTGTCGGCAGATGAGGACCTACATGGCCCACCTAGTCTGCCCAGTTTTATCCTTGCTACTGAGCTGATGACATGATGGGCTCAACAAAGAATTTTACCAGATATTTCAGACCACGCTGGTGCTGTATCTGCACCAGGCTATATCAAACGTCCCATAAGATAGGACAGCTCCTGCCGTCGTCAGTGCAGGAGGCAATAAATTCTGTACTGCCTGAACCAGACAAAGACAGAAAGTGTCGTGCCAGTTATCGCGTAATCTCACCATTGAACATGGGACGTGAAGATCCTGGCAAAGGTGCTGGCAGTAGGCTAGAAAGCACTGCCACACATTACTTATGAATCCAGTTTGGTTTCATGAAGGGGCAGCGGGAAGCAGACAACTCGAGGATGGTGATAAATGCCCTTCATCAAGCCTCTAAGCAAAAAGAGTCTTCTGCTCTGGTAGCTATAGATTGTGTGTGGGGGGGGGGCAGCATTTGACTCAGTGGAGTGGGAGTACCTATTTGCAGTAATAAACAAAGTAGGAATCAGCTAAATTGTGTGTCACAGATATAGACCTTGAATGCCTCACCCAAAGCCACGGTCCTGACAATGGTAACATCTACCAGTGTCTGACTCCACCACGGTACCTGTCAGGGCTGCCCTCACCTCTGCTCTTCCAGGCAGCTTCAGAACTGCTGTTGGTGGCTTTATGGCAAGAAGCCCCGGTAAAAGGGGCTAGGTTTGGAGCCTAAATCAGCAAGACTCTGCTGTATGCAGACAACCTGCGCCTCATACTCACAAAGGTGAAGGATTCCCTACCAGCGGCAGTCAATGTGGGAGTCAATATGATATTGGTCATATACTGTGGTCCTGTCCTCAGATACACACACACTTGACAGAAATTTGGGAGAGGGTACAGAGAATTACTGTCTAAGAGACCACACACACACCCCGATTCTGGATACTATGTGACTAGCAACAAATCGAGGGAGCAAGTAGGCCACACAGGGAATTGCTGTAGGGCACACAGGGAACTGCTGTACTAGGATGGCCATGGAAGCCATCCATTTACGAAACTTTAGGTTTCATAAATGAGTGATTTTGCCGAAATCACAACACTTCCTTTAATACAGCCAGCAATTTACTTCACATGTCACAAAAATCACCAGACTCATTCATGCACGAGTCTGGTGGGATTTAGTGCCAGATCTCTATGGGGGACATGCAGGAAAAAGCGGACAGTGAAAAAAGGTTGGGACGACTGAAGGTCAATTTTGGTGAAAAATAATGAGCACAAGAAAAAAACGCATTTCAAATGCCACGTAAGCAACATTGTAGAGCTGTATTAAAGGGACACTGTCAAACCTCTCAGGCCTCAAACCATCCCTAGTTTAAAAGGTATATTTAACGACTGGTCACGTTCTTAAAAGATTGTTTATGTAAATGGTAGTTTGATTCAGATTCATTTTTTTCTATTAAAAAGTGAAAAATAGACTGCCCACCATACTGATGTTATCACATAAAAACACGTTTATTTACATTCCCTTGATTAACTCCCAATGCAACCTTCATGGAATTGGGAACATCCCCAACATAGTCTAGCCACTCATGATGCAGTGAGGAAATAGCAGCCTACTGAATCATGAGTGACTGCACTGTTTGGGTTTTTACCAATGTTCTGAAAGTAAGAGCAGATCAGTGATTTGAAACAAAACAAGGTTGGGTATAATTGCACCATTAGCATGCATTTTAGTTCTACTAAGAAAGGAAGCAGATAAAACAACCAGCAACATCAATAAATTTTAGAGAACACATGCAATCATAAAATGTGGGTTTTTACCAAGAAATATTATGATGCAAAAAAAGGTTGACGGTGTCCCTTTAACAGGCACAAGTAGTAGAGGGGTCCAGAAAATTGGTTAAAAAGCTGATCGTCTCCCTTTAAAATCTTGCTCATTTAGGTCACTGGGTAGGCAACTCCCAGGTACGAGTTCCCTGCCCAAATTGTAAGAGCATGTCAGCAGCTCTTTAAGGACTGCTATTCTTTACCCTGTCTCTTAAAGTCACAGTACCAAGACTGCAACCACTTTCTTTATAGAAGCTCTCCTTAAAACACCATGATTCTTTTATCACACACACACACCATTACATGGAGTAAGGCTTTCCAAAGTACCATACATACTCACATATAAGCCAAGACTTTTAAGCTAATTTATAAATCAAATTAGCATCTAGGCTCATACGTGGGTCCATACTCGGGCCCCTTATGTTCTCATTGTTCGTCAACGAACTGCACATGCACTGTGGATGCAGCAATCTAATCCAATACGCGGATGATGCTGTTATTTACGTGTCCTCCAATAACCTGGGTGACCTATCCAGTTCTCTCCAAAAAGATATTTATATCATGGAGAGGTGGCTCATTAACAACAAAATGGTCCTTAACACCAAAAAAAAAAAAGTTATGCTGTTCAGTCCAAGAGCCTTAGGACAAGACAGATCGCAACTCCTCCAACTCTCATCTCAGGATGGCAACAAGCTAGAAGTTGTTCCTTCCACAAAATACCTCTGCCTCATCCTCGACCAAGGCCTCACGTTCAAACAACACGTGGACCAAGTCACAACAGTAATTCACTCCAAACTTGGGTTACTATATCGGGTTAAGGATCGGCTAACCCTTGAAGCTAGGACTGCTATAGCAGCGGTGTCCTACTTCTACATTGACTTTTGCTGTCCCGGTCACACAGGGCATCTCAAGCGGGAATATAGTAAACTACAGGTCCTATACAACAAAGTGACTCGCTTGCCACCCTATCCCACTCTAGGAGCCACCACTGTGAGGCGCTAGTAAAACTTAACTGGCCATCCTTCAAGCACGCCAGCTACCCCTTGCTCTGTCTGGCTAAAAGATATTAGCCCTTCCTCCCCTAGCCTCAGGACTCCTCACAGTAAAGAGTAACCAGCGCAGCCTTAGGTCTTCGAGCCAAACGTTGCTAGAGATTCCCAAGGCTAGGACTAAGGCAGGCCAGAAATCCTTCTCTTTTACTGCCCTGTCCTTATGGAACCACCTCCCACTGGAGGTGAGAGAAACCCCTACAGTGCAGTGCTTCCGCACCAGACTCAAAACTCATCTCCTAGCTAAAAGTGTATGCCAGTGCCACTGCACCTGACACTACCACCACGACCTATAACTCCACCCCCACCCCAACAAGGTAGTACTAACTTTCTTTTCTTTTTTCTCCTCCTACCTCTACAATTAACCACCCTAATGCCCGCTTTGGGCCTTACCTATGGAACCCTAATGTTGTTCGCCTACCTGCTTGACAAATGTTTAATGCTCTAAATTACAACTTATCAATATGATCTACAATAGCCTAATTACTACTGCTATGTGTAAACAGGCAAATACTGCATACCCATGATTACCTATGTTGTGTTACTGCACAAAGTTCATATATGTCTGTATTAGTATTCCCGGGTCGCCCCTGAAAAAGGGACTTTCGGGGCCCAGCGGGCCTACCCGCGGTCATCAAAATTCAATAAATAAATAAAATAAATAAGCAATCATTCAATTAGCTCGAGTACTTCAATTAAATTGCAGTAAAGTTCCCTAGTAATCAAATCATAAGCATTCACTGTTAAAATGAGCCAGGCATTGAAACAGAGCCCCTACGATGCTGCCTTCAAATTACGAGTGACAGAATATGCCAAATCAACCAACAATTCAGCTGCAGCTCAACAGTATTGCATAAATGAAAACAGGTATGGTAATGGCGAAAACAAAAGGAAATGCTCACGGAGCTACCCAAAACAAAGAGCTTGCCATGGCGACCGTTCATCATTTTATACTTTATAGAGACCGACCTGAATAACTGGGTCTTTGAGTGCCGACAGAGTGGCTACATCACTCACATGGTCATAAGAATGCAGGCACTAAAAATGGCCAAAGAGAAGAAATGCCGCTCCACAGGTGTAGAAAATTATTTATTTTGTTTTATCTGTTTATCTTCCCCATGTCTCGATCAACCTCTCCTTCAGGCCATTGCCAAGGATCCTCCCCCCCGGGACCCCATCGCCAACCACCGGCCTCATATCGCAGCCGTCCCAGGGTAACCAGACGTATCCCTCAGTCAGGCGGGTTCTCTCCTCTTGGGGAGAAAGTGCCTTATGGCCATCCATCTTGGCCCTGGGTGCTGCTGAGGTTGGGTCAGCTTATTGGGGGCTCTGTGGAGGCAAGGGTCCAGGTGGCAGTCATCCAGTCGATCAAGGTGCAATTTTCTCTTTTTCCTCTGGGCTTCCCTTGTTGTGCTGCATCTGTAATGCTCCTCATCTCCACCAGGGACCGCTACAGAGCAAGGCTTCTCCCCAACCCACCCCAGGAGAGGAGAGCAGTCCTCTGGACGCTCAATCCTCTCCTCCCCTGCCGATCCCTGGAGTCTGAGTCCATTCCCGAACGCTGGTCGGCGTGGTTCGAGGTAAAGCACCAGTGCCTCAGCCATTTGCGCCACTGGGCTGGTCAGAAAAATTTTTTAGCATCTGCTGGATGGTGTTCATGCTTCATGGAGTGTTATGGTTTGACCCTGCGTCAGGTATTTCTCAAAAACGTCCGCATGATCTAGAGACAAAAGTTGAAAATTCCCATAAATATACTATCAAAATGCAGAAACACCAAGTGTGTGGGCTGCAACACATTGGTAACAAGGATGAGACCCCCATGACATTTGATCTGTCAGTAACCGCATACTAAACCCACAAGGAAGCAAGACTGTTTCTACAAACTACTGGCCATGAAAAAACTAATTTCACTGTTGTGCTTGCCTGTCTTGCAGATGGTACCAAGTTAAGACACATGGTCGTATTTTAAAAGGAAAGTTCTTCATAAAAAATTACAATTCCTTGCTGGAGTGCTGGTCCATGCACAACCCAAAGGCTGGATGGAAGAAGGGCTGGTCCGTGTCAAGCTCTAAAAGGTATGGGAAATACGACCTGGGGCTCTGCTTTGCAAGCACTCGATGTTGGTATGGGACATGTTCAGAGCACACTTAACCGATGAAGTGAAGAAATAGGCCAAAAATCTTAAGACTGACTACTGTTATTCCTGGTGGTCTCATTTCACTTCTGCAGCCCCGGATGTGCACCTGAACAAACCTTTCAAGGACCATGTGCGAAAGCAGTGGACAGAATGAATGTTCTCAGGCGCAGTGACCAAAAGCGGAAATCTGAAGACGCCAGACATCGAACTTGTATGTGAATGGAATGTAGAAGCCTGGCAGTCAATACTACTGGAAGACATGGTTCCAAGAGCCTTTCTAAAATGTGGTATCAGCAACAACGTGGACGGCTTGCAGGATGATGCCATCTATGAGTAGGACACTCAACTAAACATTGAGGAGATAGATAACCATTATGCTGACATCCTTACTGATGAGTTTATTGAAGAAAATCACCACTCACTAGGTTTTTCCAATGACGCTGGTGAGGGCTGATGCTGACAGCTAATGGCTGCTATCCCGTATATTTTCAATGAATTCATGTTTGTATGACTTTTTTTTTGCATAATATTTTTATTGAGCTTTAAAACTTTAATGCAAGATAACACTCACAAAAAGCGAACAACCACAGGTGGGTTCAAAATACAGGCAAAGATCACTATATAAATGTAAAATAGATCCCATACAAAGCAAACCCACCCCTTAAAAGATTGACAGGGGGGAATTAGCCATATGTAGCACATTTCCACATCTGTAAGCCTACAGCTCAGGGAGAGCCTCAGAAGGGAATATTAACACCAGCCGACCCCATCTTTGGGTCTGCTAGTGTGAGCGCTAACCAGACCACAACCCCTGCCCCCCCTCACCCCCAGGACTACACAAATACAGATAATTACCAGCCCCAAGTATTCCCAATATACATTAATACGCAAATAGATAGACAAACCCATTAAGCAGTAAACAGGCTACATAAACATCAGCCTTTAGGACAAAATCCATTTACCCCCACTAAAAACATGAAATTGTGACAGGTGGTATGCATAAAAAGGAATCATTTTTGAATCTAACTCTCAAAGTCCCGAGCTCTGAATCTTAACCTATCAAAATCATAGCAACAGTTCAGTCCATACTCAGGAAAGTTCAACTTCCAGCTTTACAAAATGAAAAGAAAAAATCCTATTGCCAGGAACCCAAGTAACCAAAAGAGCCCTTTACATCTCATAGGCACATATCCCACAGAGTCTAAACCACCCTCAGTTTTGTCAACTGAAACAAGTACACGTCAAATGGGGAACATGAACTACAATATTATACATTACAGTTTTAAAAATGTCAGTTTGGAAATCAGTCCCCTTCTGAAACTGTAGCCTCCGGCACCTGGGACACCTCCTGTTCCTTGTCTTTCAGTACCTTCTCCAACTCCGAAGGATCGTCAAACGTATATAATTTGTCCTCCCACACAATACGCAGCCTGGCTGGATACAAAAGTTGGTGAGAGATTTTCACCTGTCAGACACGACTTTGAATGCCACTGACAGATCTACAGCACTGCCGGGTCTCGTAAGAGATCAGGGTAAATATATAAGGCTGAATCGCCATATCCGAAAGTCCTCTGTCATCTTATAGCAATATGTGATCCCGATTTCCCACACCAGAGCAGATGACCACAAACGTTCGAGGGCTGCGCGGTCCTTGCGGTTTTCTGCAGGGGGAGAGTCGGAAGGCTCGTTTCAAAGAGTGTGGTGGCTCATCCTCACTGAAGGCAAGCAAATCAGGCAAATAAGTTTGGATAAAGTCTAGAGGATCTTCCCCCTCCGCAGACTCTGGCAGCCCCAACAGATGGATATTCCTCTCCTGCACTTGATTTTCTAGAAGCTCAATACGTTGCTGGAGTGCAGCAGTGTCCCCAATAAGCTTGGTCAAAACATCCATGATTTTGTTTGGGTTCCGCTCCAGTTTAGATACCATCTGATGGGTGAGGTCCATTTTAGTTTTCAGCGCTGCTACTCTAGGGGTCATCAAATCGCATTTGCAGTCCACATCCTGAACCATTTCGGACCAGCTGTTGGAGTGTACAGTTAACCACCACCAGTGACACCTCTTCAGGATCAGTAGAACCAGCAGCCCCTGCTGTGCCGCTCTGGGAGGGCCCATCACCTCTCTTGCTTCTGGGATGGAAAAAGTCTGGCAGAGCAGCCACAAAGCCCTTATTTTTCCCCCATTTTATGCTAGACAGAGGCTTTAAGAGTCAAGAGGTGACAAGGTCAGAGAAAGAACTCTAATAATTAAGTTTAACACTATAAAAACGAAAGCACGGAGCTTCAGAAATATACTTCCTCCCACTTGGCTGCAGGGCAGCGCCCCCCTCATTTGTATGTATTTTGATTACCGTATTTGTAGTATGTGCACAAACAAAAATGTTTTATTATTCGGCTTATATGCGGGTCAATGCTGTTTTTTTAAATACTGCATGGTGGGGGGGTTGGCTTACATGCGGATTGGCTTATTCGCGAGTATATACAGCAGGTATGCCTTGTAACATGCCTAAGGGTGATTTACAGGCATTACATCCAGTCATCAGCATGTTACTACAGTATAATATCTACTCTGCCATGCTTTAGTCCTTACTTAGCCAGTATCCAGGTAGTTCTGTGAGTGTCTGGAAGCTGTCATCTAATACAGCTCACTTGATTTGTGTGTGTGGGGGAGAGAATAAGAAGATAACAGCAGTAAGTTAAAAGGCAGACAAAACATTCATACAGCAATATAATAAAATCAATACTCACACACTTTTGTAAGAATATTTGTAAAAGCGTAACAATATTTAGTGTGCGGACAGAAGTAACTTGGAATCAATCTTAGCCACTCTATTCCTGCCATATGCCAGTGACTACAAAATTTACTATCACGTTAAACACAGGCTATAATTTCTAGGAGTACAGAACTGAAAATGGGAGCCTTGCAAGGACAGTGCTGGGGCGCTTACTATTTAGGATATATGTTGAAATGTGTAGTTACTGTGTCTCTTTCGGTTATTAAAAAAAAGTGCATTCATGAGTTCTTTGGGTGAGAGAATGGAGACCTGAGATGCGAAGTTCAGCAGATCTAGCATACAAATTAAGAAACTCTTGTAACACAGAAATGGTACATATAAACATATTATAAATCATAAAGTATATGGTTACCCTTTGTTATGTATAAAAATCAGCCTGATCAAAATCCTTGTTAAGCACATTCTAAACCGTTATGCGCATTCTAACGTGTTATGTGCATTCTGAACAGTTATGCACAGTTCAAAGGTAATACAATTTTAAATTTCTCATTTTTTACCTTTCAAAAGTCTGGAAATTTGATTTTGATATGTGAGCAGAACAAAAAAATGGCAAGCGTTTTTTGTTTTCATTTCAGTGGGGGTCTGTCACTCTAGTGTAAAAAAACATGTACTATAAAAAAATGGGTCAACCACACAACTTGGCATGTGTTTCCCTCTCGAGCTTCGCTCTCGAGGTCCATATGCTGTCATCTCAACCCCTCGATGGAAACAGCCTTGTGTATGGTTCCCATACATTATTCTCTATGTTAAAGATCTCTAATTAAACAAATGGAATTTGATTTTAAAATCCAAATGTTTCATTTTGCTGAATATTAGAGACTCCTTTTTGTGGGAAATGGACTGTGCCAACTGAACTCAGAACTTCAGAATTTTAGAACTATGTGCATGAGACACCCTATTACGGTTACAAGAGTACCAGGAATGTTTGAAATAAACAATTCTGATTGTGTAAGAATGTTTGATTTATAACATACATAAACAATTCAGGAAAAGGTATTACAAACACAAACTTGTAGGAATTTTGCAGAGGACACTGTCCTTTATAAATCAACAGATTGTCAGAGTTAAAGGAAATGCAGATTTGCAATCTGCTTGTGACAAATTATTGCAAATTTTCATTAAAAAAATACATAGTCTTTAAGGGTAGCAGTCACCACCAAGGGCTACACACTCAAGTGTGGGGATGGCCCTGAAGTACATGGTGTGTAAAAAACATTTTGGTTTACTTACGGTTTACTGTGATATAGCAGATTATATCAGCCTAATTTTGCTTAGTTCTAGGCTGACAAATACTTTCACTACAAATCCCAGAATACCCTGCCACTGACAGAGAAGTAAACAGTGAGAAGATTCAATAGTCTGCAATGCATGTTAGAGTTTATAGAAGGCCACGACAAAGGAGGGCTCTACTAGGAAATTAATGCCTTTTTTGGGGGGGGGGGGGGTGGCCTGCCTCCAACCGGGCATTAATTCCCTAGTAGAGCCCTCCTTTGTTGTGGATTAGTGCGCTTATAACATGGCAAGCACTTACAAAAATACAGACTGATGTTATTTGCAAAGAATAATACAGAGACAGGTGTAAAGCGTTTCAATAGTTTTACTGTGTTTAACATTCATTTATATTGCGACAGTAACTTGCTATTGATATTGACATATCAGGATTTGTTCAATCACTATCTTACTGTCATCAAGAAGATCAAACTTTGGTTACATTCAGCAATCGCTTTGCTACAGTATTCAAAAAAATATTCGTGGCACCATCTGTAAACTGGTGCATTGCATTATGGGACTGATTATTTACATATCGTGGCCTGCAACCATAGTTACTTTGGTACACTGGTAGGCTGTTAAGCAGTGGATCTAGCCACAACAGATAGAAAACTACGCTACTAAGAACAGCTATTTGAACAATAACAAGGTGAACATTTTCAACAGTGTAATAATAATACTACTACTGCACACTTCCCGATAACTGTAACACTGCTAACATTCTATTGGGCACCTGAAGTACATTTTTTCTTGTCAGAATAAGAATTAAAATTCACAGGGCCGTGAATCGTAATGTGGCTGAGGTTAAACGGGCTGCCACTAACTGCATTACTAGGTTCGCTGTTATTTGTTGTGCTACATTGTTGGCACTGCTGGTGGGGAATATTTGGCTCTTTCTGTTGTATGTTTTCTTCCTGCTGTGTATCTTTCTGTTTCAGTGTTGTGGGTTCCTTGTTTGTCGGAGAGCTGCTTGATGTGGGAGCATTGCTTGTGGTTCTTTTATTCGAACTTTTGGAGGCATCAGACTTTGACAAGATTTCTGACCATTTCTTACGGACAGTTTGGGATGGCGACCAGCAATTCTTGAGGCTGGTCTCACATCTGTGCCCAGTGACTGACATCATCTCCCTAGATGCGAGACCAGCCTCAGACAACATTTGTACAGTGGTGCCCCTAATTAAATTAGTATATCTGGCACTCAGTTGGGCATCAGCAGAAATCTAGACCATCATTTCACCCAGAAAGTTCTTTCCCAGGGGTTGCTTTGAATACCAACCTTCTTTCTTGTCTAGAGCTTTCTGAGACAGTCTCAACAGGTGCAAATAGAATGCAGGGGTGTTGGGGACAGCGAGCAATATACTCTTTAAAAAGAGCAACAGGGCAATTAGCGCTCCCAGGCTGTGCATACAGAACCCTTCTCAAAGCCTGTCTGTTTGCCTCTGTTACTGTGTTGTGATTCTTAGTACTTTCACTGAATGCAATTGCTATGCACTCCATGCCATGTTCATCAAGATGGATAGAAAAGAATCATGCTTTAATTTGCAGAGCCCCTCTCTACCCCGTCTAGCTAAGGCCAATTGCATTTCAAACCACAGCCTCCTTATTAAGCCATAAGCAGTCTCAGGGTTTAACTTTGGACACATACAAATTTTATAGAGATCAGACTCAGAGATATGGGGATGATGAGACGTGACGTCTTCTCCCGCCCTTCTATATTCTTTTAACACTGCCAGAAAGACATTATTAGTTGACAAACTCTCTGTCAGCAGCTAAGTTTACATTTCTATTAACTTCTACGCTATTGATACAGCGACTCAGGCCAGCACGTATTCCAATAAAGGAGCTTATACTGTACTGCTTTCCCGTCTCTGTTCAAACCAAGCCATAAAACTTTCTAAGGATGGCTGCTAGCACGGATATTTCTACAGTGCGGATATCAAGAGATAGTTTGTTATACGTTATGTTAGAGGTCCTTTCTGTACAGAGCCCCATCCTGGTTTAACTCCCTTCCTGCTACTGTCACATCTGAACAAAGGATTGGGCCTTTCAAAGCAGCTCTCTGGCGCCATATCTTCGCCTCCCGCTGCTGTAAGTGTCCATAGTGGAGACACTTCTCCTACCCAACACCACCTCCTTGGATGTCTCTCCTAACAATGCTTCAGAGTGTTAAAGTCTTATTACTACATGCCGCAAGAACTTGTTATCACTGTGTAACATGCAACGACTTTAGCTACAACCCTGTATAGGAATTTTATATCTATGTATATTTTACCCTGTTGTATCTTGTTATATGTCTGTATGCATTGTTTTATGTAATATGACGTGGAGCTTTTGCAAATGAGTCTCTGACTCAAAGGTTTGCAATTCCAATACCATTAATAAATATGTCAGCCAAGTCAATAAGACATTACAGACCCATAATGTATTTTTATGGGTATTTTGCTCACATTTCATGCACTCCAACTCATCTAGCTCTGTTACTGATAGTGTGATGTGTCTAGTAGTGCTGGGTTTTTTGTTTGTTTTCCAGTTCAACCTCAATATTCTTTTCTTTTTTAGGGATTGCTGAGGAGCCTTTAAGAGCCCAGTGTTGCCATGTGCAGTAGGCTCTCCTGTGATTACATGCTGCAATGGGAGAGGCTTTGCCATACTGCTTATCCACCCACAACGTTATACCCATCACACCGCAAATGGAAAAGGTAACACCGTATTTACTAGTAGCACTCATTGTTCCACTATCAGGTGCATTTGTATTGACTGTATGAGTATCGCTGGGCGGGTGCGTGGGAATTAACATGTGCTTAAGTTTTATAATTCTCTGGTGGTGATTTTGATGTGGCTGGAAACAGTACTACATTATGAAGCGGGCATTACTAGGGAATTAATGCCCACTTCATGTTGTACCACGTGTGCCGTTTCCACCACTGTGCCTTCTCCATTTCACCATCATATTTATTGCCATGTTACAAGCTCTGATCCTTAGTTTGCTGGTCCCATTGGCCTCCCAGGGTTATGCACAGTCACAGAAAACTGTAGTTAGCCCTCAAGAGTAGCAGATCTTGGAAACATCCAGTAGGAGATTACAAAAGTTCATAACATGCAATGCAGGCTACTGGAATCTCCCACTGCTGCCTACTGCTCTGATGTCCACTTCAGTGGAGTCATGGATTTTTAGTGAAAGATGATGTCAACTACAACTTACCAAAATTAATCTGATATCTACTATACTACAGTAAACGGTAGCACACCAAAATGTTTTAGCACAAAGTGCACACTGGGACCAGCCCCACACTTGAGTGTGGGGCCCTCTGTGCCAACTGTTCTCCTTTAACACCCCCCCCCCCAAAAAAACGGTTGTGTTATTTAAATACAGAGGAATAAGCCTGCCCAAGTCTCAAAAATGTTCCATGATTACCCGATCCAGAAATAACCTAGAGGTAGTTGACACATGTAAGTATCTTGGAATTTGGATTGATAATTCTCTCTCCTTTTGTCATCATGTTGCTCGGCTTTGTGAAAGACAGGATGAGGTTAGGCTTTTTCTTAAAAATAGAAGTTGCTTTACAACAACGGCAAGACAAAGACCGATACTGGCTTCCTTCTTGCCACTTCTCCACTTTGAGGACCTTTTGTAAATGAACTGCCCCTAAATCCTTTTTTCAAAATTGGATATACTCCAGGACAGCACTAGATTGGAAAGAAGTGAAAAAGTTGCAGCCTGTCAAGAAATTACCCGCTTTCCTCTTAACAGTGGGTCTTGCTGCAGAGCACCTGGTCTGTAGCAGACCCACGGCATCACCCCAGAGCAGGAGACTGGCACCTGGATTATGTACGGGGTGGGCCCTCTCCCTTCTGGTCCCACCATGCGGGGCAATCTATGGGGAACCATCGGTCTGGTTGAGCCCCTAGAGGAGCAGGAGGCTGATCTAGGACAGTGCATCTTATAAGCCTGGCCACGTGTCGCCTGAGAGAAAAAGCATGATGACAGAAGGAAAGAAAAAAGGAAGAAAAGTGTGTGTATGGGGGTGGGGGGGGGGACAGAGACAACAGGCTGGAGAGATTCAGAAACCAAATACGTTAAATGCTGAAACACAATGCATGTACTAAATGGCAACTGGAGAAAGGTACAATAAACATGCAATGACTAAAACCACAGCAACCACAACAGACATATGGCAGCACTACATCCAATACAAATTATTATACAAAATACTAGAACAGACTAAGAACATTTTACAGGAAAGGACATGATGTACTCAGTGTTCTAAGCAAATCAAACTCCATGGAGGAGGATAATACTGCCGTCTAAATTCACCAAGGTGCTAAATACTACATTGAGAGAGACTACCATGCAAACAGACTTTTTTTTAAAGGACACTGTACATACTTACCTATAAGTCTAGGTTTGATGTTAAAAATAGCCCCCAAGAAGGGGGAGAGCAACATATCTGCGAGGTCAACCTATCTGTGGGATTTACTATGGTAAACCATTTTTTGCAACTGTGTAATCTAATATCAAATTCTGTACCAAAAGGCAAACATACTGTGAATTCAGGCCACAAAATCAGAATGGAAGTCATTAAACCAGCAGCCAGAAAAATGAACAAACTCTCTCCATATAAACATATATGAATGCCAGGGATACTTGTGATATCAGAAATTATCCTTTATGCCGGCCCACTGACGCAGCGGTAGAGCTACCCATCATGGCGCCAACAACCCGAGATTAGGAACAAGCATGGGACATCGGAGGGCTGGCCATGGGGAGGTAGGATCAAGCATCCCACAGGACGCTTTCCTCTGGGGAGAGAGGGTGTTGCGAATCCACTGCAGTACTGCCTCCTGGGTGACCACGGGTGTTGGGGCACAGGTTCAGCAACTAGCAGGGAGGGACCCTTGGACCAAGCGCAGAGACTGGCTGGGCCAGCTCTGCTGGCACACCAATGCCATTATGCTCCTAGAGGGGTGGGTGAGCTCAAACTGGGAAACTGATGTGCAGGCAGGGAGGGAGGATAAAGCCCCAGTTTGCCCATGACAGCCAATGCTGGAATCGAGCTACCGTCCGCTGGGGGATGCCGCCAGTCTTCACCTCTGCTGTGGGTGACCAGATGGACAGCGGGGAAGAAATACCATGGAGCTGAAGGCATACCAGGCCCTAGGGGGTAATGGGGGCAGACAGGAGGCAGATTTTCAGCTGGATGGTATAAGGGCAAGCTGGCTAAGATGGAAGGATGTCCCTGCCTGGCCTGGAGCAAGGTGGAAAAAATAGGTTTCCAAAATAAGATCCTTCATGAGTGCTGCTTGACCCATGCATACACCAGTGGTGAAGCCACAAGTCAGATCAATATGGGTCAAGCACCAAGAGCAACACGTACTTTTTATGTCACAGGTAGCCCCATGTCAACGTTGATGTATGCAATAGGTTTTTTAACAGAAATTTCATTATTGTTTTACTGTTGTTCTGTTGGACATCCATGTTGTGCTGCTTTATATTTTGATTTTGTCTGTTAGAAATGTTCTAGCTTTCAATTATTTGTGCAGACTTGTATTTGTCTGCAGTCAGCAGCCACAGCTGAAGGAGCTCAGTATCTGTGGCAGCAGCATGAAGGGCATGGTGGCAGCTGCCGGAGCTGGCAGCATCAGCATGGAGCCCACGATGCCCGAGGAGGACACTGTAGCATCAAGGGATGTGGCTGTTTGGTGAAACGGGAGGAGGAATTTTTCAATTACTGTTAGGCCATATTTAGTGTATCTTTAGTCTGGACAGAGTTTTTGTAGGTTTGGGAGTTTATTCACTGTGTGCTGCGGTTAATGTAGCTGGGAACTGGTGTAACCAGTTTAGTAATTAGTCTGGTAGGTATATTAATTGCTAATTGATTTGGTAATTACTGTGGTGCCATAGGGTTTTATGTATTGAGGGGTATAGGTCTTTAATTGCCATGGTATACAGGCATGATCAGTGTGGCTGACAGGTTCTCAAGATATGAAAAGTTTCACGACAGCAGCCTGTGCGGTTTCCGAGATATGGAATGTCAATTTTTAATGAAGTGTGCTTTTTCTTTACTCAATACAAGTTTTCTTGTTTTTTTCTTATACTTTACACAACGTTTCTTAGTCTTGCGTATAGCCTAGATGGTACAAACTTTTTTCCTCCAAACTTTTTTTTTTTTCCAATTGACTCAGTTTAATCTCCTCGAGGCTGCGAACCCACACTGGTTTGCTGGAACCCCACAAGGACACTGGACTTCAGGCTGCTCATTGACCAATTTTTTCTTTCTGCACGCGATTCCGTGACCCACCATGATGAATGTATGTGTGCAATGACCTCACCAGAGTTAATGATTTAAAGTTTTTTTCTTCTGAGCACGCTCAGTATGGTTTTGGATAATCCTCTGCTACGCCCCTCCACTAAACTCCTTTATGCAGATGACGCAGTAATCACTTATTCCCATCAGAACCAAGAGACCATCCAGCGCAACCTCCAGTCTGACTTTCTGACCATATGTAATTGGTTCACCAACAACCTATTAGTCCTTAACGCAAAGAAAACAAAAGTCATGCTACACTACTGTAACATAAAACCCTTGCCATACCCCCCCTTCACATCACGACAGCGATGGGCACTTTCATCAAACAGGTATAGACATTCAGATACCTTGGGGTGACCCTAGACTCACGTCTGACCTACACTGCTCATGATGTGCTACTAAAAACCGCCAACGCAAGGCTTGGGCTGCTGTATCGGCATAAAAACTCATTCCTCCCGGAAATCAAGCAACTCCTCATTAGAAGTTACATATTAAGCCTCATTGACTATGGATCTGTAGTCTACGGGGCTGCCTGTAGCAAGACCCTTGACAGGGTGTAGGGACTCATCACAAGGGCCTGCCATTTCACCCTTTCAAAAAGCTGCGACTCCCACAAATGCTCACTGTATAGTGACCTAGGGTCGCAAATTCTTGACTGCAATATGCCTCACTTGTCACCGGCCAAAAAGCCACATTGGGACATCTTATCCAGGGGGTCCTCTCCCTCCTGATCCCAATGACATCAATGTACAACACTAGAAGTGCCCAGCAAAACTCCTTGATCCTCCTCCCAAGGAAACTCACATTGGGCCAACCCTGTTTCTTGTTTAGTTTCCCCAAACTCTGGAATACCATCCCAAACTCCCTAAAGTCCACCAACTCCCTCTCCTGGTTTAAGTCCCAGTTGCTTGCCTTGCTTGCACAACCTTACCCCTGCAGCTGTTTTAAATGACTGCCCTGTCTCGTACCTGCTTTTCCTCCACCTGTCCCACCTGTCTAACCTCTCTAACCTCTACTCTAACTCACTAACATTGTGATTGACCCCAATTGTAACATTTTATCAACTGCAGCCTTGTATCTGATCCTTTTTCCTATGCTAAATTGTAAAAATGTAACCTGTGGTATATCAGATGTAACCTGCTCCTCTATTTGTGTACCACTTGTCTACTCTACTCTAATTGTTGTATATATTTTTCTCCTGACCCTAGATCCTTAGAAAATAGGCACTCCCTGAAGGATCCCGAGTGTAAGGAATAAAGAAAAGATTAGATCTGGAAAAATGGGACAATTTACCATTGACTTTGATGGGAAGAGTGAATATATTAAAAATGAATATTTTACCTAGATTACTTTTTCTTTTTCAAATGTTACCCCTTAACTTGAACATGAATTTCTTTTGCTAGATAAGATTGTTAGACAATTCTTGTGGCAGGGTAAAAGACCCAGCGCCCGCTTGGATAAATTATATCCACCATTAGTGCTAAGAGGGACGGGCCTACCTAATTTTAGATTATACTATATAGCTGCACAGTTAGAACCTACACCTGACTGGTTTTCAAGAACTGATCATGTAACTGCCCTATCTAGTTGGGCACATGTGGAAAAACATTTGATATGTCGCCTCATGTACTGTATGTAAATTTAGATATTAAGGATTTATATCAGAACAGCTTGACAGCACTTCTAAGATCTGTAGAGGCCCAGTCCATTTTTGGAAATAAAGAATGCCTACTGCCCCCACCCTCCCTTCAATCAAATAACTTAAGTTTTCTTTTTATTTATTTATTTAGTTTTTGTTGACCGGCTAAGTGCACTACACAAATTATGCCTGTTTTCAGGCACGACCCGGGGGAAGGGGATACAGATGAATGTCAACTGACCTTAAGCCAGATTAAGCTGTTGGTGGTATTTTCAATGAATGGGGGAAATTTGGACAGGGCACCGTGGAAATTCCCTACTCTAGCAGTAGGGGGACCCTTGTCCGCCAATCCAACATGGTGGACGTTCAGTCTGGAGAGGACGGAGCAACAGCAAGACTGAGATGGCTACACATGAAGAAAGTTCAACCAGCAGCAGACAGAAAGAAATGGAATGTATCCCTTCTACCTCAGTTGACAATGGAAAGCAAAGCATATTCTCTGAGCAGGCACAAAACTTTATCTGGCACTAAAGCTAAAAATACAGAAATTGACGACCTTAAGGGAAATGTTACTGCTGACCAGGACACAAATGCACTAGCTCAAGAAGTACGGTTAAGAAATGTACTTTGGTCAAATAGAGAATACCTGCTTAAATTGCTTGAAGAAGAGGAAAAGTCTGCACCGGGTTTGAATAATGTTTCTACCTACACAAGTCCTGCTGTCCTGAGTTGTCTATCCCATCAAAGTTCCCTACAGCAGATGCAGGGAGCCCTCCCCAGGTTCTAGAGCCTGTCCTCGACAACAAACCTTTAGCTCCAACTACAAGCGTTCTTCTGAAAAGACGCTCAGACGATTCTCAGCCAACTTCTAACAACCGGACACCTGAAGCCACTCTGTGAGCGGCAGGATGGAACTGCAACGCGGGACATACTGGATGGACATCGCCCACCCAGTTTCTGCAGCAGAGAGAAAAAGGACTTTTAATCCAGGGGAAAATATTTCCTTTGTTTCGCCTGCACAAAAGCCGGTGACAGTTTTTTTCTGCAATGCAAATTGACACACCCGACAGCTCTGCTGAACATATGGGCTCTAACCCGACTACTTCTGCACAGCACAATCCTATCCCAGGACACAAAGAGACTCAGGATGTAAGAAACAGTGAGAATGTACCTAAAAGACCTCATATGTCGGACCCCTTTAAAAATGTGGGTGAGCCTGCACAGCGGCGGAATGCTGTGTGGCAAAAATACACTGGTAATTTAGACCTGGCACCTGCTAGAACAACATTATTACATAAAACGTTGAAGGAGGGCATGGGGATTCAACCTAATGAACTGTTTCCTGTGATGTATGTAAAAGGGGAACCGATTTATGATACTAGTTTTAAAATTAATCAAATCCCTGGAAAGATTTTGGGCAATGTACCCTCAGGTTTCCAACTCCACTTCATGGCAACCCTTTTTTTCCCATTCCATTAACCAAACCTGCAATAAAAACGATAACACTGTTGTTTAGGAATGAAGAAGTAAATATCTCAGATATACAATACTGGTTGAGACAGTGCTGCACTATCCTAGAAGCCCCCACTCCGATTTTAGACGAAGACTTAGTTTGGACAGGCAATTGGTAAGTTAAAATTCAATTGAAGCACACAGAACAATGCATTGGCCATCTCCCAGGAAGTTTTTTTTATAGGGAGAGATAGAGGCCTATGCTTTTACCAAGGACAGCCCAGGATTTGCCATAAATGTGGGGCTCATACCCACCTCAGCTCAGTGTGCGACAAACCCAGGTGCAACCTCTGCTTAGAATTCGGCCATGTCAGCCTAGGTTGTCCCAACCCCCTCAAATGTAACCTGTGTGAGGAGGAGGGCCATTCCTATCAGGGCTGTCCTTGGGCTGAAAGAAACAGGTTGGACAGGGTGCAGCAGGACCCTGTGCATTTACTAGAGAAATGTTAAGCTCAAGAAGCCAGGAAAATTGCTGGTGATTCTATCCCACAAGAAGCAGAAACCCCTCTATCTACTCTTCCTAATCCCTCTACTAGCACTGTAAATATGGAGCCCCCCAAAAACAATACTCAGCCACAAGAGAGGGATTCTAGCTCCTTTAGTCTAGACCCTGAAGATGCTAGCTCGATGTGCCCCTCCCCCGCCCGAGCATTCACAATTTACTCCTGTGACCTCAAAAAAAAAAAAAAAAGAACGTAACCCCCCCACCAAAAGACTTCTTCAGTGGTAACTAGGACTAAATTTCAAACTTTAGCCAAGAGACGTCAGTGGGGGGACATGGTGGAGGAGGGGGGAGATTCAGACGACTCCTCGTCCTCTGCTAGGGCGGATTACTGTCCAGACCTACAGGAGGCTTGTGCAGTTAACCAGAAATCCTCATCTCGGAAGAGGGTTTCTTGATTTCTCTGGTACTTGTTTCCCCTTAAATTAACATGGAGGGTAGTCACCGGCTTTCTGTTCTAACTCAATGTATGCAGTATTAAAAATTATAGGAAGTGAATGACTACCTTCCAGATGCTAGATCATCTGGCAAATAACATCTTATTTTTGCAGGACACCAGATTAAAAACAGTCCATGAAGTTCGCCAGGCCAAAAATTCCTGGCACCAGGGTCCTTCTTTCTGGTCACAGGATCCTGAAACTTGTGATGGGGTGGGGATTCTTTTGAGGGGTCATGCTTTCACAATCCAGAGAATGTTGGATATTTGCCCAGGAAGAGTACTACTGTTAGATGGGTGCTTAGGTACGTTGCCCTTTCGACTCAAATGTGTACGCACCACAGAGCACTGCATCTCGCTCAGAGCTCTTTAAACTCTTTCTGTCCTATCTGCACACTAGTAAACATGTGGTACTGGGTAGTAACTAACTGTCCATTATCTCTAGCAGATCTAGCAGATAAAGGAGGCCGCACAACTAAACTTTTTGAGGATACTGTCTAAACTCCATTCTAAAAATAGCTAATTTTAAGGACAGTTATATGGAGTTGCTAACCCCTGTGAAACTTCTGACCATCTGGCTGTTTCGGTGCCCTGTGCATCCATTTCCAGCACTGCCTCCTCCAAAACGAAGTTTCCTAGGTGGATGCTTAACAATCAACTATCTATCCCTAATATCGAACAACATTTTTTTTCCTTATTATTGGCTAGGTATTCAGTATTGGAAGCCTTTAATTCTCTAAGGGAATGGTGGGTGGACACAAAACAGGATTGTAAATCCTTTTTTCTTCAGATTGCTGCAAAGTCTTCAAAAACAAAATATTTACAGCATTTAATTCTAAGAGAGAAGCTATTCTCTGATCTCACGCTCATATGAGCAGGGTCTTGACCTGACACCTGAGATGCGTGAAATTAAGGATAAAATGGCCCAGATCCAGTACAATAGGGCTGAATCACTAAAAATGGAAGCACAGTTTGGCACACAAGGCTCTAAGCCATCCTTAGACATATATAAGAGTTGCCACGACAGAGTGCACAAGACGATGCTAAATCAGGTTCTAGATCCTCAGACCCTGAGCAGATACAGGGTTTAGCACAAACATATTGCTGACATGTTTGGGACTCCCTCGAATGTGAAATGGGATGGAAATTTCCCTAGAGATTTGGATATTCCTGTTTTGGTCCCAGATCTGGTCTCCACAATTTCTGCCCCCCATTACCCTAGAAGAAACTTTTAAGGCTCCGTCTAGTTTGAAGAATAATTCTGCCCCAGGACCAGATGGCCTGACAGCGGAATTTTACGTAGTGTTCGCTAAATACCTGGTTCCCATACTAACTGATGTTTTTTCAGACATCTTGTTACCCCAGTCCCTTACAAGGGAACTATCACAAGCCAGAGTTGTGTTGCTATATAAAAAAGGGAACAAAAGTAATTTAAGAAACTGGAGACCCATACGTTTATTGAACGTGGATTATAAGATTTTAGCAACTATCCTTTTAAATAGATTATCACTACCCACAGAAATAGTTATTTGTCTGGCACAAACCTGTGCCATTTGGAAAAGGTCCATATATCATACTTTAGCACTTTTGAGAGATCTCACAACCCATAGGTCGGATAGTACCACTCAATGCCTTTTTCTTGCCCTAGACCAGGAAAAGGCATTTGACAGGGTGGATCATTTGTACATATTTCAAGTTTTACAGAAATATGGTATCCCGGAAGTTTTTATTAACTGGGTAACACTGTTTTATGCTTCCTATCTCATTACCCCCTTTATTAATAATAGGTTAGGAGTTCCCTTTATTGGGTGGAAAGGGGTAAGGCAGGGTTGCTCCATGAGCCCTTTATTATATGCCTTTCAAATAGATCCTCTTTTAAGGAAAATTCTGAATTGTATAAACATCCCCAGATTTAGGTTTAATGATGGTAGTTTTGCCCTGAATATATGCACATATGTGAACGACTTATGCATTTGTACCACCCCTGATCTAAATGAAATAGCGCTCACAAGAGTGATTTCAGAGTTTGAAAATATCTCTGGTTCAAAAAAACTTTGAGAAAAGCAAGGCTTTAACTATTCCCCGTTAGAGCCCAAAACCCTAGTCACCCTGTTTCATTTGCTAATATTTCAGTATCTTTAGACCCAGTACAAATTCTGCGCTTACAATTTGGTAGTCAGAATGATGCCACCCTGAATTGGCCACGAGCACTGCAAAAAGCAGAACTCATGGTGGGATCACGGAAAAATAAAGTAATCTCCAAAAGGAAAAGGGTTTCCTTGTTATACATTTTAATAGTACCTGTTCTTTTGCACGTAGCTCATATTTTTCCATTACCAACACAGCTGGAAGTACAAATTATGAATATTTTCTTTTGTGGGTTTTGGGGAAGCAGATTATACCCCATAAAGAGGGCACACACATATGGCTTTAGTTTAGGGGGAGTAAGAATGATACATCCAGTTTTATTTTTCTTTTATATTTATACATATCAAAACATAGTTCTGATGTTAGCTGCACCATGCCCTACTTGGCTATGTAATATGAGAGGGCTACTACAGGAATTTTTGTTAAGTTGGACCTCACCTTCTGGTCTTCCCAGATCTCTGAAGAAACTTAAAATTCCTCATTATTTAGTACCTGTTTGCAATAAGATTAAAGCATGGGATATTTCCACCCAGCGATTCACAGGGAACTCCAGGAAGTCCTTTTATTCTTTATTGTTATCAGAACAATTTCTAGAAACCCCGCAAAAATTAGTACAGTATGAAGACCAACTCCCAGAGATCTCTAAATAATTAACAGACAAGACTTCCGCTTAAGGTCTGGGACATAACATGGCTTTCCTGTCATGGCAGGTTAGGTGTAGGGAATTCACAAAAGCACAAACAGTTAGAAGACCGAATGTGCCCCAGAACTACTTGTCCAGGTGCATTAGAAACCCAAGACCACTTTTTTCTGCTATGTCCTTATACTCAACAATTTTGGTCTTCTATTTCGACAGCATGGGGAGAAAGATTTGTTGTTAGTTTCTTATGAGGTCGTGGTTCTGGGGCTTTTCCCCTGCAAGCATGCTAAGTACAACCCCAGTACTTTAAGATTATTTTTTCCCTTTGTAGATTTTATCTTTGGCAGGCAAGATGTGCCATAGTGCTGCAACAAAAAGAACACAGCACTCATCAAGTAATACAGAACTTAAAGGGCATATATGAAATTGAGAGAAAGGGAAATACTGTATTGGCACAGGAACTATGGAAGAACGTTTCATGATTCACTACATGCAGTTAACACAGGAAGGATTGCAATGTTCACAGTATTTTGATTGTATACTCATTTTATTTGTAATATATTGCCATGAATGTCTAATTTTGGTTTGATCTTTTTCCGTTATAGTTTTCTTTTTTTTTTTTTCATTTATGTTCACCTTTTCTGTCTATATGATCTCGGGTGGGGACAAGTTGTTTAGGTTAATTTTTGTTTTAATGTATTAAGTAATACAGATTTCTGCCCTCGCTTTTTAAGTTTTCATGTGATGTAACATTGTTTGGATGTATATTACTTTTATGTTCTAATAAAACATTCCCTTATTCTTTTCGAGAAGTGCGATGGGATCTTTAACATCCGCCTGAACTACCACCAGAACAGGCAGATGAGACCTCGGTTTAATGTCTCATCCAAAAGATGGCACCTCATGAGTGTAGCACCCCGCTCATGCTGCACTACAGTGTCAGTTGTAACCCCTAGATGGCGCTATCCCAGGGGCTACTACCCCTGCCTGATTTGCCACTAACAGGTTGAGGGGCCTGGATCCAATGGCGGGTGCCTCCACCCAGAGGTCAGGGTTTGCAATAGTTAAACTAACTTGGTCACAGCCCTCTGGGACACTGCAACCCCCCTTTCTTCCCACTAGTGGCCCACACAATATATCAGAATTACCTTCACAGTATACACTTACCCCAGGTCTGGTTCCGCACTGGGACCTCCTGTGAAATGAGATACAGTGCAACAATCACAGTACAGTACTTTAACATAGACAAATACCTCAGGCAGTATAACTTTGCTGAAACAAGCAGCTCTGATTTATTTAGGGAAATAACAAGGACAGGGGAAATCAGGTTAATTAGCTCATCACTCTAATAATCTACCTATGGCTCTGTGCACAGGCCTATCCCTATCAGTTACTGTCCCTGGGTACCCAAGCCCTAGTGGCTAGTCCAAACCGTGGCAGCTGGTAGGGGCCCTTTCACACAGAGAAGGAGAATTAAACAGTCAGCAGTACAGTAATTCCATTTGGATTTAATGTGGAATTCAACAGGGAGCGACCCTGAATTAGTACTCACGACCTCCAAATAAGATAGGGTCCTTCAATGTCAGCAGGGCTCACTTGAGGTACACAAACCTCTTCACACATCCATATAAAAGAGCACTATACCAGGCAGGCTGCATCTGTATCCCGATCGCATACGACACAATACACCGGAGAACACACAGCAGATTCAGTTCTGACAGACCGAGTGCACTTTTCAGCAATTCTTCCAGTCTTCTACAGGGTGAGCCTGTTTTCACTCTTCAGAGATCCTTTGATTCTTTTCACAGGATGGATTCAGTCCTAACAAGCTGCAGACCGGAACTCTGGGCCTTACACACGTTTTTGACTAAAACTCACACTGAAAAAGCACAGGGCTCCTTCCTTCTTCACTGCCAAAGCTCAACTGACACTCCAACTGACAAAACTGGCACTTCCTTTGAGTTCCTCCCAGTTCTTGACTGGATTGGCTGCTCACAATAGACTGCTGCTGTTGGTCCAAAAGGCACTGAAGTCTAAACTACATCTCCCAGAGTCACTGCCCATACAATCCTCTTGTGGCTGGCTCAGATTATGAGTCCAAGTTCTGATTCGTCCAAGGCACCATTTTAGAGCTAGCTTACCCCACACTGATTGGTCCAGTTCAGCAGTTCAAAACTAGAATGGGAACTAGCAGACACAGTTCTGACTGCAAAGAAAGCAGGTTAGACAAACTGTAATTTCATTATTACTCTAAATAATTTCTGGCAAACAGTTACATCTTTCAGATAGGTTCCCTTTGCACTCCTAGTGACTGCAAAATGAAGTGAATTGGCAGCAGCTCGAGTGGTACTCAGAGAAGCACACAGTCCCCATACAACTAATTATGTCTGCAAGCAGACAGCTCTTAAAGAGACAGTACCAGAGGCTCTAAAACACTCACTGATAAATGGCTTAAATGCCAAACACCATTCAGGCTTGGAGCATTCAAGCAAGCTCCTGAAGTCTTTTGGGAACCCCATTTGCAGGGGGTTACACCCTTCCTGGTTTCGGGAAAGCTTGACGTCCACAAGCAAGTACCCCAGAAGTTTCAACTGCAACCATATACATTTGCATTAGGCTCGTACATGTAATCATCAGTCAATATATCATTTTACCAAGAACACATTTCTGAAACATTGCAGTACGTCACTCTTTACACAGTATTACATACACATTGTACCATAACTCAAGTTATTACCTCTTGTACATGAAACCTGAAAGAGGGGCCCTTCCCTATCAGTTACCTTGGGGCTGGACGGGCAAGGGCACCATACTTAGAGGGCAACACAAGTAACTTGAGTTAGCACTGACGCTCAGTTTGGGCAATGAGCTCGGGACACATACACCCTTTATGGACAACATTGAGAGGCAAATCCACAGGCCTCCCAAGGAATCATAACTGAGGTGCACCACAGGCTTTACAGCTCGACCAGTCTTTCTAGGGGAACTGTTACAGTCTCTGCACTCTGAGCCTCATTTTCAGCATTGTCCTCACTTGTCAGGAGTCTCCTGGGGGTAGAGAGGCTAGAACTTGGGGCACTTTCAGCTCCAGGAGTTACAGTTTCTGAGTCCACAACATTTGGCTCGCATGGAGAGCTTTCGGACACTGGCAGTGGACTGTCAGGGCACTCAAAATACTCTTCTTGTTCGGATATATCACCAGTCTGCCCCAATCTATCATTTTCTCCTGAAAGCTCAAACAGTTCAACCATGCACAATGATTCCATTTCATCTGATCTGATGCTTTGCACTTCACTTTCTGGGAGCATTGGCTCCAGGGATGAAGCTGGGCTTAGACAGTCCAGAAGGCCCAGCTTTGTCTCCACTATTGACTAGGGATTGCCCCGAACAATTGACTCAGTTCGTAAGAAGGATAGTATTCAAAGTCACTCTCACTTTCTTCCGATATGGACTGACAGTCATGCTCAACTGGGACTTGTGGAGGGAACACTTTAACTTTGCTTCTGTAGGTGCAGACTTTCTTGATCTTTTCTTAGCAGCAGCTCTAGTCACTGGTCCAGAGGGGGCATCTTCTAGGGCTCAGACTCAATTAAGATTTGTCCAATGGGCAGTAAATGATTTCTATGCATTGTTTTACATCTTTGAATTATTCTCAGGCCTTACTTTGTACACTGGCAGATCATCTAGTTTGCCCACTACAATGTGAGGGAGATGGTGCCATCTGTCAGCAATCTTGTGCTTGCCATGCAGTCCCAGATTTCTTAGCAATACCCGATCTCCTCCTGGAGTTCCTGTGCTTTCACCTTTTATCATACCTTTCTTTGTTGGCAGATTTCTTTTGGCAGCCATGGTTTGAGCCAGTTGGTACGCATGAGTTAGCTGGGCCTTTAACTTTGCACATACTGTAAATAGTTGTCAGTTTGAACCCCATCAGGAGAGACCCCAAACACACATCTACTGGTAGTCGAGCTTCTTCCAAACATCAGGCGGTAGGGGAGAATCCAGTGGCATCACTTTGGTGCAGTTATAAGCATGTACCAGGGTGCTAATTTGTTGGCTCCATCTAGGCTTGTCCTTTGGGTGCAGGGTGCCTAGCATATCTAGCAAAGTGCGTTGAAACGCTCAGGCTGTGGGTCCCCTGGGGTGGTAAGGAGTGGTTCTGACTTCAGACTCCCACAGAGAAAGCATCTCTTTGATCAGACGACTCTCAAAGTCTCTCCCTTGATCAGAATGGATTCTTTGTGGAGCCCATAGTGAACAAAAGTTTTCTAAGTACTTTGGCCACAGGATGCTTTCTGGTCTTTGGTGGGGAAAGCTTGGGCATATCTCGTGAAATGGTCAGTGACCACCAGCACATTACTGATATTTCTTTGATCCGACTCCAAACTCAGAAAATCAATACAGACCAGCTCCATGGGTGCACTGGTGGTGATGTTAACAAGGGGGCAGCCCTTCAAAGGCAAAGCTCTCTGTAAGCAGCGACTACAGTTCCCGAATGTGTTGCTCCACATCAGCCTCCCATCTTAGGCCAATAGAATCTGGATCTCACCAAGTCAAGTGTTCTGTCTATACCAAGGTGCCCCATGTGGTTGTGCAAGGACCTCAGTACTGAGTCTCAAAAGGCAGTGGGCAGCACTAGTTGTTGTTTGTCTACTTGTCTCCCTCTGTCTACTGTTTCTCTGTATAACAGTTTATTGATCAGTTTCAACTTAGGACCTTCTTTGTATAACAGTGCAGTTCTCAAATCAGTGGAGCGTAATTTGGACACATCTTTTCCTGCATAGAGGGCTTCTAAAGCTGCTTTGATCATGGGATCGCGATTGAGCCCGACGACTACTGTCATTGTCCAGCTGAGGCAGTGCACCAATGTCTATTGCAGAAAAGTGGCAATAAGCAGCAGGTATGTACTCCAGAGGCTCCCAAGCAATCCACCATGCAGTCCATCGCCCAGGACATTTGTTCCTCCCTGTCAAACTTCGGCAGAGTGCCCGAATGTCAGGTTCTGCCAATCGGACCCAATCATTCTGGGGAACAGGCCTCCGGGAGAGAGCATCAGCATCTATGTGGTTCAGACCTGCTCGGTATTCGAGAGCATAGTCATATGTAGATAATGCAGAAAGCCACCTATGGCCAGTGGCATCCAACTTAGCTGAGGTCTGCACATAGGTCAAAGGATTATTGTCAGTTTTTACTAGTATTTTAGCCCCATACAAGTACTCATGGAATTGGTCAACAATAGCCCACTTCAAAGCTAGGAACTCTAACTTATGTACAGGATAGTTCTTTTCGGATGGGGTCAGGCTTCACTGGCAAGGCCACTGGTCTCAGGCCATTCTCGTGCTCTTGGTACAACACAGCCCCAACCCTTGCAAGCTAGCATCAGTGTGCAGGACGAAGGTTTTCTTGGATCGGCATAGGCCAGCACTGGAGCATGGGTAAGTTGATATATGATCTCATGAAAAGCAGTCTCACAATCAGGAGTCCAGCGGGCCCAAATACTTCACTGGATGAAAATACACTCTTTCAGTCTTGAGGGACGCTGACTTTTGGTATTTTTTGTGGGTTGGGGGATACCTTGAGTAAGGTTAAGTAAAGCGGATCACTCTTGAATAGTCCTTGATGAAGCCATAACCACAGAATCCCAGGAATCTTTGCAGTTCTTTAGATTTTTGGGCTGTGGCCAGGTGGTCAAGGCCTCAACTTTACTTGGGTCGGTCTCTATTCCTCGGTGGATACTATGTGTCCCACATACTTACTGATGTTTGAAAGAATTGACACTTATCAATGGACAGTTTAGGCCAAAGTCCTCAGTCGGTCCAATACCTTAAATAATCTGCTCTCATGTTCCTCCAGTGAGCTGCCAAACACAATGACATCATCTAGGTATACCAGGCACTCTAGTAAGTTCATGTCCCCACTGCACGCCCATCAATCGTTGAAAAGTGGCTGGGGCACCTGAAATCCCTTGAGACATCCTCATGAATTCATAGAAGCTAAGCGGACAGATAAAGGCCGCCTTCTCACGGTCCTCTGGGGCCATCGGATCTGGTAGTACCCATCATGGAGATCCAGCACAGAGAACCACTTGTCTCCGCTTAGGCAGTCCAAAGCATCCTGAATGCGGGGCATTGTGTACTGACCAGGGATAGTCCCACGTTTAAGGTGCGATAATCCACACACATCCTTACTGTTCCATTCTTTTCCTCACTACCACAATGGGGAAGCATAAGGGCTTCTGGATTCTTGTATTACACCAGCAGCTAACATCTCTTGCAGATGCCGCCTCACATCATCTATGTCAGCAGGTGCCAGGCGCCGAGACCTCTCACGAAATGGTCTTTCGTCATGCAGCCGGATATTGTGCTCAGCTCCTTGCACGCATCCTACATCCCATTCCTTTAAAGAAAACACCTGGTCTCTCTGGGCAAGCTTCACTGATCCTCACTTTCCATTCAGCTGGCAGCGGGAGTCGCCGAAATCAAACAAGTCAGGCGCTACTTTGTCATTCTTCCTTGAACTCTTGCTGCTGGGTAGCACTGCAGTGTCTGCACAATGCACATTAGCCAGGATGCAACCTCTGTTTACTCCAATGTCTCTTTCAGACACATTATGAACTTGGACCATTACCTTCTGGCATAAGCATGGGCTCTAGCGGGCAAAATACTAGGCTTGACCAGCAGTCCCTCTGGCAATTTTCCATCGCCTGGTGCATCCAACATTAATATTTTATTCTTAACATCCTTTCTGATACGGACCTCTCCTTGTAAGGTACACTGGGCATTTGGCGCCAGGATCAGAGACTCAGGATCCTTCTTCCATACAATTCCCGACCGGTTCCTCTGGTTCTGTTTTTCAGCATCTCTCTGTGCCTCATAGGCTTTCTTAATTAAAGCCGAACTCTTAAAGCTCTACTAGTCTTTGACCCTGTTTTCATAACACAACTGTGCCAGCCTTCCGAACATATGAGCATTTGTTCCAATCAACAAAGGACACCATCATACAGTCCAGTGGGGGGACACTAAGGCTAGGGTCTCTACTTGTTCGCCACTCCAGCCACGGAGGTGGGAAAGACAGCCAAATTCGGATATACCCGGAATAAGGGTAGGCCTTTCTCACTTAACCCCCATACATGCAGTCCTTCTAATGGTTGTAAGGGTACGCTCTGACAAATGCTTCTGATACCAATCCTGGAACATAATTGTCACTTGGGAGCCACTGTCTAATACAGCTCTTGTAGACACTCCATTCACCTTTACAGTGGTCTCCATGGAGGGACCCACTATTCTGGACCAGTCTGGAGAGGCGGTAGTGGGGGCCTGGGCAACTGACCTTGCCACAAAAGGACGGTGAATTAGCATTTTTGGTGCCCTCACTGGGATCATGTCAGGCACTCCTTAACCACTGATTTCTTCTCCAAGCCTCCTTGTAGCCTATATGCAACTTTGTCAGTGTCTTTGGGGACTGGCATTCCTTCATGTGCCCATCTTTCCCACAATTATAGCAAAACATACTTTCTGGAGTTTGAGCTGGCCGAGGCGCCACACTGGGAGCCAGGGCGGGGTATTACTAACTGGAAACCTGGTGCCATCTCTGTCTGCGGCGTGATAAGCATTTGGAGACATCTCGCAGTTTCTCCACTTCCATGGTCAAGGAATCGAGTTCGGAGCTGTTATCAGCAGGAGATACATGGGTGGGTACCCACCCCATAGCAGATGCAGTCGGATATAGGTCAGGGCCCGTGACTTGCAGGCGTGGCCTTCATAAAGGACTGTTTTTGAATTCCTGATCTCTCTCAACAGTTCGCGCCCCATTGTGACATATCTTTTTCCTTGTCAGAGCACTCATTGACTGCCAACCCTGCCCCTGAACTTCACTTGATGGGTCACCCTCAGTCACTCGGGTCAGAGTCAGCAGCTATTGGTGCAGGTCCCTCCCGAGGTCGCCTTTTCTCAACTCCTCGAATTTCTCTCATTAACTCATCATAGGAGGGTGGGGATTCCAGTCGATCTGCCAGGCGAACTGAAGCAACAGCAGTTCTGAGAAGGGGGCAGACTTATGATCCTGTCCAGCCTGGTTCGGTCCAGTTCAATAGCTGGCAAACTACCTTTCTGAGGCATTCTTGCAACAATTTTTCCAGCCGAGATACATACACAGACAACAACTCCTTGGTACTGTTGTGCATCTCTTACTTCCACCATAGGTCCTCATCAGAATCTGGGCTCCCATACACATTCTCCAAGGCCTCAAGATAGGCCTGTGCAGTCGCTCAGGGTTACTGGCCCGCTTAGCACGGATGGTAGCTAGGGCAGGACCTCGGAGGCTCTCACTAACCTCTTCGCCGCCCGAGCATTGCCATTCTAGCACTTGGGGCAACATAGTCTATCCAGGTCTCCCAGTCATCCTCCCTTGGGGTGGGGAGGGTGCCAGAGAAGATCCTCAACCTTCGTAAGAGTCGTGACTAATGGCAGGTGCAGAAATAGGAGTCTGCATTGGTTCAGCCACCATTACGGGCACTGGAGCAGGAGAGGGTGTTGGGGAGGAACACCTCAGGTGGCAAGAATAGTTTCTTCAAGTCCTCCACAGTTTTCCCTCTCCCAGCAACCATTCAGCAAATTTCTCCTCAAAAGTTTCAGATAGTGGTGGGGGCTGATTCCCCCGGTCTTACTGTCCTTAGTTATCACTCTCCAAGCAGTGAGGGCTCCTCTGGGGTAATGGTCTGTGGCACTTTGGAGCTATCTATGGGATCCTTAAACTCTACTAGGGCCAGGAAAGTGTGGGTGAGCAGATTAGCATGCCGACCCACCACCACAGGGTTTTGTAAACCTTCCACCTTGGAAAGTACTCCCTGCACAGTGTCCGTATTGATACCCAGGGGATGTCCAGGATAAGCATAGCATTTTGGGGTCGATCTCTCCCCAGTACACCACTCCACCAGCCGTGCACAGCCACTTCTGTCGGGTACCCATTTTTTCTCAACAGTGGTTCAGAATATGGCCACTAGAGGACACACAATCCCAGCGGTGAGCCTCCAAGATGTAACCCCTAGATGGCGCTTATCCCAGGGCTACTACCCTGCCTGATTTGCCACTAACAGGTTGAGGGGCCTGGATCCAATGGCGGTGCCTCCACCCAGAGGTCAGGGTTTGCAATAGTTAAACTAACTTGGTCACAGCCCTCTGGGACACTGCAACCCCTTTCTTCCCACTAGTGGCCCACACAATATATCAGAATTACCTTCACAGTATACACTTACCCCCAGGTCTGGTTCCGCACTGGGACCTCCTTAGAAATGAGATACAGTGCAACAATCACAGTACAGTACTTTAACATAGACAAATACCTCAGGTAGTATAACTTTGCTGAAACAAGCAGCTCTGATTTATTTAGGGGATATAACAAGGACAGGGGGAAATCAGGTTAATTAGCTTATCACTCTAATAATTACCTATGGCTCTGTGCACAGGCCTATCCTATCAGTTACTGTCCCTGGGCACCCAAGCCCTAGTGGCTAGTCCAAACCGTGGCAGCTGGTAGGGCCCTTTCACACAGAGAAAAGGAGAATTAAACAGTCAGCAGTACAGTAATTCCATTTGGATTTAATGTGGCAATTCAACAGGAGCAACCCTGAATTAGTACTCACGACCTCCAAATAAGATAGGGTCCTTCAATGTCAGCAGGGCTCACTTGAGGTACACAAACCTCTTCACACATCCATATAAAAGAAAGCACTATACCAGGCAGGCTGCATCTGTATCCCGATCGCAATTACTGCACAATACCCGGAGAACACACAGCAGATTCAGTTCCTGACAGACCGAGTGCAATTTTCAGCAATTCTTCCAGTCTTCTACAGGGTGAGCCTGTTTCTACTCTTCAGAGATCCTTTGATTCTTTCACAGGACGGATTCAGTCCTAACAAGCTGCAGACCGGAACTCTGGGCCTTACACACGCTTTGACTAAACTGCACACTGAAAAGCACAGGGCTCCTTCCTTCTTCACTGCCAAAGCTCAACTGACACTCCAACTGACAAAACCGGCACTTCCTTTGAGTTCCTCCCAGTTCTTGACTGGATTGGCTGTCACTCACAATAGACTGCTGCTGTTGGTCCAAAAGGCACTGAAGTCTAAACTACATCTCCCAGAGTCACTGCCCATACAATCCTCTTGTGGCTGGCTCAGATTATGAGTCCAAGTTCTGATTCGCTCAAGGCACCATTTTAGAGCTAGCTTACCCCACACTGATTGGTCCAGTTCAGCAGTTCAAAACTAGAATGGGGAACTAGCAGACACAGTTCTGACTGCAAAGAAAGCAGGTTAGACAAACTGTAATTTCATTATTACTCTAAATAATTTCTGGCAAACAGTTACATCTTTCAGATAGGTTCCCTTGCACTCCTAGTGACTGCAAAATGAAGTGAATTGGCAGCAGCTCGAGTGGTACCTGAGAAGCACACAGTCCCCCATACAACTAATTATGTCTGCAAGCAGACAGCTCTTAAAGAGACAGTACCAGAGGCTCTAAAAACACTCACTGATAAATGGCTTAAATGCCAAACACCATTCAGGCTTGGAGCATTCAAGCAAGCTCCTGGAAGTCTTTTGGGAACCCCCATTTGCAGGGGGGTTACACAGTACTGGAATTTAACCCAAGTGCCTGATGTAGGGATAGAACCCACAGCCTTCTGATTTTGATCTACAAGCAGGTAGTCTTTTAGGTTACTTACAGATTAAGGAAGAAAATACTGAGAGATGGTCATCTTTTATTGGCCTCCCCACTGGAACTATTAACAATAAAAAGAATCAAACATATTGCAAAAAATTACAACCTTCTAGAAGCAAATAAGCCTAATTTGATGCAATTGCAAAATTCTTGGCATCAAAACCTCACAGAGCATTTACATGAAGAAAAATGGGAGGAAATTATGAGAAGCGGAGTTACTTTCTAAAAATACCAAATTAAGGCAGATTCAGTTCAACATAGTACATAGGCTTTATTTTATGCCTATAAATTACATAAATGCAACTCAAGTATTGCAGAGTTATGCCAATGCTGCAACAGTGAGAAAGGCATGCTATGTCATATGTTTGTTTCATGTCACCTACTGAAATCATACTGGGATAGAATCAGAAGAATTTTATCTAAAATTATAGGAAGAAATATCCCTTTTGATCCAGGGATTCTACTCTTAGGCATGGTTTCTCCTCTTCAAGTTAACTTGGGACAGCTTCTTCATGTCACAATAGGCATTATGCGTTGCAAGAAAAGTTATGCTTTTGCACTGGAAGGATACTTCCTCTCTGAACTATAAGGAATGGCTTAATTTACTCAGATTGCGCTAAGATGGAAAGGATTTTCTATACAAGAAAAGGAAAAGAAGAATTCTCTAAAATATTTAACCTTTTACATCATATATTCAAGATAAGATGCAGGAGTGTTTTGTTCTTTTTGCCCCCCAAATTATTGGGCAAAACAGAATATGTAGTTAGGCCCTGCTTTCCCCATTTGTACCATGATACCAAGGACTGCTGTGTTTCACTTTCCAGAAAGCGGTATCTGTCTAACTACACAAAAAAAAGCTAGAGTGTTGTGTTAGTTTTTTGACATTATGGCCCAAAATACCTTTTCTGGGCACCCAAAGGCTGCGTTACCAGCAGTGAGGGAAAGACATTTTCAGTATGAGAACAAAAGGTCCCCACGCACACCCACAGATGGAGATGTGCTGCCAGCTTAAGTGCCAGCAGTGAGCTGGCGGTCTCCTTCACATTCTGGTTCAGCAGCCGATGATTCAGTTACAAAAAGCAGCATCAAATGGTTCAACACGAAATTCATGTCTCTATGTGATCATATGCTAGTCTATCAAATGCATTATACAGATCAATTTGTGTGTTCTAATGTAAACAAAATAAAACTAGGTGTTTATTTTTTAATTTGTCTGCATAATCAATTCCTGTCTATTGGATCTTGAATTACATCCATCTACCCACCTACCATGTTCATTTGTAAGCAGACTGGGGTGTCCACCCCATGGTACTGCTGAATTATACCCCCTTCCCTCCACAGCGCTCCACCTCCCACCTCTAATATACAGGTGGTGGCACCAGAGTGACCACCCCCGTGGTGCTGAAGAGCACACAGACACTGGGGTGCCTAATTCCAGTGTTGGCTAGTTCATTTGATAAAAAAAAAAAAAAAATCCCCAGTTCATTTCTTTTTTTTTTTTTTTTTTTTGTAGAGACCTGCCAAGCAGAAAATGGTCCCTTATCGATCTGATACTCCCAGACCCACACCCACTCAACCACAACTTTCCACTCAGCATCCACAACCCCACCCCTTACCTATATATGTTCCAAGACATAATTCATCTATCCGATCAAAAAGACGTCCTGCTGCCAGAACCAGCGACTGTGATATGAGAAAATAAGGTAAGTTCAGTAAACGTATTTCAATGTGTTTTGAACTTTTACTCGTAACTTTTGTTTGTCAATATTTTTTCACCAAATTTTCAACATGGCCTTTACAGGACCCCACCTCATGAACAAAGTAGGTGAAATGTTTCAAATCTATCCTAAATGGTGATTTCACAGTCGCTCTGTGAAAATACTATTTCGGGTAGGATTTGAAAGTTTTAACCAACCAGGTTCATGAGGAGGGGACATAAGACCATGTTAAAAATGTGATGGAAAAATATGGTAACATAAGCAAGTTATGAGTGAACACTGAAATACATAAACGTTCGATCATAACTTCATTAATTTCCAGTAGTTTTCCAACAAACGTTCAACATGGCCATTTTGTAACCCCAACACAGGAGCAAGGCAGGTGACATTTTTCAAATTCGGGCCTAAGGGGGATTTTGCAGTCACTCCACAAAATCACATTTTTGGCGGGATCTGAAATTTTTCATCTACCAGGTTCATAGACTGGGGTCATAACACTACATTACAAATTTGAAATAAAATGATAATGAAATGGCCAAGTTATAAGTGACTTATAACTTCACTAATTTTTTTTATATTTTGACCCAAACTGTCAATAAGCCATTTTTTACACCACCTCAAAAATGTAAGAGGTAATTTCTCAAATCCTGAACGATGCGTGTTTTCACACTTGTTATGAAATTATGTTTTGGCCACTATTCCATAAATGTCACATGTTTATAAGGGGGTTATAAAATGATTATCTTGAAAATCTGGGGGTCAGACTTAAAAAACAAAACTTAAACGTTCTGTGTGGTGCCACTCTTTAACCAAGCAGGTACTGCTTTGTGATCCGATGCTAGTGAGCAGCATTTGGGGGTGAGCTCAGGGAGCCAGCTGGATGGGATGAGACTTGGGGACCAGCGCCGTCATGTGGCACCACCCCAGCCTGGAAAGGGAATGTGCAAGGTTGCATGCATCGGCCCAATTATCATAGTGAAGAGAAATCTCCTGGTATATGGCTCTGCACCTCAGCACCCATGGCTGCCAGAGGGCCCCGCACTTTGGTGGGCAAACTGACTCCTTGCCCCACACATCTATCTGTAGCCACATCCTACTCTTCTGCAGCCCGCCAGAGAGCCCCACAAATTCTTGACATCCATTGCCACACGGACATGCTGGGCCTCGTGTCTGCATCTATTTTAGATCTGTTTGAATGAGGACATGATCCCATTATCTCGAAAAGAAAAGAAATTCTTTGTAAAAAACTGTTACTTCACCAGTTAGGTTTAACTTAATGTCACAAAAGTAAGGAAATGTGGCACTGGTACTTCCAATCCTAATTTCGCCACCCAAGCAGCAAAAGGACAAGACCACACAAGCAACCACAGACAGTTATCAGGTAATACAAGCATACAACCGTTTCTGCAAGACACAAACGCAGTTGTGTTGCAACCACCTTTGTGGATTTGTATCTGTGGCTGCAAAAGCACAGGTCCCACAAGGCCAACCTATATATGTATGTCAGCATACATGAGTAAAACTCTGGTTGCAGAAGCAAAGGTCCCATGGAGGCTTGCACTTCTGCAGACAGTACTGTTGCAATGTGGGTATCATGGTTTCACCAGCAGATCTAGAAACTTCTCCAGGAGGTAGCAATTTTTATTTAGGAGTAGCACTTTCCCCCAAAAAGTAAATGTTACCTTTGAAAGCACATATTTGGTCATAACAGTTACTTCTGCGAGCCTAAGGTGGTACTGGGTGCTACAGTAGCTCGCTACGTGGCTGGATCTGCTAGTGCATGGTTTTCTATATCCAGCTGTGTAACTGCAGGCCCCGCAGGGGCCTTCCCTTCTGCAGCCAGAAGTTGGTGAGTATGTTTTACACCTGTGGCTGTTAAGGGGCCTGAGCTTTTGCAGACAGAAACACTGTTGCAATTTTGATTATATGGATTTTGTGTCACCTGTGTTTCTGCAGCCTGAGGTCAACATGCACGTCTTGCACCTGTGTCTGCAGAAAGAACTGTATATGTCTTACAGTGTGGATGAGTACCTGTGGCTACAGAAGCACTGGCTCCATAGGAAGCCTGCAATTTTTTTTTTTTTTGCTAAAAAGGTTTTTCTCCTGTGGTTGACACAGGTGGGTTTCTCAGTCCTGTCCCCGCCCAGCACTTATCTCCCCCTGGACTCACCTTGCCTATATTCCCCTATGGATTACTCCTGTGGCAGGGCAGGGAAGAGGTCTCCCCCCACCCGGTACCTCATCCATAAGCTGGGTTGGTAGTCCAGGTGCTGTGCAAGGACAGGAGAAAGTGTGCAGGCCTTCATTTAGCCTGTGCCAAGCATTTTCCACTTTCTCCCGGTATACCCAAGCTGTGGCGGCATGTAAGCATGTGCACATGGAGGTGTACACACATTATGAAATCACAGCCACTCTCTTCTAGGCTGCTTGAGTTTCCAGCGCTACTTCCCAGCCTGCATCCAGTGGCAGCTGAAGCCAAGGACCAAGATGGTATACCTCCGCACCCCGGGAAAGGTGAGCTGTCTGCAGATGCACAATCCGCTGCCCTTCCCCCAGCTAACCCAAACTCGGGTTGTTTGCATGGTAGAAGATAAGGCACACAGAACCTCGGCCCTCCGCGCCACTGGTCTGGCTGGGGTCTACGCTTCTGCAGAACAAAGAACTCATGTAATTTGGGTACTGTGGATTTCTAGCTGACCAAATAAGGAGACATGTGATGGTTTTCTTCAGGCAGGACGTACAGGTTCTTGGCAACATGTAGAGAGACTGTCCTGTACATTTGTAGGCTATATCACAATCCTGTAAACTTTAGGCTTGAGAACCCCAAGGAAGAACCCACTCCTTATTCGCCAAGAGTCTGGGCAGTGAAAACTAATGTTTTTTCTTTTTCCTGCTTGGCGTCTGCGTGAGTGTGTGTGTACTGTATCAGGGCCAACAGGGCAGGTTCCATGAGGAGTGCCTCAAGGCACTGAACATGTACTCACTGAAGACCAGAAGGGAGAGGGGAGATATCTATCCATCCATCCATCCACCCACCTATCTCAAAAGTTTCACAAGGAAAGGCATAATTAGCCGATATCAGCTTGTTTCCAGATGTATCCTCTAAAGGTCTTCTCCATAAGCTGGATGTCTGCTATAATAGCATCTGTACCCAAGCTCACTCACCACTGCTACCTCTATTTCAGCCTTGGCTGGCTCTCCCCCACAGCATTTTGTCAATTCACCATTTGTTGCTTTGTTATTATCAATGCCCAGTACCGTGACAAGCTAGCTCTCCTGCTAAAATCGGCCCCCTCTGCCTACCCCGAGATTGGCTGTTGTCATACCTTGCCATACCCAAGTATAACACCAAAATGGAAGAAAATGCCTTCTCTGTTTTCGCTCCGAAATAATGGCACTCCCACGTGCACTAGATTTTTAAACTGGAACCTCGCAAGTTGATAGCTCAAACCACTGCTCCTGTGGGGGAAGCTGACACTTCCTTGCCTGGTCCTCTTAGATCTTCCCTGGCACTTGTTCCTATCACTGAATAAGGCTCTCCCTGAGCTCTTCTCAAAAACCAAATTACCCCTGCTACGTAATACTCTGTTATACTATTGTATCTGTTGTTACGTACGATTCCACTGTTCTGCCAATTCCTTATGTCTTCTGCCACTGTGATGTGTACGTTGTATAGCAGTACTTTGTTAGGTAAATGTACAGCTGTTGTTCACCTGTCTTATCCATGTATTTTACCGCTGCTTTTGACCCTACTGTATGTAACCTCCCAGGTCGTGCCTGAAAATAGGCAGCTCTGCTGTCTAGAGCACCCACCCAGTCAACAAAAACTAAATAAATAAAAATGAAACTATCATTAAAACATACATGTCAACACTGTTATTGTTTATATTCAAATCTGGTAACTGTTGGCATGATGAACAGGGGTGTGTCATGTAGATTATCATCACCCCCTCAAAGGAGTACAAAGGGGGCTGACATATCAGTCAAAGTTTCAAAGGTAAGCAGTTACACTGAACAAAAGATGGGAAAATGTTATCCTAATTGTAATCCAATCTTCAACGTAATGAATCAAGGTATAAAGTATTATACCATCACAGGCTGCTTATCCAGCCAGACTCACTCCTTCAAGTCAGCAGTTCAGTATTCTGTGGAGACATACACTGACTTGGTACTGTCTCAGGGCCCACTCTTTATACTGAAAGAGTGACTGAGCAGAATTTTGCTAAGTGCCGCACTCCACCATTTAAGCCCAGGGGCTAGTTTCCACCTTTGATCCTCCCCACACCTTCTGCTCGAAGACAACCTCCAGTGGAAATCTGCCACTTGTTTTTCTAATTCCTTTAGTTTGAATGGATTCAGCAGCCTTCAATCCGTATTCCCAGGGTAGCCAAATATGTTTTAGCATCCTGAGGTGATTTTAATGTTTTACAGTAGGACCAGCATCAGAAAAACACACAGAGGCAAGCTGGGTAGTCAACATGAGCTTTTAACCCTTTAGATTTGAGTTCTTTAATTACTGGGAACCACGTTTCCATCTCTCCACAGTAGTTAGTGCACAGTCATGTTCGAAGTACAAACGCACATCCCCAAAGATGATGATTTCATACCCCAAGCTTCTTGCAACACATGCTCTTTAACCCTGTAGTCTAAAAATTAAATTATTATGGACGTGGGGTGGGATCAGTCAATGGGGCTATTAATGCTCTGTGAGCCCACATAATGTCTAAAGAGCAGCTTTTATCCAAGTTCAGTACCTCGTAGAGTAGACTGTCCGTGATCATCATCATGACCCCCTTTTCTGTTTTCTCTGGGAGACCATGTACACAAAGATTCACTCATCAGGCGCGATCTTCTAAATCTTCGATTTTATTAAACAGTTGCTCCGTTATGTAGGTCCAATGTTTGTTAGATGTGAAACTTGTGCCTCCAACTCTGCTGCCTTTCGCTCTATTTTTTTTTTTTTTTTTTTTTTTTAATATCTTGGCAGCTATCTGCTATCTCCTGCTCGATATGATCCAGAGTATCCCCCAACCTCTGCAGTTCCTTGCATAATTTGTGGGAGGTTATAGTGAAAGCTTCTTCATCTTCTCCCTCACTCTCCATGAAAGGCTCCAGAGATGCTGTAGACATCGTGGATGAACAGCTCCAACTTGAGTCCACAGCACCAAGACCAATGTTTACTGTTTGGAGTCCCTGGTGCCGAATTTTTTGACTTTAGATGAATCACCATATTGAAGTGCTCAATTAATGTTGAGGATCATCCAAATCTCTCAGATTACAGTAGGATGTTCTCAGTTAAACTGCTAAGCTGCGGGGAGCTCATCTAGGCTAGAACTCCATTGAAAGGTGATGTCACCGGAAGTCCCTGACCAAATTCTTTCTTCGTTCCAAACTTCTATCCAAAAGATTATACTGAGCATGTTCTGAAACCAACATTTTAAAATTTAATAACTTGGGAACGGATTAATATTTTTTCACCAAACAAGGAAAAGGCAAAAATTGCAAACCATCTGGTCGCAAGGAGATGACAAAAAAAAAAACCCCGCAAAAAACAGGAAATCTTAAAATTTCACACTATCCATATCTTGAAATCCGCACATCCAACCGGAACGAAACTTGCCACGTCAAGAGACCTGCCCCACAAGACCGCAACTGTAAGATGTCGGCAAATTCCTGGAAACGCTGAGAAGCTATAAAGCTTCAAAATTTGAGGTTTAACACAGAAACCTCTGCTCAGCCCTAAATATAGGGACGCTACCATGCACCTATAAGATTTTACACAGACACACACACACACACGCATACACAGGCATGGACGCAAAAGCCATTGTATAAATCTGTTCATCTTAGCTACTATAGTCACTGGCTTGCATTCCCAATCGCTTGCCCGTCGGCACTGCCCCCTCCACCCTCGCGCTTGCCTACTCGACTCCACCCACCAACCAGTAAATACACAATGCAGTCCCAGTGCAGTTTGTTTTATACTGTTTTTACCTTCCGACACCCCTGTCAGTATCACAGCTCCTAAAACAAAACAAAAAAAAAGGGCACCTTTTTTGGACTTCTGTCCAAACTGTGCTCCCCCTTCACTTCTCACGTTACTACTTCCAGCTTGCCTCTAATGCCCCCCTTCCCAGCCGCCTAATACATCAGGCACACCAGAACCCACAGCCTCAAGTTGCACAGTGGTGCTTACTTTTAAATTAAATAGGACAGAAAACTGCAGCTTCTGCTTCAGGACTATGGTGTTTTTAGTTCGCAGATTCCTCTTGCGGCTCCACCTCCCTCACCCAGAATGTCATTGTAACAAACAAACAAAAAAAGCCACTTGCCAGCCCGGTGGCACTGAGGGCTGAGGCGCTGGACATCTTACCTCGAGTCATGCCAGCAACCCGGGTTCGGGAACGAGCCAGGGTCATCGGGAGCCAGCCAACCAGGGGGAGGGAGGGACAGAGCAGCAAAAAGGTGATCCCTGTCACCCACCATAGTTCCACGGCTCCCAGGTGGAAATCCGAGGGCAGTGCAGGTGGGCGTGCGACACAGTAGAGAGCGGGTACCTCGATACCATGGCGTGTGCACGCCTCCACATGCGCGCTGCCGGGACACGGGTATGGGACAAAACCCGGGGAGAGAGAGGAATCAGGTACAAATATAATAAAAAGCCACTATTCGGAATATAAATGCACTTTCACAAAAAAAAAATAATCTCCATAACACGCATGGAAAAACAGCAACTCGAGCCTCAAAATTATCCCTCGTTTAGGAGACCCGCCATATTGCTTCAAAAACAATGACAAACTATTACAAGCTAATCAGCTCAGACATCCTCAACTATGCGTAACGTCCTGATGCTCCATCCAAAGTAATGGCCCTGACAACCACAACATTAAAGCACATTTACAGGGCATATCATAAGCAAAACCCACACAAATTCATAAATATTTTCTATAAACTTTCTTACTAAATTAAAAACACACAATGTCCTACCCTATTGCATAAGTGGAACATGCAGGGGGGAGCGTTGTGATACCTGATGTATCCAATCCTCATGCTGTTTGACCTCGGACACCTCACTCAGGCTTATGCCACTCGTGAGTTTACCCAAGGTCAAACAGCACTTATATACACATCAGGTATCAGACAGCTCCCCCCGTACATCCTATACATACATATTGATGCAACAGGGATAGACATTAGTGGTATGTGATAAACCCATTTATCTGTACTATATGTATAAATGTAGAATCTTACAGTTATACACACAGTAAACTCATCCCTCATTTATGTATACAGTAAATACAGCGTGGCCCCCCTCGCTACATCCTCTACCAATTTCCCTCTTTACTCACAAACGCTCTTTATACACAAAACTGCCACTGTCAAGAAAATTCAAAATGGCAACTTCAAAAACACTGAATGCACTATTAATGGGTGTACCTTTTTTCTGCAATTCCAGACCCGAGTGCAGCTTTCTTTTTTCTTTGAACTGCACCTAACAGGCTTTACCCCACTCCCCCCTAATGTTTCAGTCTACTGCTGTGGTCCACCATTTGCACCTCTGATTCCATCACAGTTCAAAAAAGAAAACAAAAGGGTATGTTATTTATAAACCCCTTTATAGGGTACAGTATAACTGTTCTGAATAGAATTTCATACCTTTCAAAATACTGCTGTACCACACTTCAAAGGTCATGGAATGTGACTGCACCCTTCTGTGGTACAACAGCATTCTGAAACCTCTACAGACCACACAAGTCAGTTTCGCTCTGAAAGCAAAAGAACTGCCACACATACATTTCATATAATACTATACACACTAAAAAAAAATAAATAAATAAAAAATTTAAAATAGAGGAAGAGCAACTTTATGCACAACCAGTGTGTTCTACCACCTCGGCATTATGATTCCCATGGACCTCTCAAGCTTCGTTCAAGGTCAAAGGGAACTAGAGTCCCCCTGTGGCAGAACACACTGGTTCTGCATAGCTGCCCATCCAGTATTCTCTATTTTAGATGCAAAACCGCAATGCAGTCATGCTTTCTTGCGCACCATGGCTGAACATCTGGCACCTTTGCAATTCTACACAGCAGACCGCCAACTCATTACCTCACAGAAAATTTCCCCATGATATATTAAGTAAAAATTAAAACTAAATTGAAAGTGATATTTCAATCGCCTCTCCCTCTCTAGTTACCTTGGGAGAGTCTGCTCTCTACAGGCTCTGCTAACAGTCTGCCCCACCCCTTTTTTTTTTTTTTTAACTTTAAGCAGCTCCCACAGATACACCAATTACCTGTCACATTCCACCACACTGCGGCATTCAAATGTAGTCCCTGACAGCGCGTCCACAGCTACAACCACAGCAACCTAAGCAGGCAGAAGTACAATAGCACTTTCTCACAAAATAAACCTACTAAAACTAAATTATAAAATAAAAACACATAAGTTCCTCTCCTGATGCATAAATTAAGTATGCGGGGGGAAGCTTGTGTGATATATGAATTATGTATATGCATGCTGTTTGACCTCCGGCACCTCACTTGTGGCTTACACCATTCATGAGCTTACCTGAGGTAAAACATGTATACATAAATCATGTATCCCATAGCTCCCCCCTGCATATCCCTTATGTATCAATCCCCCTCTCCATCTAGCTATCTACCTGTAATTAAAAAAAACTATTAAATATACCTACTGGGGTTAAAGCACAAAGCTTACACAGAAAAGGGAATGAAAGATTAGGGTAAAAAGTCCCTGGAATCATGATGAATGTGTGCTGTGTTCCTCAAGGTTTGAACTATCCCACAATGCAATGTTACCCTACTATCAGCACCGTCTATGCAAGCACTGCTGTGTCAATATTTTACTACGTGTCAGCGTGGCTCAGTTGGTAGCACATCCGCCTCTGGGCCAGAAAGTGTGGGTTCTCATCCCACACCAGGATTGGACTCATACCTGAACGCTGGCACCCGGGTACAGTATTAAGGGATGCTGAACTGTTGGGGTGTGCAGTCCTTCAGATGAGACGTGAAACCGAGGTCTTTTCTACCCAGCCTGGTTCTGTCCTGGTAGGTGTCCAGGTGGAAATAAAAGAACCCAAGGCACTCTTCGCAAAGAGTAGGGGTGTTTATTAGTAAAAGAAAATCATACAGATAAATACATCACCAATAGTGCACACATAGTACATAAAAACAATCGTAGTGAAAACACACAGTAAATCCCTCAAATATACCGTAATAACAAAACCACCTCCACCTAAATTAAAAAAGCTCCAAAAAAACTAAACAATGCAAAAAATTCAAAACTGCAGAGAACTACATATTAATACCATCCACATGAAAAACGGATACACATTATACAAGCAATTTAGGGAATGGGGATGTCAGAGTCTGTGATCCAAGGGAAGTTCCTCCAATACACTCCAAAAGGTACAGATTGCTGGCTGGTTAATTCAGTCACATAGCTAAAATAGTTTCAGATTTGAAACGGATCTAACAGTTCTGTAAAATCCATTTGCTTTTGCTGTAATGTAAACAAACATTTTGAGTTCCATACATGCCAACAAATGACTGCAAGAATCACCTGAAGAGTGCTCTTGTCCCAGCTCCTCCAAACTGGGGCAAATGAACCATAAATGAGGGTCTCGTAGCTCATATTAGCAAAACATGACATCCACCACTCAGAAGCTAAATAAGTCCAGAAATTGGAAATTTAAAAACACTGAAAGAATAAATGTTCCACAGATTCTATGACCTGAAAGCATAGTGGCCTACTAGAAAATCTCTCTTCAAGCTGTTTATGTTTTTGGTTAATCTTAACCTTAATCTTCTCACGACAGCAGAGCCAGTGGACATCCCATACATGAGGAGGAATGCATGTGTTGTTCAAAAAAGACCAGGGAGAGGACAACAACTCTGGTGGGCATTTAGGGAAAGGACTGAGATCCGTAAAATCAGAAAAAAATCTGATTATACAACAATTTCCTATGTCCCGTAATGATCATGCGACTAATAATAGTCCAAGCTTTCAGTTTACGAGAAAGGTTCCACACATATGGAGCTGATTGTCCCATGTCTCCCATACCTCGGAGCTGACCTCTGTCCTATCTGCCAAACCACAGGCAGCAGGTAGCAAAGAAAAGAGTACTCCAGCACTGTCCAGAATGAAACAATAAAGGCTTCAAGTTTGAAAACATAAAACCAACATTTTAGTCATATTAAGACCACCTTCATAAATTGGGAGATACAAAATATTCCATTTAGTGGGATTCAAGCGACTACCCCAGACAGCTAGAAAAAAAAAAAAAAACACCACCAACACAACAAAAAAACAACACTATATAACGTAGATTCTAGAGTTTTAGGGGGCCGAAAAACATAACATATGTTAAAAAAAAAAAAAAAAAAAAGGTATCAAAAAGGTCTTAAGATAAATGTGTTTCTTTTATTCATTTTGTGTTTATTCCAGCTAGTGACTAAAGATTTGCCTTGTTCCAATTTAGGTGACCAATTAAGAAGATCCATTTGATCTTCCTGAAACAAAACCCCCAGTATTTTCATAGGGGTTAACACTAACAATGCCTGCCACTGCATCCTGTGCCGTACCTGTGGACCCAAGCCTTTTACCCTGACATGTAGCCAAATTTAAGGAGTCTCCTGAAAAGGCCCCAAAATCAGCACAAATCCATACTGCCTGTTCCACCACAGAATCATCTGAGAGGAATAAACAGATATTATCTGCACAAGCAGTGGCCAGAAAAGGAAAATCTCCCTCAGGACACTAAGTGCCTGATGTTTGAGGCAGTATTCAAATGACGTAGTAACGGAGCTATACTAAAAACGTACAAGAGGGGGCTTAAGGGGCACTCATGTCATACTCCTGTTTTGACTGGGATCATGGGACCCACCCATCCATTTGTCAGAGGAGGCACCATTGCAGTCCGATAGAGGCTATGGAGTCGACCAACAAAACGTTGTGGGATACCGTATGTTTTGAGCACAAACCATAAAAAATTCTGAATGACCGTATCAAAGGCCATTGTTTGGTCCAGTGCTAGTACCAAACCTTCAACTTGATTTTGTCTACACTAAGAAGGATTTGGTGTCTTTTTTTGAAACGTGAAGGTAAATCAATAACAGATGCCCAATACTGGCAATATTTGTTAACATAGAATGCATTTGTAGAAACTGATCTCCTTAAGTATGACTACAGGTATAGATTACACTGTACAGATTAAGAAGATTAAGGATGACATGATGCAGTATCATTCACAAAAGGTAGAACACCTTAAAAGACAGCAGGACTATGGTACAAAGGGTAAAGCCTCAGTGATGTGTCCCTTTTCTGGTTGTCGGTCTAGGTCCTTTAAAAAAACAGTTGAGGAGATTGGTGGATTCAAATGGCCAATTAGGAACCTCTTCACGAGGTATTATGGAAGTCATTACAAATCATGCAGCTACGCTTTTTTTCACATGTGCCAGAGCAGACGGTAGGTCAGGATAGATTTGTTGATGCCATTATCCTTCCCTGTTGCCCAGATCATATTTTACAATCTCTGGAGATGGATATTTCAGTCTGAAGTCATAGATGCTATTAAAACTAACTAAATGGAAAGTTCCGGGACCTGATGGCCTTCCTAATGATATCGATATGTTATTGGTAGACAGTGTGGCAGAAGAATTAGCATTGGTATTTTCAGAAATGGTATCTAGTCTAAATATCCAGTTGCACATGTCTCAAGGCAGTTTGATATTTTATTTAAGAAAGGGAATAGCAGCATATTTAGATTGCGCGCCCAATTAGTCTTAACCAGTGATTTCAAAACAAATTTTTCTTTCTTCTGAGAGTCTGAGAGGAAGATTCCTCTGGTTGGGAAGGCCCCATTTTACCCAGCTGGTAGTCCTCCATATCCGTGCAATATCAGGGAATGAGGAACTGAGGAAGATTCATCAAGAGTCTCCATCTGACAACTCTGAATGCAGGTGTAACGCCTCAAACTTGTTCGTCAAAGGCAAATCTGAAGTCTTCTGTTTACGGGGGGGGGGGGACTTTCTCCCCTCACGTTTATGCAAAACTATCCTCACACCATTTAGAGGCCATGTGGGAAGGAGGGGGCATAGCCTCTTTTTCTGAGGGTCCTGTGGGACAATCCACAGAGCCTACTGCCATTGCAATGTTAGGGACAGAGACTACATCGCTGCTCTTATCAGGTACCTGGGAAATATCTCTGGCAGGAATAGGCCGTACAGGTGCCTGTTCCCAAGTCTGAGTTGTAGGAGGGTTACCCAGTGGCCAGAAGGAACCTTCGGGGTACAAGAGTGTATGTTTACCCCTGGATCAGGTACCCTAGGTTGTTTGTGAGCCTGCTCTCTTTGGGCTTCTGCAATCAACAACTGCTGTTCCAGACTATCAGCCTGGTCATCTTTGTTATGGGCTGCCTGAGGGCAAGAAACACATGGATGTCCAACTGTTGAGCAAAGACTACATACTAACCGATTTTTACAATGCCCACTAGTATGCGTGAATTATTACATGCAGAGGAACAATAATACCTGGAGGAAAAAGCGAGGTTAATGGCTGCACTCTTTGCTCATATGGTTCAAGTCTCTATGTCCACCCCAGTTTTGGTGGAAAATTTATTCGAAGCAGACGTCTCAAGGATTGTGCCATCTGGGGGGGGGGGGTGTCTGCCCGGACATTTCAGAGGAATGTGGGGAGCAAATGGAAGCTACATCTTCTGGATCATGAGAAAGTTGTCAGCAATGCAGTATAATTTTTTCAGCTGCAGCCTGGAATCCGGCAGCGTTTGTTTTCGGTACTGGCGGTACTGTTGGAGGGGCCCCGTCCACAGTGGCAGAAGTGGCTCCAAAAGGGGTCAGCCAATGTCGGGAACATGTAAAAAAGCGTACTCTGAAGCCAGTATCCAAACTGACAATTTCTGAAGCTGCCCTGCTGGAAGACCATCTTAAAGACGCAGGATGGGCTATGGATTAGACTACTGGGAGGTGGATTTCTGGCATAACACCTATTCAGGTACCTCTTTAAATTCCTTCCTCTACCGTGCAGCAAAATATACAGGTTCATGACTCTGGGGCACATTCTGCTCACAACTGTGATACAGAGTTGGAGGCTGTTAGTTCTGGACAGAAATCTCCTCTCAGTTTGCCACCTGAATTGCTTTGGACTCGGAACCCCACCCTGACCCATTTAGTGGGAAATGAGGTAGTTACTCCCAGTGCACCAGGGAACGTTTCAGCATCCTTAGCTGACCCCACTGGTTGCTCTTCAGTAGCTGCAGTTTTACCTCTACTGCAAGGAGGTCATCTGCCTCTAGGTCCAACTTTTGAAACAAGTCTTGGCCCTAACAGGCCATACGTCTCCCTCTTTGATATGCCTGCAGTGCCAGCAAAGAGACATAATGCTGTTCATCTCCATTATAAAGGGGACCTTGAGACATTTCCTGACAGATTGTATGTTGCACATATTTTACTAAGAGTCTATGGGGTTCCATGCGACAGAGCTATATGCATTGATGCACATCTCTAATGAGCCTACGCTTGAAAGTTTTAAATGGAGTTCTGGTTTAGAGAAATTTTGGCAAATATTTCACAAACTTAAACTTTCTCCGCTCTGGATGCCGTTCGAAGCTACACCACTGACTCGCCCAGCTTTCAGAACTATTACGTAATTCTCTTTTGTAATAAAGGGGTCAGTGTGACAGATCTGCTTTTTTGGTTTAAACAGCGTTGCACAGTCCAAGCAGCTCCGGAAGCCATTTTTGACTAAAAACATTTGGACTGGGGGTTGGACGGTCAGTATTATTTTAAATAATACTAACAATGGTTTGCAGCACCTCGCCAGTAGTTTTTATGTGGGGAGGGAGGGACAGAGGGGGTGCTTTATTGGTGGACAGCTTAAGGCCTGTTATCGGTGTGGCTCCTCCACACATTTTAGTAGTATGTGCGACAGGTTGAAGTGCAGCTCCTGTATTTAGTTGTTTAACCAGGTATAGCACACTAAGCTGGAAGCTTTTTTACAGGAGCGACCTGGGAGGACAAGGAGGTTAAGTGACTTGCTCAGGGTCACACAGTATGTAAGTGGAAGCTGTGGGATTCAAACCCAGGTCTGATCTGCTGGATGTCACCAGATTTGCAGCTCAGAGCCTTAGACCACTGCACTATACTGCCTCCTAAAAAACTATTAGGGTAGTACATGTGTCACATGACCATTCAAACCCCAAGGAACACCACTCCACTGACTGTACAAAGCAGAGAAATGAAAAATGAGGGTACAGTCAGTGGAGTGGTATTCCACTGATTGTACAAAGTAAGTAAATGAAAAATTAGGGCACAATCGGCAAAATGGCACTCACCGATTGTACTCTAATTTTTATTTCCCTACTTTGTATGTTTTGTACCGGGGCCTATTTTCCATGTTATTCTCTGCAATGGGCATCAGGTGTGCACTGGACTCAAGCTAAGGCATGCAGGATAGCATGCCAACTACAAGGCCAGCCAACCCCCCCCAACTCAGCCTGAGGCTTGTGCTACCACCTGTGGTCACTCAGGTGGCGGCACTACAGCTGAGGTACAGACCCTCCCAACCCAGAGACAGTCCCCCCCAAACAAAAAGCGGACCTCGATATGACCCAGGCTTGTACTCAAACCTGGGTCACTGGTGTAGTGTGTGGTGGCCCTACCACTGCAACAATGGGCTGGCCCCATTTAATACATTTTCTACATTTAGATTCCTGTTTTTCCTTATAACCATGCACATTAACATGAAAACAGAGGACTCTGGCTCCTTGCCTGTACTGTACAAGACACTTAATTGGGTCGCGGGCAATCAGGACATCCTGCCAGGCACCGATTAAGTGGCCATTCATTCCTATGGTGACAGCTGCTGCTTAAACAAGACAGGGTAGCCATTTAATTGAGATGATTCTGTCCCTCTAATGACCTGCTAAGCTGACTTCACGAGTCTATTCTCCTACAGAACTCCTACTATCACCCACTTAGTAAGTATTCCAAGTACCCCCATTCCCACAGCCACACACTCCCACCTACCAGTCTCCCACAGCATGGGAATCTCTTCCATCCGTCTCCGAGACCCAGGCAGTGGTCGATCTTAACATTATTTTACTGGCCCGGGGCATAGGGCAAATTGCCTCGGGCCAGTGCAAAGGTCCCCAAACTTTCCCGGCTTGGCTAGTGCAATCTAGCCCTTGTGTTGGCAAATGTCCCTTTAAGAAACATCGCCAGGGAAATGCAGGTCCCCTTTTTTCCCCCCATCCGAATATTCAGTTTTGCAGCCTGGCAACTCCTCCCTGGTCTTCACTGAGCCATTCGATTGGGAAAGAGAAAGATCTGGTGCCTCTTGCAGCCCATCCCCACTTCTGAATTGCTGTTTTGAGTCCCCAAATGTATGCAGCATGAAGAGCTGACTGTGTGAATGGAGCAAGCCAGTGACGTACGATGGTGTGCCCCAAAGTTTGTTTATTGCCACCTGGTAAGTGCAACAGTTGGCTAAATAAACGTATATCAAGTGAAACTGTGGAGTACAAAAAGTATTTACTAAGAGTGATAAGGTACCGGGGCTGAGACATTGGCTGTCCAGTGAACTTGGGAAAGACTTGTTGCTGAAAAATTTAAATTGCCAAAACTGTAATGGGGTGGGGGAGTAGTTCTTATCTGCATTTGGCTGCAGCCATGTCTGACTCGCTGTATTATTCCCTTCCGATTTTTAATGCGGTTGGTCGAGAACGGCAGCCAGAACAACTCTGCAGAATTGATTTGGCCAAATTATGTATGAAAAGCACAATTCTGAACTACTGAACCGAGTCTTGTGTAAGTACTTAAAAATTGCTACTCTCACTGTCTCATGGTTATGCAGTAGTAGAGAGCTGTTGCAGCGGGTGGGGTTTGAATGGCAGTGCTGACTGAAGTTTGCTCTTCAGGCTTGATTAAATGTCGAGGCTTTTTGCAGAGAAGGTACTGGTCTGTTGCACTTGTTAAACTGTTTCCTGAGTTGCATGTTATGTGCGTGCGTGTGTGTAGCCATTAGGGCCACGGGGAAGGTCATGTCAAGTCCCACTTTTTCATCACTCCCGGACCCAAGTGGTCCCTGTAGACAGCAGCACAGCAGAGTCTGCTGAATTCCAAAGCAGGATTTCCAGTCATTTAAGACACGTCCGTTATCCGAGCAGAGCTGGTATACAGTCTAAGCATGTGCTGGTCCTGTGAAAAACACGCACAGTCGTCAGGCTGCTGGTGCATGAAATGGAGCAGTGATTTGATTTCTGGCATGTAGGGAATTTGGGTTTGCAGTAGGGGAGCCCTGGTTAGGTCCGGAATTTTCAGTAATGGACAACAGTCGTGCTCGTCAATACGAAGGTCAGGGAGAAAAACAAACGACATTCCACTCTTTTGCTTCCCATGATTATGAATGGGAGGCAGTTTATGCAGAGTAATGTGAGGCAGGTCAGAATATGGCTCTGGTAAAAAAAAGTCACAGTGATCATCTGTACAGGACTGTGTTCGGTTTGCATCTGGCTGGTGTGGGCGGACTGGGAGTTTTGTTTCGAGGCCAGATCTGTTACGATAGTGGCTTTAGGGTCATCAATGCTAGCAGTTTGTGCTTTCATGGAGTCAGTTATTTGTTTTGCTGGCCTGAAATGGAAGGCACTAACTGGGGCTGCTTAATGGAGGTGTTGGCCCTTGGCTGAATTGCTGTGCAGCTGGCAGAACGTGTCAAAGATGCCAGACTGACATGAATTTGCCAAGTGCCTGTGGGTGCCAGTCCAGGGGGAGGGACAGAGGAAAGAGTCATGGGACATTTTATGTACAAAACCAGACATCTTTGGCATAGTTTTTTTTATTTTTTTGGTTGGGGGGGCTGGGGTATGAACTTGAGGTAGAAAGATCCCCAGGTGGACAAACCAAAATCATCTCAGCTATGGTGGGCAGCATTGAGTTCATGTCAAACAGCTTGCAGCATACGCAATTTCAGCCTCTGTTGACAGCTGAGTATTGTCAGCTGGTGGGGATCTGGGACTCCAACTTAGAACTTGGCAAATAGTGTGTAAATATAATTTAAATTAAAACATCACATTTTGAATCTGTAAATGCCTACTGAGTGGACTTGGTTCTGCTATGGAAACATCAGAGTATTAACTCAAACAGTAAAAGCTATTATTTCAAACATCTAACTTTGTCACTGTGTGGCGTGCTTCTTTTCATACATTTTTAATGTTAACGTTGGGGCTAGTGCAATCTCTGGGGGGCCAGTGCAGCTGGGTCATCACTTTCCCAGGTGGACCAGTGCAAAAAAAAAAAAGTTAAGCATAACCCCTGCCCAGGCACCTCCTTGTTCCAGTCCTTTGCTGGCATTCATGCTACAGTGTTAGATGTCATTTTGCAGATTTCAAGATTTTGGCAATGATGAACAGGTAAAAACTACTACAGCCTTACGTGTCTCCCACAGCACAGTCTGATTGCTCTGCCAAAATAGAAGCACTGTGTTACCCTACCTCCATAGTGACCCAACTCTGCCCTATCTCCATGGTGACGCACACTTCTTGGTCGCTGCACAGCGTCCCAAATCTTACCTTGTCAGTGTGCACTGACCAGGGCGTCTGCAAGCTAAGACTGTGAAGCAAACTGAAGAAAGAAAGAGAGGGTGGAGCTGGTTAAAAATTTATTTTAATCCAAACTAATCACGACGCTACAGTATGTACAGTAACGGATCACGCAACGTACTAAAAGCGTGGAGCACTCGAGTCAGCATTACACTCTGACAGGCAGCAGCAATGGGAGGGGGGGAATCAAGCAAAGTAAGTCTAAGTTAAAACTAAGCTCAGCTAAACTACTGTGTGTGACAAGCCATTTCAACCGGACAGCCGCTTAATCGGGATTTAAAGTCTCCCATCAGGGCATCCTGATTAAGTGGCTTCTACAGTCCCTCACATTATAAGCCTTTTTCCCCCCCCATCAGAATCTGTAACTGAAGAAACTATTATAAGGTCTGCCCCTGCGGCCTCGTGGCCAAACCATGCCAGCCATAGGTAAATCCCAGTGTAACACACACCCTGGAGTGGTTTACTGCTTAAGTTGATGCCCCCTGATGAAAGGTCTATTGACTCGGAGCACTAGGGTGATTGCGGCATGTAGCATAGCCTGCATAAACTATTTTCACTTCTTTCTGAATAAAAGTGCACATTTTGAAATCCAAGCTGAGGTGTTGTCTTTGGTGAAATTTACACATTTTCCACTGCGAGTGCACAGGTACCCTGTTACCTTATTTGGTTTGGTCGGGTTGGACACTTTTTTTTGCCTGTGCATTGGCCCAGCACTGCAGAATCTACAGTTCTACCTCTCCAATTTGAGGAAGGGACCATGCCAGAACTTCCTTTTTCAGATATTTTTCAAGTTCATTTACTTATATGATCTGCCAATTCAAAAGGATTGACATTTTTAAATCATGTTTTAACTTTTTTTTTTTTTTTAAACAAAAAAGAATTGCTGCTTCCCTGCCTTGTGTGTCTTGTTCTGTCTCACTGCCAGCTTAGTTGACTGCTGAAAGGTTTTCACATAGTCCACACAGTGTGCACATCAGGCCAGTATTATTGAACCAGCAGCTGTATATGGCCTTAGCTGGGATATAAATGCCTTAGTGGTCGTGGCAAATTATTAGGATTAAAGAAGAAAGAAATAATATATTTCACACCTGGAACACTTGGGAAAAGTTAATTTACACACATGCTAACATTTTTAAGAAATTTAGTTGGCAACTGGCTTTGTTAAAATAAAAGCTGTGCTGCTTTAAAGTTGAACAGGATTCTTAAAATTTAATTTTGTGTGCTCCTCCTCTTACTGCCAATTGGACACCCATCAGTCCTTCCCACTCACCCAGTCCCATCCCCCGCCTTCTCTGGGACCTGCCTCTCTTCCTGGGTGCACCCTGCCTTGACCCACAGGGCAGGGCTGTAAGGGGGGGTACTACCTCTGACTGGACAGTTGGTCATTAACCCAAAAGACAGGACCTGCAGTGCGAGTTTGACATCATCAGTCCTCTCTCACCCAGCCCCATCCCCCACCCTCTCGAAGACTCACCTCTTCCTGGGTACATTCTGGCTTGCCCCACAGGGCAGGGCTGTAAGGGGGGCACTCGACTGGAGCTGGTCATTAATCCAGAAGAGCACCACGGTTGGCAGTGGAGGATCTGGGGTGCGAGTTTGGCGTCCTCCTGCTGCAGTTTTTCCCCCCCTAGGATGCCGAGGAAGCCCAGATGCCGGTGCACGAGCTGCATAACACTCTCCTCAAGCAAGTTAGCATCCTCCTCCTTGTTGATAGACTCCTGTGCAATACCACCTCTCATCATTCAGGTGGAGGCAGTGTGGCAGAGCTCGAACTCCCTCCCTGAAGTTAGAAAGCATCCGTGAGATGCTGGTCCCACCCACCCCCCACCAGCTGTCCCTCCGACAACTCTGGCTCATTCCTGAACCTCAGTCGTCGGCATCACAAGCAGTGGCACTACCTGCGCACCAGCAGGCCAGCCAGACAGGATCCTTTTTATAAAGCAATGGATTTTTGAGATCATTCAGCCCATGGAAATCTTTGGACTACTGGACACGCTATATTTTAGTCTGCTGCTAATTAAATGCAAGTCCAGTAGCAGTCTTGGTGGATTGCTGCTTTTAGCATGTTAATCGGGCAGCTGCTGCTTGGCCCTCTGAACTCTGCCTGAAACTATTTCTAGAAAATTCTAATTATTTTTATTTTCTATAAACTAGTACATTTCTGTAAAATGCAGTAGGAATTATTCCTGCAACTCATTTTGATGATACATGCTAAACAAGAGTCTCTTGGCTTATTTGTTCCCATTGTCTCCCATAACGGTCTCTTTCTCTCCCACCATACCTTATTTCAGCCGCAATGCCGGGAAGTTACAAATCTCTAGCTTGCCTAAACTTCTATAAAGAAACTGACATAATTACATGGTGCCAGCAGCAGACAGCCAAATGTTTACCGCAGTTTAGGGTTTAGTAACACTGCTGGGTCAGTTCCATAGCCTAGCACAAAGTTTTAAATAACAATTAATAACATTTTTTTATCTATACTATAGATCACATTTTGGCCAATAAAAAAACTATAAAATTAAAAATTATTTTTCAAGAAATGTTATGACACAATCAAAAATAGATTTGAAATATATATTGCTGAAAGCATGGCTAATCATGTGAATTTTAAAGTACACATATTATATGACCCTCTTTCTGAAAAGGGAACAGCACTGTCAGCCTCACACCAAAGTGTAGGGCTGGTTCAAATTTTCAGTTTGTATGCACATTTATTTCTTCCTTACTATTTACTGCAGTGTATAAGATTGTATCTGGCTGATTTTGCAGAGTTCCAAGCAAACATTTTCTATAACTAGCAATCCCAGAATCCCTTGTAGCCGACTTCAGCGGAGGGTTGCCGCACTTGAAGATTCAATAGCCTGCACAGCATGATAGAGATTTTATACGCTCCGGTCAGATGTTTTTTTGGTCCTGTTCTCACAAGGCTAAGTACAGCCCTCAGTAACTGTGCTTCGCCCTGGGAGGACAGCAGGACCAGCAAACAAACAGAGCAGAACTTAGAAATCTCAATTATACAATGGGGTCCTAGAATCCGTGATTCTCACTGGCTGACTGGTACCTTTCTGCTGTGGTAAATCCTATGATAACCCACGCAAAAGGTGCCAGTCAGCCACATAAAAAAATAATTGAGACCCCGAAAATAAAATAGCACCACCGCAATACAAAACACAAAAGAGGGAGTTTTCAAGAAAGTGTGCTGTTCATAGGGAACATTTGGGACTTACTCTACATAATTCCTCACACCCTGTCCCCCAAATCTTCACCCTCCGGTCCCAAGACTGCCGAAGATAGGGCAGAAACAGCACAGTGCCACCATTTAAATTTTCTGCCATTACCGCGTGGCACCCTGTGTCGTGACCCTCTCCAGTGTTCCAGGTCAGAGGAAGTGGGCAGAAAAAACAAACAAAACTTATTTCTTTCCCCAGCCCAGGAGCTGAACATAGCCAGGGAAAATAGTGAAGTGCAGCAGTAATGCACTTGCTGTGCACGTGCACAATACGCAAAAACCCGCTCTAATGCTCCGTAGTTACAGTCACACTGTTCATGAACTTTAAAAGGCTGTCCTGACTCCTAAAAGAAAAATGGAACCAGGGCATACTGAACTACCCACATGGAGGACAGTGATAAACGTTTCCTGGCCCCAGGGAAAGCATCGGGTTGGAATGACTAAAACAATACTGCACATGCGTAGCAACAAGGAGCCCTAGAAACCAAGGACTATTTTTTCTGGTGCACCAATAAATCTATAAAATAAATTTAAAATGGCAAAAAAATTTTTTTTTTTTTGGGTCAGAAAAAAATGGAGCCACTGCACAAACGCAATAAACCACTCCAGGGTGTGGATTTTTTTTTTTTTACCAGCAGAGACACACTAAGCTGAAGCTAGTTTACAGGTGCGGCCTGGGAGCACAAGGAAGTTAAGTGACTTGCTCAGGGTCACACAGTATGCAAGTGGGGGCTGAGGGATACAGACCCAGGTCTCCTGGTTTGCAGCTCGCAGTCTTAAACCACTGCGCTATACTGCCTGTGGCCAAACCACACCAGCTGTGGGTAAATCCCAGCATAACCCACACCCTGTTGTGGTTTATTGCTTAAAACTTACACTGCAGGCTTTTGAGTCTCCCACTGCTGCATCCATCCTCTGATGTCAACTGCAGGGGATTCTGGGATGTCTGGTTACAGGAAATGTTGACTTGGAACGTACCAAAATTATTTATTTGTTTTACCAGAAAAGCATACTGAGCAGACTACTGCTGGATTCCAGATGCATCCTGGGGGACGGGGGAAGGGGTACATAGCCATTATATAAGCCGATTACAGGAAAAACATCAAAAATATAGGCTAGGAAAAGTAGCCATACAAAACAAGTGGGGTTACACTAGTGCAATAGCAACAGTACAACATAAATTACAGTGTGGTACAGTGCAGCAGCGGGAAGGTGCACATCATGTGGCACTTACTGTAAGCTGCGATAAGCAAGTACTAAAGAATTTGGAACGGCACACAATACTGGCACAATTAGAATGAGGGGAATGAACTGAACTTGGGGTGGTCCACGTAAATTAGCTGCAGGGGGAGGCGAAATGAGATTTGAGGCGGTAGTTGAGGTGCTGGGGTGAAGAGGCATATCCAACTCCCCTGGGGAGGGAGTTCCACAGTGCAGGCATGTGATAACTGAAAGCTTGTTGGCCTGCGGTGATGGACATGTGTGGTACCGCTAGAAGCCTGCTATCATTGTTTCTCAGTGAATATGATGGATTGGTAGGGGCAGATAGCACAGATGTGAGGTAGGTGGGAAGGGACGGGGTCCAGTACTCACGTGAGGGTTACGAGTGGGTGCTTCACGGGACTGGAGGGAGGCGAGGTTCATGGACTGGTAGAGGACCCAGTGGTGGGTGGTAGCAGGACAGTCAAGAGTGAAGCAACAGGAGTGGAATAGTGGGTCCAGTCTGGCTAGGGTGGACTTGGGTGCGGCACTGTAGACTACATCTCCTTAGTCAAAAATGGGTAGGATCATTTTCTGTACAATGGCACGACGGGCTGACAGTGGGATTCATCCACAATTATGGTACAGAGCACCCAGCCTGGGATGCAGCTTTTTTTTTTGGATGGCATTGATATGTACAGAAAAGATGAGGTGCTGGTCAAGACAAACTCCCGAGATATCTGAAGGAGGAGCAGTCCTCTAGGGAAGATCCGTCCAGGGTGTGGAAAGCTGGGGTCGAGGTAAGCCATGAGTGTCTCTGCCTAGTGCCGAAGATCATAGAGACTTTTTATTTGGCGTTGAGTGAGAGCTGATTTGTGCAAAACCTGCACTGAACATTGTTGAAGTCCAGCTGAAGTCTGGTCATCACATCAGTGGTTGTGGGGCCAGAAGTATACAGTACTGTATTGTCTGTGTACATGTGAATGGCTGTGTGAGGGCAAGCAGAGGGCAAGTCATTTAGAAATACTGAACAAGAGCGGCCCGAGGACACAGCCCTGGGGCACGCCAGTAGTGATAGTGAGGGGGCCGAGATGGAGTTACTGATTTGGACCATTTGGGATCTACCAATCAGGTAGGACTGGAACCAGTTTAATGCCTCACTGGATAGTCTTGCTAGCGTGAGTCTGGCCAGGAGGAGTTGGTGGGAGACTGTGTTGAACGCTTTTGCCAGGTCGACAGACTGCTGAGGTGATGTGGCCATTGTCCACACCAGAGTAGATGGAATTGGTGAGCCTCAGCAGGGAGGTTGCAGTTGAGTGGGTTTTCCTAAAACCAGACTGGTAAGGAGGATATTGAGTCAAGGAAGAGAGTTGAGAGAGGACAAGGTGTTCCTGCAGCTTAGCCAGTATGGGGAGAAGGAAGATAGGATGGTAGCTTCCAGGGATTGATGGGTCGCCAACTTTCAGAAGTGGGATGACAGTGGCATGCTTCCATTCGGATGGGATGGAGGCTAGAGAGAAAGACTGAGTAGTGTGGCCAGAGGAGAGGCAATGGCAGGAGTTGACCGGTACAACATTTTTGAGTCTAGGCCAGTGGGGCATTTACCTTTGGCTGGGTTTAGGGCAAGCAATGCATTTAATACTTCTGCAGTAACCAGGCGGAATAAGGGGGAGAGGGCATGTGAGGAGGGTTGGAAGAGGATTGGATGGATTAGGGGGCAGGTGGAAGAGCAGACAGCAGCGCTGCTGTGCAGCTTGTGAAGTATGAGTTTAATTCAGAGGCCACTGCAAGCGGATCTGTGACAGTGGAGCCACCTATGTCTAAAGCAGGGGGGGTGGGAGGCTGGGACGGTTAAAGATTTTACCACCTTCCAGAATTTTGACGGTTGATTTAGGTTTGTGGAGAAGGAGGATTTGAAATAGCTGGCTTTAGCCCCCCTGATTAGACGTGTGCAGGCGTTAGGTAAAGCCCGATACTGGAAATGATCCGAGGGTAGGCCAGGGACTGTGTATGTTTTCCAAGACAGATCATGAGCTCGGAGATGGGCCATGTCGTCAGCTGAGATGCAGGGTAGGTGAGCACCCCACACTCTGGATCGTCTGAGAGGGGCGTAGTGGTCCCAGACAGCAGGGAACCTGGAATTGAAAAATTCCAGGGCAGAGTCCGATGGAGGTATGCAAGACCAGTCTGTATCTGTGCCTGATACAATGTACTATAATGCAATAAACAGTAAGAAAAAAAAAATTATGGACACTAAGTACAGATTGTGACCAGCCTCGCACTTGAGTGTGAGGCTCTCAGTGCTGACTGTTCCCCTTTAAAGAACTAAAGTTGCTCCTTGGCCTCTCCTCCTGTACGTGTTTATCGTTATGATTTGATAAGAATATAAACAATGCTTTATATTATAATTTTACAGTGTTAATTGTACATCTACATTTGAATACGATTGCGTTAAGGGTTTTAAAATTCTGCAGCAGAATAGTATATTGACATGCAGAATTTATACCAAAGAAAACTTGAAATTGTATGTACTGTACTACATTATGCATCCGCAAAATTAAACCCTAAACTTTGATCCCTTTTGTTCATATTTAGTTCTAAATCCATTTATTTATGGTGTCAACTTTCATTTCATGTTCACAGTGTTAGATGCTTTAATTTTGTGGCCTGGAGTTCAGCCCCGATGTCCTATAGGCCACTGGTTCAGAAAACAGTGCTTATACATGGTACTGTAGGCCATTTTAGTCACAAGGAAAAGTTAAACCGTGAGTGATCAAATACAGCAAGAAACACTGTCATATTTAATGAGGCTCATTATTAATTACTTCTAATATAAGAACAAATGTTTATTTTTATTTATTTGTACATCAGAATACCTTTGAGCTATGTGCTCATCAGCAACGGTTCTCGTCTAATGTAACAGATTTGTATACAGGCAGCAAAATGAGCATTTGTCAATACATTCTTACCTTGATTACAGGCAGTTCAAATGAGCATTTGTCAGTGCAATATTAAAACAAATGTACATTACATAGAGAATAGTATGGGTCCTTGGTGTGTAACGAGATTTTACACACACCTCGTTGTGGGATGCTACGTAAACCCCAAGGGCGAAGCCCGATGGGTTTGTGAAAAGTATCCCACAACGAGGGTGTGTGTAGTTGAGTTTGACATACATCCCGGATTCATATTTTATTTTATATATTGCTGGTTTCTTTTTCGCCTAAGCTATTATGTAAAATAAAAGCCCGGCGTATCTGTGGTGTGGCTTCTCGCGCTGATTTGAATCGCATATTTTTAAACCTTTTTGCCCTGGTTTGTGAGTTTTCACTGTGTAGGGGAAAAAAAAAAAAAAAAACTTACCGTCGAGTTCCTCTGGTGGTCGTGGTGCTGTTTCAAGACAGATGGAAGCGGTCAGCAGTCTTGAGTGGTGGCGCTGCTGCGTGAGCATGCGCACAGCAAGGGAAACCGTGTGTGTGTGTGTTTGCCGTTATAAACACTCATTTATAATGGCAAATTATGACACAGTTTTCCTATGGGAAAAAGGGCATCAGTTATTATATGGTTATAAAGGATGGTGGAAGAGGGAGACAGGGTGGAAGGGGGGCTAAGGAGGTGAGGGGGGTATGGGTAGAACAGGATGGGTCAGGCTCAAGTTAGCAGATAGGATAGGCATCTGCATGTGGATTCTTGGGCAAGTTCCTTCTTGAGGGCTCCCTTGAACAACAACATTTTGAGTAGCTCACAGACTGAGTCCGGAAGGTTGTTTAGCCAGTGTGCAGCTTGATAGGTTGGATCTACGTTTGGGAACTATCAGTGCACTTCTTAGTTGTGGACTGGGCAGGAAGAGTAAGGCCATGGCGGGGGGAGCAAGGCCAAGTAGTGCTTTTTTTGGCCAGTAAGATACTCCAGTATTTTATGTTTAAAGCAGACACAATACTGGGGGGGGGGGCGCTGCGGCTTGCAAGATCGGAGAAAAGGGGGTGATATAAAATGGAACAGAGAGAGACAGAGATTGTGTGTGGTGTGTACACAAACACTAAACCACACTCAAGTCTGGGGCTGTTTAAGAACAGGGCTGAATTGCCATAAAAGGAAGCCAAGTAACTTTGTTGATTTGATTAGTCAACTTGACATTCACAAACACAAGACAGTTTAGTTACTTTAAAGTGACTACCACTGTTCAGATTTTGAGTAGCAAAATGTTTTGCTAAGCCGGGTAATTTATGTAGAAAGGTCTCTCATATACCAATTCCATGTTCAGCAGCAACAACTTTAAAATCAAACCTGCTGGGGGAGGATCAGGATAAGTGGATAACTGCAAAGACAGACCTTTAAATCCCGTGTTTTGTATAAAACTGTGTTGGCACAGTCAACCACAGTCGTTAATGGATAGTGGTTTACATCAGAAATCACCACACACATTTTGGCACAATTTACAGAATTACTCACAAGAAGCTCATGCCTAAAGAAACAGGAGTGTCCCAAAGAACTGAAAAGACAGCAGATTCTCTAGGTCAAGACAAGACAAAAAATGTGCTGTTGGAAAACAGTGCGAGGAAACAAACACACACACACAGTACCTGATCTGTGAGAACTATTCAAATCACACACACACACACACACACACACACACACACACACACACACACCTGTGGAAATGCCCCCTGGAGAACAAGATGTTACATCTCAGCTGGGCAATCCTGGATATCCAACTGCAAAAAACATTAAAAAACTGCTTGTCAGCCAAATACGGTAAATTTTGTTTTGGTCACACACTGGAGTAAAGAGCCACTCACCAACTCATACAAATTTTAAAGACTGCATCTATTTTGGTAAAAAGTCGATAATGAATGACCCGTGTCTAGACCAACGTTTTGCGACATAGGTCACTTCATCAAGGAAGCTCGTTTGACTACGTTTAAAGGTGTTTTGGAGCAGACTCCTCCTCGTCCTTTTCTTCCACTACAGAGACCAGTGGGGCCATACTGGGCTTTCATACTTTCAATTTTGTTTTGGACCAGTGAAACTTTTCTTTAAATTTACTTCAATTCTCCCTGCTGGCTAGTGTTGGACAAAGCAACATGTCATTAAGTACACCAGCTGGACTAATGGAATGTCTGAGGGGCCAGCGGATTTTCCCAAATCACTGACCATGCTGCTTCGTAGCTGTCAAACTTGATTTTACCAGCTAAACACAGAGACTTCCATGCACGCTTCCCCCTTCTAACCGCTGAACAGCATGCCAAACTCCCCTCTGTTGAGTCTACAGCAGAGACTATGACTTGAGCAAATAACAGGGCCAGGCATAGTATCTGGATCAACAGATACTCTATTACAACAAATCACTGCCAGGTATAAAATTGCATTTTCTCCAGAAATGACCATCTGCTATGTCTGTTCGCAACACTTAGGTGGCCACACCCGTCCCTTGCTAGGGTCAAAGCTGGGACTCAGGGTCTCAAGTCATCTGCTCTAACCATTCAGCTGAATGGATGTTCTCATTAGCTGGGAGGTTATTCTGAGCCTTTTACAATATACTCAGTAATCTGAACAATCCCCCCCCACCCCCGTGCCTTTATGGTTAACCATTTCTCAGTTGTGTACAACTCTGTCATTACTGGCTTTCAGACATTTTTACCTACTTAATTTGTAAACCTGTTGCATATTGATAGTGACCTTAAGTTATTGCACTCTCACTATTCTAATAGTTCCTCATTTTAACCAGTATATGTTGCCTTGATCATATCTAACTGTATTTGCTCCCTCCATGGAACTGTTAGTTACTGAGACTGTCTCTTGCTCGAGTTCCTCTACTCTTATCTTGCTTGCCCAAATTGTACTTCAGTTTTGACATCATGCATTGTACTTTCCTGGGTCATTCCCGAAAACAGGCACTTAGCTGCCTAGTGTACCTACCTGGTTACCAAAAACCAAATAAATAAATACATACATTTGCAACTGCTAACATCCAGATGGTGCTGCCTTTTCATAGGCAGCTTTTTCTCAAATATACTGCTACCTGTCCTTTTCACCCTGGTTAAAGGGAAACTCCCAGAAACTCTGCAAGTGTAGCAGCTGATGCAGAAATGCCCAATTAAGGCCATTAGCATTACACTGATTTTTTATTTACCTGCTGCATTCTAATTTAACACTGTAAAGAGCCGCACTGTCCATAATGCCTGCAGAGCTGCCTGCGGCCATCTTGTGCACCTCGGGCAGCTTCTGCCATGCAGGTTATTCTAATGAGGGCTACCAACTCTGCCATTAGCTGGTGGCACTCATTAGCATAACCTGCGTGGCAGAAGCCACCCAAGGTGCGTGAGATGGCTGCAGTCATTATGGATGGCACGGTTCTTTAAAGTGTTAAATCAGAATGCAGCAGGTAAATAAAATCTATGTAATGCTGAAAGCCCTAATTGGGCATTTCTGCAGCAGCTATTGCACTTCCAGGGTTTTCAGGAGTTTCCCTTCAAGTATGTCCCCGCTGAATGGACTGATGTATGTACCTTCAGTCATTGCTAGGAACTAATCCTAGGCCCAGGGTCCTGAGGAGTGTGTCTGATACCTTAGATACATAAATGGTTAAGTAAGGAATAAGAAATGACACAGGAGGATGCACCAGTTGGTATATTCAATATAAGAAAAACAGCAGGACAAGAGGACACAGCATGAGATTAGAGGGAGGCCGATTAAGGGGGAATGTGAGGAAGTTCTTTTTCACAGAAAGGGTGGTGGATGCATGGAACAGCCTACCTCAGGAAGTGGTGGATATGAATACAGTGCAGGGCTTCAAACAGGCATGGGACAAGCATAAGGGAGCAATACAGGTAAGTATGAATAGATAGGCCATTGACAGAGCAAAGGCCTATGGCACATTCATAAGGTAGAAAAAGAAATGGTCAGACTGGACGGGCTTTGCGGTCCTTATCTGCCGTCAGCTTCTATGTTTCTATGGGATTATGCTATGTTAATATATCTAGTGGTGGGTTGGAGTTCAACCACCATGAGGTACGTACGTTGACCTAGCACAATCACCCCTTCCCCAATGGAACTGCCTTATTCCACTTATAAATGTTTAGTAATGTTATTCTTTTAGCAGTGTTGTAAATTGGTGCTGTATCTTTAAATAGTTGGCTTTAGGGCAGTAGCATAAATTAGATAAGTGGCAGAGACCAGATTGCAGCTGGTAAGCTGCACTAGTTGGGTGCAGTTGCACTGGAAGGAATGGGTTATGGCTGCATGGATATAGTTAGTCCCGTTGCTTTAAACAGGTATTCCTAAATTTTAATTTGCTGCACTTCCCATATGATCTGTGAGGCCAAGCTGCAAGCCTAGGCTGTTGACTGGATGTCGTATGACCATGTTCAGATGCACTTCAGTGCGGTTTTATTAGGTTCAAACTGGGAGTTTTCACTGTCCTGTGTTCCTTTCTGCATGCCAAATAAGTGGTTATTTTTCAAAGTTGTTTAATGGATTCCCTTAACTGTTTGTGATTTTTAAGCAATGCTGTGTGTGTGTGTGTGTGTTTTTTTTTTTATTTGCATGATTTCTTCTTAATGCTGCTGCCCCAACAACACTTTCTTTGTATGTAATTAAATTCCTATTATTTAGGTCAGTATGTGTACATGATGTTGAAAAGAATTTGATTTCAATAGTTAGTATAACAAAATTTGAAATATAGTAGGAGTGTTTTATTAGTATATCTCCACTATCGATGTGCTGAAACTGTTCCTTTCTGTCATTAAGGTGGAAATGCATTATTCATATATCGATACAGTGAAAGGATATTTCCAGTATATATATATATATATATATATATATATATATATATATATATATACATACATACATATACACACACACACACATACACATGTACACCTGCCAGAAGAGATAATTTAAGAACATTTGGGTGCCCCCGATCCAGATTATTATCTCCATAGACAGTGCTGCAGCCCCATTCCCAACTGTACATCATAATTATACTATTTTTATTACATGGGGCTGCAGAGGCAGTGATCTGATTGGATCGGGAGCATTACCTGACAGTGTGATAATCCACATTATCAGCATTATTAGGGTGATGAGGTCCACCTTGGGGAAGATCAAGGGGCGGAACGGCCCCTGTTTCTCAAGGCACACTCCGAAAAACAGAACAGCAGCCATTTGTAAAGCTCGTTAAGCAGTGCACGGTGAGCTGTGCAGCATAATCACCACACACTATGCACCCTGCCAGCTAGTAAAAGGTGCTACCTGTACGGATATTGCAGCTACACAGCAAGAAAGCTGCTGTGTGTGTCCCCAATCAGTTCCCCACACAAGCGCCCCTCCTGACAATACATTCAGCAGCGTGAGAACAGATCTTCCCCGGCAAGCTTTGTCTGCCGACCCACCTGCCCAGTGGGACTCAAGAGTACCAAGCAGACAGTGAAACTGGTGGCAGTCACCAGAGAATATCATCGCCAGCCAGTGTCACATTGTGTGCAGATCATAAGGGTGTTGCCCTTGCACCAGGCAGCACAGCGGTATAATGTCCTGTGAACCCAACAAAGCAGAAGCAGAGAAAGGCACCCGCACCTTGCGGCACAGCGGAGACTGTGTGTTACTCCTCCTGTAAACACATCTTCCCCTACCACCCCACCCGACCAGCAGGACTCACGACTACCAAGGAGACCATGAACCTGGCAGCAGTCCCAACAGAATGTCATCGCTGTCCAGTGCGAGACTGTGGAGACAGCAATGTTGTTATGTTTGCAGTGATGTGGGTAGCTTCTCCGCAGCATGTAGAGTTGCAGCACTCATAAGCAATCCTGAGAGTAGTTCAGACACTATTAAAAGGAACTTGTCACAGTGGGTCAGAGCTATTGAGGGAGCTGTATTCGAGTTTGGAGACAGCACCAACCCGCTGTGAATATGGACATAAACAGTGTGCCGCCTCCTTCCGTGGCAGTCCCCGAGACAGTATATGTAGCCATCCCCGTGGCTCTTCCCTTCTCGGCAGCCACTGTGCCCAAAGTGATGTGAAAGCAGTTGACAGCAGTGCGATACAAAGCCGCACCTGGGGAGTGGCAGTATGTGAAGGGCCCCCCACAAGCTGTGCTCCCCGTGCTACGTCGTGAGGCTGCAGGTAGTGGGACCTAATCTGCCATATGGCAGGGCAGCTGGTGTCTGTGTCAGTGATGGATGGGGGTGGGAGAAGAGATAGAAAGGGGCACGGATATCCCAGAGTAAGGTGGTCCATAAAGTCGCCCAGCAGCCACTGTGACTGATGAGCAGAAACCCGATTTAATCAGTGTTGCACGCTGTGAGATGGTCACTATGCAGTTCAGTTTGTCCCCCCACCCAGCGGACTTTGAAACCTCAACCAGTGACACTCACCTGGTATACAGCAGCTGCTCCGTATAGAAAGTTCTCCCATTACCATTGTCTGCAGTCCCGTGAGCAATTGATGGGCTAGTGCAATACTGCAAACCCCAAGAAGCACGGAGAGTGGGTCGGACATATAAGCTGCGCTGTAGCTGGGACAGAGGTCCAAGCTGCTCTCAGTAGTGCATGGTGTATTTCAGTGGGTGTTAGTGCAGGTTCGATCCATGGTCGACAGACCCTCCAGACAGGCAACCAAGCAGTGTCCACATCTCTACCCAGTTGCAGTATGCGGCACTGCTCCGTGCAGCATTCACGCATCCCCCCTCCCCCCCCAAAATCATTGTGTCCTTTCAGACTTCTGGCAAGAAGCGACAGGGAAACAGAGCAGCTGAGCCACTTACCCCCATGTTTTGCAGCAGTGCAAGTCGGTGACACAGTAGTTCACCGTCTCCTTTGACACTTGTGGCACTGAGAGACAGGAACAGAACAGGTCACCCGTGTCCCCTCCCTACACGATGTCTCAGAACAGCACTGCACTCAAGGGGTGCCAAGAAGGACAGTAACTCACCTCCCGGGTGCTACGTCCTGCACCAGCTCCCGCACCCAGCTGCCTCCCTTCCCCGCTACGTCCACTTGCGGGCAGAAGTGACGGAGGTACCACAGAACGATAAACCCAGTGTGGTCCCCACACTCCTCATTGTCTGAAATGTACTGGGCTGCCCAGCACTGACACAGTTGTTGCTGCTCATATATTGTCTGTTTTCCTATGGTGGTGACGGTGACTTTCTCCCTTGTCTGAAATCTACTGCTGTATCGTGGTAAGTCTGAACATGGTTCCCCCTCCTTGTGCTATGCATTAAATGCTAGTTAACCATTTTGGTTTACCATTGATGAGGAGGACTGGCCAGCATTGACAGTTTTTGCTGCTCATATATTGTCTGTTTTCCTCTGGTGGTATTGGCGAGTTTCTTGGCGATCTCATTCCCATGTTTATAGTCCTGTCAGGAGAGCGGACAGCAATTTAAAACAGTTTGTGCAGGAAGTTGGGGTTGAATCTTGGATGCGGCAATGTGGCTCTTGCGATTTACTCCGTAACATCGTCACAGAGACTAGGGGAGTAGAGGTCATGCTGGACCTGACTGACGCATATTTCACTGTATGTGTCCAGTGGCAAGTATTGCTGTCAAGCTTCACAGAGTGTGTTAATGTGGCACTATTTTTTTAAAGTGGAAGAACACCCTGTCAAAAAGTACTTTTTCTGCTACATTAAATTGTCTTTCCTGGGTGTTTTTCAAACAGATGCTTCACCCCACGTAATAAGTGCACTAACACACTCCAGGGTGTGCTGTTAATGGGGATTAATGCACACCACAGGTGCTGTGAGGGCAGTTGGACTGCGGCCTTGTGCCTCACAACCCACCTGAGGTGTACGTTAATCCCCATTAACAGCACACCCTGTCATGCGTTAATGCTTACTTATGGGTGGGGCTACACTGCTTGGCTGCCGCTCCGCTCATACCAGGAAGTTACAAGTGGAGCCTTACGGAGCAAATAACTGTGACAAAACAAAAAAATTGGTATCTGGCTCAAACACCTTCTAGGGCGGGCAACTCCATTGTATGGGTTGCCTCCCTAGTGTCAGTTGCTCTTTACTGGGATAATTTACATTATGGTTATATAGTTATGGACACAGGACTATGTGCATCAAATCTATCCCATAGAACTGACTCAGTCTGACTGCTTTTCCTCAAATACAAAAAAAAAATATTTATTGTTGCTAATTTGTCTCAAGTATTGAAGATTTATGAAATGGTGGCGAGGGAAAAAACTAAAATGACATCATGACCTTATTCAGATCACAGCCTTCAACAGACACTGGTTGTAGATGCAGCTGACAAAAACAAAAAAACAGGATTACAGCAGCACGCCTTGCTTGAAGTGACGTCAAGTCGCCTAAATGCATAGTAACACTAATCTGAGATGGTCTGTTATTCTCCCCTTATTACCCTTAGCTGCTCAGTCTGCATTATCTGATAGGCTTCCCCTACTTTGGTGTTCCTGCTTCCTCCCCATCCTCCAGTGTTCCTGCTTCCTCCCCATCCTCCAGTGTTCCGGCTTCCTCGCCATCCTCCAGTGTTCCGGCCTCCTCGCCATCCTCCAGTGTTCTGGCTTCCTCCCCATCCTCCTGTGTTCCTGCTTCCTCGCCATCCTCCTGTGTTCCTGCCTGAATCCTCCTTGAAGGTTCTGCTTAAGGCACACACTACTCATGCCTGCTCCTGCACACACCTGTGCCCTCGCCACACTACCAGTGGTATTTTCTTTGACTGTCTGCACCATTCCAAAATGTCTGCAGTACACTCAGCTGCTGCTCACTTTACATGAATTTTCTATTTTGCTGTTAAAGTGCCTTATATACTTCCCTATGTATGTACCCCCCCCCCAAAAAAAAGAAACTTCAGGGAGCGAGCGAGCTGTTTACAGCGGAGTAGGCCTTTTCTTGTAAAACTCTTTCAATAAATAAACTATCATGGAGCACAGAAACCAAGATCAAGGGCAAATTTTATAACTATTTATTTTCAAGCAATGAAGTTTGAAGTTATCAATATCTTATTTTTTTCTTTGTATACTATTATGTGAAAAAATCAAGGGGGAGAGGCGTTATATTTTAGAAAATCAAAAACAGTATTTAATACAATAAAAGATAAAAAACGGAGATCAACACCACAAAAGGAATAAACATGTTTCACCCTTATTGGGCAGCATCACTTTTGTTAACTACAAAGATGCCACGTTCGGAAAAGACGTGTAACTGTACGGTTTGGTCTTTTACTTATCTTACTGGTATTCAGTGTTTAATGTACTACCCCCTGGAGTGTATGCTATTTGTATTTTCCATACTCGTCCTGTACTGTGGGGTATTTGAAGCACCTCCAGATATATACAAGGGAAGGGCACTGCCAGCTGGCACAGAGACATTCATCTTTATTGGCTACTCCACGGTTCTTATTGTGCCATGCAGTAGTGGAATGGGGGCGCATGGCAATTCAGTAAACCATGCTCCAGACTGGGCGCCCAACAGCGTAAGAAAGATGGCAGAGGGGCACCACTACTCATGCTGGTGCAGCAAGGAGGCGACAACTTCTCGACACTGACACCATGCAACCTGATATTTCAGAGAGGTAAGGGAAGGTGATCACAAGGGTCAAAGGGTGTAGCTGCAAAGGTTCTTTGACACATGACAAAGCAGACAGGTTCACTGTGGGGCAGCATAAAATGCTTGCAGTTGTATTTGAGCAAAAGTGATTCAGAAAAATGCAGTGCTGGTTATTTTCTGCTGTTTTTTTGTTTTCTCCTTCAGCTCTTGGGCAGCACAAAGAATTGGCCAAAAAGGCAATAAGTGACTGTCCTTTTTCTTCTGTGGAGGAAAAGCTATTGTTCAAACAATACATGTGATTAAATTAACAGCAGATGTCCATGAGCCCCCCCCCCACCATATCTGAAAACAAACAGAACTACAGTACAATGGAATTTCCACTAAAAATTACTCCAGTTTAAAGACCATTTGTCACGGCCTCTGCCAGATTGCAGTTTTCACAGTATGTGCTCATAAACCTGCCAGCTATTCCATATTAATCTCTCTGGTAATTTAGCAACTGCTCCTAGTTGCAGGATTCACAATACCAGAGAAAGGAAGCGTGTCCAGGAAGAGTCAGGTCCAACCGTGTGAGCCCATAGCTCAGTGTTAGAGCACCAGGATGGCATTCCAGGGGCCTGGGTTCAAGTCCCAGAAGGTCACATTATTTCTCACTAGAATTTGTGATGGCCATTTAAATGATTTTAAAGATGAAATGAATAAAATACTCATAACTGACATGTTTGTGTGTTTATTTTAATGTCTGATACACATTCATAACATCCAAAATCATAAGAATGTGAAAATTTTATTTTTTTAATACAGTTTTGTCTTTTTTTGTGATTGTTGCTATCTGATGCCGTTTACTACTTTCAAAGCCATACTTGGTGTGGCACAAGACAGCGAGGCCACCGCTACCTTTGCGACAGTCCGTTACTGCGCCTGTCTCATTTGACAGTTTGCCTTTTCCTGATCGACTGAGCCACATGCTGAATTCATCGTTACTGGACTGAGTGAAAGGCAAATTATTATGTACGGAGCGGAAATATTCGCCAATATGCAATTTTAGTACATTGTGCATTTAAATCATTCTAATGACCTGAAATGTAGATTGGAAGTAGATATGTGTGTCATTTGTGCCAGATCAGTGTGACGGTGAACATTTTCCTGCCTACTAGCTCGGAGAAGTTCATGTGCTTCTGAGTATAAAACAGCCAATGTAGTGTGATGCGTGCGTGTTGCACGTTAAAATATTGCATAAAACATCATCTAGGTTATGATTTTTTTTTTGGTATTTACAGTTCGTGTCTGAAATAAAAAGGGAGTAGACAGATCTAGTGATGATACAGCTGCAGCATGTCTATGAAACGTGTCAGTGAAAGGTGAACAATATGCTGCGTACACAGACTGGTGGAACACTGCACATTGGATTCGGTCTGTGCGTCACATCTCACCTCTTATCCACTATTTATGTACAAAATGTGTTTATTCTTCTCGGATAGCAACACGTCATTCTGCTAATTATCAAATAAGTCAAATGTATGGATAGATACAGGACTGCCTGGAATATCAGTTTCATAGGAGGCATAATTGCACCTGCATCAGTTCCAGGGGTTGTTGGAAAAATGAGTAAGATTCAGGTAGCTTTAGCAGTGTTTGATGTGTTGAACAATTAAGAAAGGGAGTACATATATAGTTTAGTTGATGTACAATCGTAGCATGTCTTCTCATAACTGTATACTGAAGCGAACCTCCGCTATCTGTACTGTAGACAAGTCATTTTTATTTATTTAATTTTGGTAACTGGGTAAGCCCACTGAGACCAGAGGTCCCTTTTTCTGGGGCGACCCAGAGTTAATTACAGGTAACATAATGCATTACATTTATATATTATACATATCACAAGCACGTGAGACAGATCATACAGCAGGACAGATCCAAAATATTAATCAGTTGCTACACATAGCTTACAATCAACAGTAACAGGGAGTCAGAGATGGGCTATACATTGTATTTTAAGGGACACATTGCGATTTAAGTACAACCAGGTTTCTGCCCTAAGGATAGAGACCTTATCATCTGTAACAGTAACATTGGCTCGAACTCAGTAGGTGTGACTTGCCTGGAGCAGACAGTGTTCTGAGGATCTCAAGGATTGGCTACACAGCTTTGGTTGCAGCATACTTTTGAGGCTGGGGGGGATGTACTATCCTGCATTATTTTGAAGATTAGGCATATGGAGGGATAGTTCAGTTTCCCTTCTAGTGACAGCCACCCAAGGGACCTCAGGACTAGACAATCATGGTCATAGGACCAGGCTGAGCTGGCTATCCTGTGATAGAGGGACCTGATCATCCGTAGTTCCATGCTCCTGAGCAAGTGTAGCATGGGGGCCCCGTGGAGAAGGATAGGGAGAAGGGTGCTTTGAGCAATTCTAGTCCGGGATCCTGTGGTGAGGAAGGGACTGAGCCGGTACATTAGGCCTACCTTTTGATTAATTGTTTTGGTTATGTATCTAATGTAAGCTTTAAGAGAGCCATCTTGGTCAAGGTGGACCCCCAGGTACTTAGTGGAGTTGACCACTTCAACCTTTGATCAGAGAGGCAAAGTGAAAGTGATGCAGAGCACTGCAACTAACTTAGGCAAAAAAAATTTAACACAATCTTTTTTTTTACTTTAAAAGATTCAAGACAGCCGGCCTGGTGGCGCTGAGGGTTGAGGTGCTGGACGCCACACCTCGCTCCACGCCGGCAACCCAGGTTCAGGAACGAGCCCGGGCCGTCAGGGGTTGGCAGGGGAGGGAAAGGACTGAGCGTCCGAGGGACAGCTCTCCTTTCCTGGGAGGGAGGGGGACACACACTCAGCACCTGTCTGGCCTCTGGTGGAAGCCAGAGGCATAGGAAGCGCTCGAGCATATAGAGGGGATTGGGAGTGGGTGACGTCGGCGGCGACGCCTTGATGGGGTACGCACCACGCACACAGAAAATGGGAAAATACCCCGCAGTACTCCCGGTAGATGGAGCACCAGGCCCCAATCTCCAGTGCCCCTACCTGACCCGGTACCAGCATCCCAACGACAACAAGAAGGACTTCGGGGGTGGCCCGGCCGCGTGCCCACCTGGGGGATATAGCCACAGCTACATGGGGGATGGATTGCACCAGGGCTCCAGGTAAGAGGGCGGAGACTAGAAGGCCATAGGTGTCTCCCGAAGAGTGGAAGCGTTGAGGGCAGGGGGAGAATAAAGAACAAGTGAAAAAAATAAAAGATTCAAGACATCTTTCAGTTTTATTTGGTGGCACACTTTTCTAATTCCACCAAAATCTGAGTGTTCTATAAATGTTTGAATTGACTTTTGCTCAAGAAAAAAGATGGTTGCCACATTTTGCATACAAATAGCACTGTAGACCTGGCAAAGGTTAGGATCAATAAAAAATAAAAAAAAGACTCATGGTACACACACACACAGCATAGGAGGTACCTGACAAGTACATTTGATAGATATACTTCTATTTTTCTTAACTGTAGCTGAAACTAGCTTTTTTGGAAAAACATTGCTCGTTGCGCTACTGCTTTAAAGCTGATTTTTTTTTAAATTTAATTCATGCTTGCAGTTCTACAATTATTCTTGTTTTACATGAGGCACTGCATCTGCAAATAGTTTAGTGATGCATATTTCAATCATAAGTATGGCTGAATAGCTTATGTGCATTCAGGAACCAGTTGCTGCTCTAACACCAGGGCATGTGCCCTGGTAAATGCTGTGCCCCAGCAGGTGCCTCATATGGGGCAGAGCTTTCCCCATAGTTTATTTAGATCTTGAATAACACCTTTGAGCGGCTGCTCGTTAAATAGGTTCCACGTCAGTTGACAAAAAACAGTAAGGTACAACAGCTGAGGCATTATACATAGTTGGTACAGAGGACTGAAACAGCTGAGGCATTGTACAAAGTATGCCAGCATCTGGAAGTTAGAATCACACTACTAAAATGGACACATAGGGAGTAGCAGACGGAAATGACAGGAGAGGTCAGAGGGAGGGAGAGGGGAGGCACTGCATTGGGGTGGAGGTGCCCAAGGAGGGAGGCAGGGTGGGGATCAAGGAAGTGCTGTGGTTGGGCTGCATGAACTGGGACAGCTGGCGAGGAGGTTAAGTGCTGGTAGGTGATTACTGATATGAGGGGACATCTGTTGCTAGTAGATTTAGGGAGACATTTTTGGCGAAGGGGCAGGTTTGGTATCTAATTCTGCCATTTAGTTGGAGCCAGCCTGCCCAGGTATAAAGATCACAGGTGTGCGTGAGTCTTGCAGCACCTGTAAGAAGACAGCAAGCCTTGTTTAAAGCAAAAGAGATGCTGTGGAGGGACGTGTCGGTCGCTGACCCATATACAGCCGGACCATAGTCAGTAAGGGAGACAACTGAACTGCTGACGGCCAGATTCAGTGCTTTGTGTGTTAAGACTGTGCTTATGACGGTAGAGTATCCAGATTCTTGTACTCATCACCCTTGCAGTATTGTCTGTATGTTGGGCATAGGACAGGGTGGAGTCAATTGTGATGCCGAGATACCTGAAGTGTTGAATGAGCTCCAGTGTGGCATCGCTGTCATTCATGATTGCTAGGGGAAGGCCATAGTAACAATGTATTAGTGCTCAGGCTGCCATCTGTTGTGCCCCAGCTGTGCCCTGGTAACCAACAGAGGCTAGAGTCGCTACTGTCAGGAACGCTTCCCTTTTTTATTTTACCACAACCAGCTGAAGGCAGTGCAGATTGTACATAGTATGACATGTTTCTCACAACCTCATCAATATGTGTTAGATTTTTGTTCTGCAAATATAATAAAAAAATAAACCCTTTATTTTTTTGCAGTAATCCAAACGGTGAATGTTTGTTGTATTATAAAAGAATATGTGAGACAATTCTATAAATAGATGGTGATAATATAGAAGAGTTACCGGCAGTCAGCTTTACAATATGCTGTCAGTGTACTGAAGTCGAGTTCTTAGCTGCCAGAACCACATAAAGTGAAGTGTATTTCAAATGATACACATTTTTTTGTGCAGTAAACAAACATGTTTTACTGTATTATGTGGGAGTTTTAGATGTAGATGAATCTCTTCACACCAGTAACTGACAGCACTACCGGCAAGCAGCTGTTCAATGACAGGCCGACTAAGATTGCACACAGAAAAGCCAGTCACAGAGCAGGCTCGCCGGCACAACGGTTGGATTTCCACTTGAGATGCAGACGACCCGGATTTTGGGAATGGACCCAGGAGTCGGAGGGGAGAAGGATTGGGCGTCCTGGGGACTGTTCTTCTCTGGGGGGAGGAGGGGGAAAGAGTGGCTGGCAGTCTATGGGCCCCTGGCGGAGGCCAGGGGTCCAGTGCAGCTGGCACCATCACCGTCACCTTGGGGGGCAGAGCGGATGCTAGACGTCACTGCCATGTCCCCGCCCCCCCAGGGATCCAGCAAGCATCGGAAAAGCTGGCCCCCCAGCATGACAACCTGCTCTGCTGCCGTCTCCACTGCCTTTGATGTCTGCCGGGGGTTGGGGTCATCCTGCTCTGTGGCCCCAACCTGGGGGTAAGCTGGGGCTTGCCTACAGTGTCCGTGGGGGGGGTCTCCTGGCTGCCCTGCCTAGGGGGGTAAGCCTGGGCATGGGGGGGACGTCAAGCAGGGCAGGTCTGACCTCTAAATGGAGGACTGGTGGACCAGAGACCCCCCAAAAAAATAAAAAGTCACTCTCCAGCACTCACAATCTTTCCTCCAGTTGACTGCTGCTATCTACTAAAGCAGCATTCATGTAACAGGAGTCACACATTTATTGACTGACAAGACAGGTTATTTAGAGGTATGCAAATCCAGCACATTGAAATCTGACATGAATTTCTGACAGATGAGCTGTCACCCTTATTGCGCTAATCGTAGCCTGCAAGTTTGAGGCAGCAACATGAACAGGGGTAGTGATGCAGCTTATAACATGACCACAGATCAGAATTTCAGACAAGCGGCAGACGGTAGCCGATCATAGTGTTGGATAATCATCTGAAACACTAGGTTAAAACATTTAAAATCAAATGTATGAGTAAAAACTTTCATCATAAAGTAGCTCAGTAGACTATTTTGATCAGAAAATTATATTTAAAGGCACAAATACACATAACATTTCACCTTTACGCTACTGGGCTACATATGGTATCTGGCCACAAGCAGTGCATCAGAGCACTTCAAACAGAACTATTCAAGAATAAAAAAAAATCTGCCTTTTTTGCTTTTATTGTAAAATTCAAAGAGGTTAATACTATAACTACCCAATTTCTCAGGCACTTCAATGTCTAACAAGCTGTTCATGCTAGCAGATCAGATTTTATTTTGTTTTTGGTCTTTCTTCCACTAAGCCAGCAGCACTTCTGCTGAGAAAGGTTAGGCCCAGCTCAGCTGCCAAGTCTCTAACAGTGAGAGCTAATAATGCATGCCAGTGCCCACTCCTGGGACAGCTACAGTACCACTGCTTGTTCAACTCCAACATCTCCACTGGCTCCACGCTACATAATGAGGAGAAAGCACTGTATAATCTAGCATAGTAAAGAAAGTGCACCCCCACCAAGCCAATTATGACACGAAAAGAAAATCACTGAAAGTAAATAAACTGCATTTTCTGTTCCTAGGGGTGCTGCTAGATCCACCTAAAACATAACTGACTAAAAATTCTACCAAAACATTTAACTTTTAAAGCGGAACAATAATAGTCGGGGTAGACAGTTCTATTACTTTCAGTTCATGTCCACACTTAAGCAGTCTTCCAATGAGCATGCTCGGTCACCGGAACGGTCTTCAAGCTTGACTCCTCCTACCATTCAATTATGTGGTGCTCCTGTTCCATCCCCCCCACAGAGTTCTACAGGTAAATGGAGAGAGGCTAGAGGGCGGATTTGCGTTGTCAGCCAATTCCAATGTCCACCATATTCAGGAGGATATGCTGCTCCCAAATCTTGCTGTGCCACAGAGCATGAACTGGCTGTCATCTTGGGCTCAGAAGCTGTGAGATGCGACAATTCACAGCTTTAACACACAGATTACTTAAATGATGAAAGAATGATGAAGCATGCAGTCAGGTGTTCTCACTGTCTCCCACCTTGATCCACAAGAAACCAGAAGGGTGGTCCCAGTGCATACCTTGCTTTCCTGTAGCCAAAATCCTGGTATGGCAACAGGAAACTGCACGGACAGCCTAGACAACCGCTGAACCCATGCAGTTCCAGCTAACCTCTGGTAGCTTACTCCTCTGGTAAGATGGTGGACGCATGGCTTCAGCTGAGCCAATGTGCTGCTAGTGCCAGTCTGTACTCTAGCCTCTCTCCATTTACCTACAGAACTCTATGATCCCCACTGCACTCAGATTCTGCATGCTGGAACATGAATCCGAAGCAAGCCTTGCTAGGGGAGGTTGGGTGGGTTGTCTGGATGTGAACTGATGGTTACAAGTAAGTAAAGAACAGTCATTCACCTTAACAGTAGATCTTCAAGAGACTCTCCTCCATTAGGTCATTGTGACAGGGTTGAATAAGACCCTGTCCCATCTGTTAAGCAGAAAGCGTTAAACGCAAGGATCTGTTCTATCTTCTTTTCTGACTCTTGTCTGTCTGGTTGCACAACCAAATGTTCTCATGAGACCTAGGGACTGATCACTCTGATGGTCTCACGATTCTGACTCTTGCTATCTCTCTGCCTTCACTTGCTGTTTGTCTTCTCTTCCTCCTTGCTTATCTGCGGTTATAAAAATATACATGAATCTTTGTGTTAAACTAAGTGATACTGGGATCCCTTTGTTTGAAACTGTATATAGTTATACAGTCGAAATGACTGCAAAAAGTTATTTGGAATTTAGGGGATTAACCTGAGATGCAGTCAGTTCTTCTCAGGCTTGTTTGCAAACTCTTTTGCAGAGCTGTCAACAGGAGGTCAGTTCTGGGACACCATGTTCTATTTTGTTGCACCTGCAAGGAAACTGACAAAGTTCTAATACATTTTATGAGAAAAGGATGTCTGCTAACGAGTTGAGCTAGGACCCACTCATCCATTAATCTCCTTCCACTTTGACAAAGGAAGAAGGGAGATCTGTCCTCCTCCTCCCCTGACTTGCACTGCTGAAGACAACAGTGGCGAGGGAGAAAGTGGGGAATAAGAAGGTACCAGGGGAGCCACTCTGACCAATACCCTTTTTTTTTTTTCTACTTATTTTTTATCCACTCCTACTATCCCTTCCATCCACCACTCCTTCCGTCCTACAAGAAGTGACGACCTCCCAACCTCTACCGACCAGCTTGGTCTGCCCCTGGAGTGCCACACTGTCATTGGGGCCCTTTGACGGCCCGGATTACCCCCCGGCGGGGCGAGGAGAGAACCCACCTTTACCCCCCCTCTTTTCCCCTGCGGCGAGCTGCACACTGGGGTCTGCTCTTGGTCAGTGGGTGGTGAGACCAGCTCCGGAGGACTTCATCTAGGCGACTGGAGGGCAATTTTCCTCCAAGTAGTTTCACCCCCTTAACCCTGCCCCCTGAGACGCCGGCACAGAGAGTCTGCGTGCTGACGACGCCTCAGCGCTAACAAACGCTCCTCCCAGCTCCGGCAGACGGGCTGGCTCGAGTCGGTGCATCCACCCACCTCTCAGGACGCCAGACGCCCAAAGCGCCCTGGCATCCCACCCTGAGGGAGGAGAGCATCCGTTGGGATGCTCCATCCTCCCCAGCCGACTCGCCAACCCAGGTCCGCTCTCAACCCGGTCGCCGCGAACGCGAGGTGTGTGGCCCAGCACCTCAACCCTCAGCGCCAGCAGGACGGCTGACCAATACCCTTGAGTGCCTTTACATTGGCACCGGGTAGGAGGGGACAACCATGGTTTTATGCATGGAGCTGCTAACTGGCAATACGGCTACCACTGGCATCAGGCCTGTGAAATGAACTCCTACCATGCCCCCTGGTGGGTTGAGGGGTCAGAGATTTCAGTGACCTTAAATTCATCCTGGAGGAATGAAGCTCATGTAGAGTAATTTCAACATCACTCCCAAACAGCCTAGAGTCTCTAAAAGGGGCATTCAGCACAGCCTGTTGTACATCAGTAGCAAATCCTGCTACCCTTAGCTAGGAATATCTCCTAAGGCATATGCCAGATGCAGCAGCCCTGGCAGTAGCATCATTTGATGACCATAACAGGTGCTTTCCAATATCCACACTATCCAAGGCAGCTTTCAGAAAGTCAGTCATGGCAGGACCATCAAGCACAGCCTGAATGACAGGCATAGCAGAGTTCCACTGGCCAATCGGATAGTTAATGCCTAGTAATTTGCAATTCTTATGCTTACGGATGCAGAGGCATGAGTTCTTTTGTCCATAACAGCCATCTTCCTGGAATTTTTTTTTTTTTTTTTTTTTTTAAATCGGGAGGAAAATTGCTGCTTTGTCTAGGGGCCCTAGAACAGAAATGTGTTTCATGTTGGGAAGCATGATAAGGGTTAACAGACAGAGCAGGGTACAGCTCATCAGACTTTCTAGGTACTGCAGGCAAGGTATTTGTCCTATGCCAATCAGCAAAGCTTGCATCTTCTAAGGCAGGATACACAGGAGGAATAACAAGGGAGGGCACAGTGAGAACCTCCGAAAAATCTTAAATTATTATTAGTGAAGTCTTCCTCCTCAGCTTCAAATCCCATTACATCCTGGGTTTGTCTGAACAAAGCCCGCAAAGTGGGGTTCTTAGGAGGAGATCTGGGGTATACACCACAAAATCTTCACTGCATGAGGAGTAGGTACACTGGAATGCAAGCCCCCTTAATCAATCAATCAATTTTTATTTATATACTGGAAAGCATGTGAGCACAAATGCCCATTTTCACAAACATCTAGCGAGAGAGAACAAAAAAGAAAAACAGGTGGTAAAAACAAAGTACAGCAAAACAGAAAAACACCTTAATACAGGTTAAAAATCCAACAAAGTTGAATACAATCTACAGGTAGTATAAGTAAAGCACAGTAATGTATAACATATCAACAGATAAAAGGGGCTACTTTATCCAGAACACCACGGTGCCAGGTATATAATCTGCGTACATAAAAATATAGTACCGTAGGTGAAAGAGTTCGGATAGAGGTAACAAGAGTAGACCAGGGTAAGCAGGGATCAGTGGCAAAGTAGGAAGAAGGTAGAGAGGCGGGGAGGGCAGTACCCTTAACTGTGGTATGAGGAGAGTGCGCAAGTCAACTGGGGTTCAACGAATTGGGGGTCGGAGAGGCTGAGGGGAAGGAAGGTGGGCAGGATGGTAGTGGTGGGAAAATCAAGTGAATACAAGGAAGGAAGGCAAGTTGGGGCTGAGGAGGTGTGTATGGGGGGAGGGTGGTGAACATAAGCGTTTAGCCAGGGGACCACCCGGGGCAGCTGCAGGTGGACGAAGCAGGGAGGTGGTCCTTGAGTGAGGAGTTTAAGGAGTGAATGGTCTTACAGGCTTGAATTCTGGAAGGCAGTTTGTTGTACAACTTTGAGCCAAGGAAGGATAGGGAGTTCTGAGCTTGCTTGGTCCTGTAAAATGGGGTGTCGAAGACCATAGTGGTGGCACCTCTAGTCAATCACCCCAGTGCAGAAAGTGGGAAGAGGGAGTCTACGCTAGGTGGTAGTTTGAGGTGGATTTTATGAAGGAAGATGAGCATTTTTAGGTGGAACCTCCCTTTGAGGTTGGGCCAGCTGAGGGAGGAGTAGAGGGTGCAGTGGTGGGTTTTCCAAGGGAGTCCAGTGACAAAACAAGCTATACTGTTGTAGATGACACTAAGTTTGGAGTAGAGCAGCAAGGATGAGGGCGGAGTGTAGACGATCACTGTACCTTTCATCATCCTCCAAATCCTCCTCTATATTAAGGAGATCAGGATTGTATTCCACCTCATCCTCTGGGATGGAGGCAGTGGCTGCGGAGAAATAAAAACTAAACTATATGAAAGGCATACTTTTGGATCCCATCCACAATGACGGTGCTGAAAGGGGAAGCCCAGTTGATGGGATAGCCATTATCACTGGTGAAAGCAATTGTACCAGGCATCAAATACCTCAGAGAACACCACCACCATTACCTGGGGAGCAGACAGCCCTCTGTAAAGTGCCCAGGACAATCAATGTCAAAAGGGTAGAATCCAATGACAGGGGCTGCATACTGTCCATAGTAGGTATAGTAGCACCAGAGCCAGATCCCAACTTTGGTGTCTCAGACAGTCGGAGGGGCTGATGTTACCACCAGCACAGAACATTATGAGGACTTACCCTATTTCATTGGTTTCGACGGAAGAGGAGAACTTCTGATGATGGCTTGTCCTCATCTTTGTTCTTAATCCTCAACAGTCCCGGCAGCGCTGGATGCCAGGGAGTTGAGCAAGAGAGAAAATCTGGCTTGGAGCCTGCATCCTTGACTTGAGCTTCCATGGCATTAATGGAAGATGAAGGTTTCTAGAACCTCTCGTCGGCATCTTCTGGTGTCTTAGTTGAATACCTGACACATCTTGCAGGCCCAAACAGCAAACACCAACTGCATAAGTATCATTCTTATAGATCTTGTAACCGCAGATACAAAACCTAAACAAAGGTTCTTTTAGATGGCAGCATAAAATGACATGTCGACAGGTGAAATAAAAGTTTAAGAAATAATAAATTCAAGGAAAACAATGGTGCGATTTCTCTACAGATCCGATGAGCGATCGACTGCTGGAGAAAGAACTGAGAAGCCATGGAGCAACCCACAATTAGAAAGCACCAATGTTGCTCCTCATAGTGGGCAGCCCCTAGCAAGCAAAAGTTTCCAAGTGGTCCCGAGGCCAACGGCTTATAGTTCCAAAGGTGCGGCCCAAGTGAGGAGATACCCTCGAAGATCCTCTGTTTCTACCTACCTAGATTCGGTTTACTATCTACACTAAGGTGGACTACAGTGTTCATTAGAGGAAGTAAGATAAATGGGTCAGGTGACACACTGAGCTCCTAAAAGGTCGGCCATTTTAAGAAAAGTGTGGGCCATGTTGGAAGAAACTTTTAAGAATTAATTCCCTTTTGTTCAATGAAGGGAAGTCAGATAACTATAGATTAACATGGCAACCAGCAGGCAGGGGGTCAAAAGACAATATTTCTCAAAGTTATAATTATACATTCTTCCAGCCGGCCTGCCGGTGCAGAGGCAGGGCGTATGACTGCGACGCCAACAACCCGGGTTCAAGAATGGACTAGAGATGTCAGAGGGCCGGCTGGGGGAGAAGGACTGTGCATCCTAGGGACTGCTGTCCTTCTCTGGAGGTGTCCAGCACACTACAGACCTCTGGCAGAGGCTGGGGGTTCCTTGTGCCAGCACTTGCGGGGCGGACGCGGGACGTCACTGCAGGTCCCTGCCCCAGGGATCTACAACAGAAAAATGCGGCAGCCACATATGATGCCTCGCTCCTGGCTCCGATCGCCCTTCGCGACACTCTCTCGTGGCTGACCTATCCCATCTCCGCTGATCCAGCTCGACCTCACGCCCCACCCTGGGGGGGGCAATCCAGGGAGGCAAGGCTTGGCGGCACTCCTATTGGCATCCTTCTCCCGTCTCCATGTGGGTTGTGCCATGGAGGTGGCCCCACCCTGGAGGGCAAACCAGGGGAGCACTGTCCCACAAAGAGGTGTCCCAGAGTGGCAAGGTGGGAAAGACCAGGTGAGCAGGGGCTGAAGCAGTACAGGCTGGCACCCACAAAAAAGCATGCTTTAAAAAAAAAAAAAAAAAAAATATACTTCTCCCATTTTGACAGAAAAGAATATCTGAAAAATGTTTTTCCTACTTTTACTCAGAATTCCTCGAGTGAGTCCTTATGTCCCCTGCCTACCCATGTTGTAGAAGCATAAAAAGTAAACACTGAACAGAGGCTGCAGAGACGAGGGTTACAATCTCATCTCCCCAGCCCTGCTGCCATGCAGTCTGGTGTTCTGCCTCCCGCTTGCAGCCACAATCACACTAGAAGTAGCATCAAAGCACAAAATAGCGCAACTTCTTTTCTTACTTTGTCAGCTGGTCAGTCAATGAAAGGCTGCTGAACTGGGGTTGTGATTGACCACAATGACAGCAAACTGCGCAGCATCACACGCTGTGTGATGCGGCTCCAACTCTGTTCTGCTTTTGCTGCTGGTGCTGGAAAAACCTGTCCCCTTTCCTTGTGCTCCCACAAGACTCCACTGAGGCGTAAGTGTGATCCCAAAAGGCTCCACTGATTCTCCTGTTTGAGTGTGTTCCCGCCAAGGCTCCCCGACACCTCTATAAATCTCTGTGGGAGCATGCGCTCATTGGCACTTTACATCTTACCCTCCAGTTCTGTTCCACAGGAGACCTATAAAAAGGAAGCAGAAGAGTGGAATGACAGACTCCTGGAACCTTGTGCCCTGGGTGAGAGAGTCCTGGGCAGGGAATAGAGAGAAAAAAATGCAGGAGATTGTGGGGGGGAGGTGGGGGGGAAACTAGACCTACTGCAAGAACCTCCCTCAAAGATCTACTGTTGCATTAAGTTCTTGCGTAACTGCTATATCTTACTTCGAGAGGATTCCTGCAGTAGGTCTTCACATATAGGACTGAATACCAAGCAGTCCAACACAAAAGGAGGAGTCAGAAATGAGGAAAATGTTTGCCAATTAAAGGTCTGTTCAAGACAAAAGACCTTGCAGGACTGCAGGGCCGAAGCCAGCTCTATGCCTAGAGGCAATGTCCAGACTAATGTTTAGTGACGGTATGGACAGAAGACCAAGTGGCCACTGCACAGATGTCCACAGTGGACACATTCCTGAAAAAGGCAGTGGAAGTGGTCACACTCCTGGTGGAGTGGCCCTTAACCATGCCCAGAAGGGGCTTCTCGTACTGCTGGTAAATGTAATGGATACAATATGCCAGCCACCTAGACAAAGTCTGTTGCGTAATAGCCTTGCCCTGGCACTGGGAGGCAAAGGCTACAGAATGCTGGTTCAACTTTCAAACCTCCTTAGTCCTAGAGGTATAATACCTCAAAATCCTGTGCACGTCAAGGGTGTGCAGGAGATATTCCCCCCTTGTTGGAACTGCTCTGGGAAGAACACCGGCAGTTCAACACTCTGGTTAAGGGTCAATTCTGAAACCACTTTCAGAAGAGAAGAAGGGTTAGTCTGCTGAACCACCCAGTCTCTGTGGAAATTTAAATAAGGCTCTCTACAAATTAGAGCCTGAAGCTCTGAAACTCTCTGACCAGAAGTGAAAGCAACTGAAGAGTGCATTTTCCACGCTAAAAAAAACGCATATCACAGCTTGCTGCTGGTTCAAAGGGGGGCAAAGTAAGCTTTTCTAACACAAAGTTGAGATCCCAGGGAGGAACAGGATTCTGGACCGGAGGTTTGATATGAAGGATCCCCTTCAGGAAAGTTTTGAAAACCTCTACCTGTGCTAGGGTTTTACCTTCCACCGGGAAGCTGCAGCAAGGTAGACCTTCAGGGAGGAATAGCCGAGGCCCAACTCAGACAGATGAGAGGTACTCTAAAACCTGGGAGGCCAAGCAAGAAAAAGGGTCTAGACCTTTCGCTGAGGCCCAGATAGAAAATCTCTTCCACTTCATGGCATAAGTGGATCTAGTGGAAAGTTTCGTGGCCTCCATTAAGACCTGAGTGACCCCTGAAGAGATCCGGTAGCGAGAGAAATCGCGAAGTCTACAGGTGCCATGAATGAAGATGAATAGACTTGAGGCTCGGATGTACCAGGGTGCCCTGCTAGGTGAGGAGGTCATGGCCACTACCTGTGGTTGACCCAACTCTTGAAGGAGCTGGGACTCAGCGTCCTTCCACCACGCAGGGATGACTTCGTGTTCAGGCTGCGGTGGTGGTGGTGGTGGAGGCAGAGGCGGGAAACCTGGGTACCCTATGCAAGAAGGGTACCTGAGTGTCCGATACCAATAAGGGTACTGATGGCCTTAATAGTATGTCTGTCATGGCCACAGGTAGCCCAGCGTCAGCAGGGTATAACCCAGTGACAGACCCCCCCCCCCCCGGTGCTGGGTGCTGTGAATATTGAGGGGTTACAGAAAAATACCTGGTTGGGCCCGAAGGAGGAACAAAGGGCCCCACTGGAGGGGGTGCTGAAGGGCCACTGGGAAGCGGGTATGGTGACTGGGTAAGCAGAGGAGCCAAAGGTCCCACAGGATAAGGGTCCATGCCACTCCCGGAAAGGTCTGGCGAGGGATCTAGAGAAAGGTGAGGATTCATCAGTGGTAGAGAGCCCAACGAGGGGGGGAAGATCTGGTAAATTCCCCGTCAACAGGTCAGAAAGATTATCCGATGGGAGGGTAGTCCCGAGAAGGCCAGATAAAGGAAACGAATCCCTGGAGAACCCTGAGGGCATGAAGAGGGACCTGCGAGCTCTCTCTGCCTGGCATCGGGGTCCACAAGGGAGTCAGACGGGAGAGAGGTGGTGTTCACACAATCGGCGGAGGAGCCATCAATCGACTTACTGAGTGCGGCTGGGCTGACAAGAAGCCGGAAGGCTAGGGTCAGGCTGATCAGCCTGGGCTGGGCGCCCGGTGGCGGAGCAGGAGGTTGACTTGGCAGCGAAGCTCAAAATAGGAGGCCCTGAAAGACCCTCCGTAGAGGCAACCGCCAACTACCCGCTAACCTCGGGGGGGGGGGGCCGGTCCGTCAAAGCAGAGGAAGGCCCTACAGGTGGGGTACTCACAGAGGTGGAGGGCCCACCCTGGTTTGCGTCAGCTGTCTGGCTGGACTTCACTTGAGGAGAATGGCTCCGCTTCCGGCATCTCTCCTTGTCCTTTTTATTCTCCGGGGCCAGTGACTACGATCTTTCCCTTAGCTCCTGGAGCTCTTTTTCCATTGATGCCAGTGTCTGGGTCAACAAATGGGCATTGAGGATCCTCTTCCGACAGGTGTGCATGGCCTGGTTAATGCCCTGGCAAATGGTACACCCAGTGGATTTGTGCTTAGACCCAGGCAGAGGACACACTGGGAATGATAGTCCCCGTGTGGAATCTGTGCACCGCACTTAGAGCACTTCTTGGGCCGACTAGATGGCATACACCGTAATGATTAAGAAATCGTAGATTAGAAAATATTCACTATAGTAAAATGGCGGGCAACTGAAAGCTGTTCTACCGCGTTTATCGAACGATACCATGCGATGGCAGCAAACAACTGGAGGGCCGGGGACTACCCCTTTTGTAGTCACGCTGATGTCATTCACCTGATGGGGGGCAGTCCCCGCCAATGACTGCTAGCTACAAGTTTGCCGTGCGGTCCTGATGCCAGAGTGCGCAGTCCTATATGTGAAGACCTAGTGCAGAAACCCTCTCGAAGTAAGATCATGGAATAAGCTGCTCTGACAGTACACTATTGGTGTAATCCTACGAACTAGAATGAATACAAGTAGTCCTCAGGAATTAGGGGCAAGGTACAAACCACTAATTTAGGTGAAAAGCGACTTAAGTAGTGGGGACCCAAAAGCAGGGTCTCAATGACCAAGCCGATGATGTAATAAGATATGATCCCGTGAGCTTTCTACCAGATAGTTCTACACGTGTAAGCAAAGGGGATGTCCTTGGCAGCAGTATGTCTAGAGGAACGAGCCTTCAACCCCAAAGGTGACTCCTTCCCAGCCAACTGCTAGCACAGAGTGATACAGGATGTGTTCCACTTGCCAGTCCTCTGAATGACTGCCAGTCTACCTAGGATAACTTCAGTGTAGGTTATGAAAAGTTGGCAAGCCTCACCACAACATTTAGTCATACACTCAAGGTACAGGAACAGTGCCTTGTGAACATCTGGAGTGTAAAGTGTTTGATCAGTGTCCGAAGCATGCAACTCTGAGAAAATGACCACAAGAATGAGGGCGTGATTCAGGTGAAACTCAGACTTCACAGAATGTGTCTGGAGTTCACTCACCCATTTGTTTCTTGGTTTCCATTACCTCGGCCACACTTTTTCACATAAGAGATAACATGTCCATTGGTTTGAATGGTTCATCCAATCATGGCAGCATCAGCTGTATGTGTCACAGTGGTAGTGGTTCAAACACATCTGAGGAGACTGATGGTCCAGCCATTTGGAAGAAAGAAAAAAAAAAGTCACCCACCCACCCTCTCCTATACCACTGTAAGCATATATTTGCCTTAGCATAGCACATTAAAATAGTTGACAGGTTCACTGAGGGACGTGGCACGTAGACCTGCCTAAGCTAGGACCAAACAGATTAGGATTTCCTTCAGACAGCAGAGGAGTGGCAACAACCCCTGCTTCATGTACCAGCACACAAACCCCTTTCACTTACAAGTGGAATGAATTATCAGAGAAAGTTGTCTCCCTGAAGACAGTGGACAGCTTCAAGAAAGGCTGGGACAGAGTAAAGGTAAAAGCTGCATGTACGGGAGGAGTGGGTGGGGAGACATCGGCAGGGATGGAAGAGTAGATAACAGAGAGGGGGCAGATCCCTCAGCAGGCACAGGGGTCTTCAAACTTGAGCACACATGACAGACCAAGAGGCCTTTCTGCTGGCTCAGCTGTATGTTCGTATGTAGGCACAAGTGTAAGTTTTGCAAGTCAAGACACCTCCAAAACTCTGAAAACGTAATTTGAATGCCCAAGAGCCTGGATCTCTAGCTGCTCAGAATCCAGACCATCAGGGTGCACAGACTCCAGGTTCTTGCGCATGACCATCACTCTGGCAAGGAGACTAAGGAGATCCTAGTACCAGAACTAGTGCAGCCAGTCTGGTGCAACCAGACTCAATCCTCCCATGCCTCAAAAACTACCTTGTGGGCCACCTCAGGAAGGAGGAGAGTCAGGTCAGACAGCCATTTCAAAAGCCCCTTGTGGACCAGAGGAAATGGAAGAAAATCTTATAGAAGGCCCTGGACAAATGTATCTCTTCTTCACAGAGTGTCCTGCTGAGGAGGTGGTGCAGAACAGCCTCAGATTCCTGTTTTCCCCGGAAGCAAACAGATCCTCAGACAGAGTTCCTCACTCAGGAAACAACTGAGACATCACCCACAGGTGCAGCATCTACTCAAAAGGAGGACGCATCATCAGGCTTTCCGTCTTCCCCCCGTGACATGGATCCCCACAAGGTACATGTGCAGGGAGTGGGCCAAAGACCATGTTCACAACGCCTCTTGGCAAAAGGAAAAGGAGTACTTACAACACTCTTTATTCAGGAAGAACATTATGACTGTGTTGTCCGTTGTGACATGGACAACTCAGCCCCTGACCAGAGGTATGAACATCGTCACTAACTGCGGGAGTATCAGCAGGTAGATACAGGAACTGAGCATCACTCAGAAACCAGATGCCATGTGCTTTGCAGCCCAGCAGATGTGCACTCCAGCCCACTAGTGATGCATCCAACTTCAGCATGACCAAAGGCTCTGCCCAGATGAATGGGATGCCCTCAGAGAGGTACACTGGTAACACAACTAATGGATGGCACCTAGCATCAGCTGAATCACCAGAACCAGGCAGGACTAGGTGCCCCAGTTCCCAATGCATGACTCATGCGCCAGTGGACCCAATGCATCATGGCTATGGTAAAGGCCCTAACGCCCAGAAGCTGGAGAAAATCCTAAGCCAGGTGCAACTGCCCAACTCCAAATGACTGGGCCAAGGATGACAGATCCTCTGTCCTGTCCAGAGGAAGTCGAGCTCTTACTTGGAGCAATTCTAGCTCCATTCCAATGAACAGGATGACCTGCTTCGGGGTCAGTTCCACATGACTAGGCTAACAGGCCTAGGTCTTGGAAGGTTTGGGCACCCAGATCTGTGAATTACCCAATGTCTTGTACTAAACTGCCCATGATGAGCCAGTCGTTGAGGAAGGCAACAACAACCAACAGGCACTTGGTGAACACTCCAAGAGATAACACTGATCATAGGATTCTCTGTTGATTGTGAGGATGTGCCAAGCAATCAGTGCTGGATAGCTGGACAGCGAAATGCACAGGGATGCAGCTGTACAAACCTTACCGCCAAGGTGGTCCTGTTTCTTGGACTCCTTGTCTTGTGGCTTGGCCAACTTACCCAGCTCGCGATGTAGAACACTGCATCTGCTATTGGCCCCTCCAGGAATGAGTGGTCCAAGAAACCAAACACCAACCCATGGTGACCATGTACTTATGATCCATATGCCTAGATGGGGCCTGACAGGGGGTTAAGTACTGCAAGATGATGAGCTCCAAGTCCAACACAGATGGGGTAATGGGGAATACTACTCCAAGTGAGGAATCTCATTGGGGTGTCTAGAAATGGGTGGGTCTCTCTGTTCAGGACCTCTAACAAAGGAGTGCCCAGAGACACAGACATTCTGTCCAGAAGGGAGGCAAATTAAGACTGATCCCTGAGGAGGATCGGTCAGTTGGCTGGCTGCCATCATTTCCACGCTGGGTCGGCAAAACCCATGTTGCATCAGAATCAGAGTCCTAATACAGCAAAGCAGATAACTGATGAAGGGCATTGACAAACCTCTCCGCAGGGCTGACCACCACCAATAGGATATGAGGACCACCAACAGTTGCAAAAGTTGCGGTTCCACCAACAGCGGATGCAGCAGCATGGTTGTCAGTGCGGAGGGGGTGCTGTTCACACACAACCAGTGTGTCAGGAATGGGAACTAGGGCAGAGTTAGGTCTGCCAACAACACTGGATGACTTCAACCCTGGGCAAATGCTACATAAGCCCACTGTTGCTATGCTACTTGTATCTTTGCTAGACTCAACGTCGATGGAGACAGCCTAAGAATTATAAACATGGGGATGACTGCTGACCGTAGTGTCAGTAACGGTGTCAAAGGTAAGGCTGATCTTGACCTCAACATCTGACCTTCAGGTCAATGCATCATGAGTTCCACCAGGTCCAAGAGGCCCACAGGTACCAGAATGATGGCAGGGGATTGGCCAAAAGCACATTCGACCACAACCCACCTGCTGGGGGCTGGGTTTTCAGTACTGGGGTTCGGGAGTGAGGATCTCTTTCTGCTTGATGGACTCACTGACTAAGTCCATCAAGCTGCCCCACTGATAAACCTACACTGAGGTCTCCCACTGTCCTGATGGAAGTTCTGCAGACAAACTGATGGAGTCCATGGAGAGTTCAACCTGGTGAGAGGGTGATCGACCTCGAAGGTCCACAAGAAGTGAAGAGCATGTACAGCCCTCAAGCAACAGGGATCTTATGACCAGCATCAACTTTGTCTTGTGCCTGTGGCACCTAGAAGAAGATTCACCTTTGAAGAAATGACGGGACAACAAAGTCACAGAATCTGTTGTCTTCATGGAGGGCTGGAAGATCGACCACGTATTCCTCTTCCACCAACAGAAGCTCTTGGATCGAGATATCCTCCCTGACTTGACAGCGCACTCTTGGGCCTGTAATTGTGCTGCTGACCTGCAGCCACAGAGGGCCCTTGTATAGTAATGGACTTTCCCTACAGCCGATGCTCATCAATTGCTTGCAGCTGCATTTCCTGGCACCAATGAATTTTATAAGTTGTGGGACATCCCCAGACAGACACAGGCATCCCTGCTAACTACAGCAGGCATGGTGACCCTGCAGGCCCCGCACCTCCAACATTCTGGCTTTGTCCGTGGTTTATTTGTCTTTTGTGCTTGTTTTGTGACCCTTTGCCCACATCTATCAATAATCTACCCATCTGAGGTCCAGAACCACTACCCTAGAGGAGGAGCTGATGTTCAACACCAGCTCAAACCACATAGAACTCTAGTCACTGGGGCCCAATGGTTCCCCGACTGCCACCCCGCTCACCACCTCTGAGTTATGAAGTACCAAAGTTGAGAATGGTGTCCTGCCATGTGGGATCCTGACCAGTTACATCAGTGAGCAGTCCTGCATCATGTCAAGAAGTGCTGGACTAACAGTGCTCTTAGCCACTAGAGTATCCCAATCTTTGTCTGGCAAATTACCTCCTCCCAACCTCCCTCTGTAACCCTAGCTATCGCACACTTTTGCTCCCCTCTCGAAAGTCCCTTGCTGGACAAGCTGCTTTCTCATTCCACTTCCCCAAACTGTGGAACTCTCTCCCCCTACCCATTCTCTCTGCTTCCAGTAAACACTCACTAAGCTTTCTACGCCACACCCACACCACAACCTCCTGCAGCTGCCCCAAATACCCCTTCCCCATTTGGCCATTAGTCTACTCTCCCTTTCCCTCATCCCCCTCACCTTTGCAACTACCTCATGCCCAATACCATTTTGTTTCTCTACTCTCCCTCCTTCCTCCCTCCCCTCACCTTTCCACGCTCTCCCAACCAGTCCTCATTAAATTACTACTTTGATTTCTTACCTGTTATTGTATATATTATACATTTTGTACATACTGCTATTGTACTAGTAAATCTACTGTCACCTTGAATTATTCTGTATTTACCACAATATTGTACTGTTTCCCCCTCTCCCCTTCACCCCCAAGGACACATCTGGAAACTAGCTATTATAGGCTCAGTAGCTTTTCCTGATGAAACGCTTAAATAGATAAATTCAGATCCAGAATTATCACTAGATTCCTTTTTGCTATCCCTTTCCTAATTTCTTCCCCAAATCCTCATCTCCCTCTTTCTTCTACTACAGTGATCTGTAAGCCACCCCCATTCTAATCTTTTTTCAGCAGCGGTAGTCATCTGTAACCAGATCAACTCCACTCCCCCTTCCTTCTTGATGATTCCGTCTTCTGTAGTCTCCGTTTCCTCCATGATACAGACGGCTACTCCTCCTCCTCCACCACCTTTGCACCTGTCCCTTACATACAAGATATACCCTAGAATTGCTATCCCAATTATTATTCCTGGTAGTCCACATATTCGTGATGGCTACCAAGTCTGCCTCTGCCACCATTGCCTCTCGTTCACTGATCTTGTTAAAGCTTCTGGCATTTCAGCAGATTGCATTCCATCCTCCACTCTTAGCAAACCTGCTCCCCAGTTTCTGTCCAGTCCACCCTTCCTACCTCACCCACCGCCCCCTCCCTCTTGCTGGTTTGTCACAACCCCCCCCCATTCCTACCCTTTTCTGTTCCTTGCTTGTGCCACTAATAGGCATCTCCTTGCCCCCCTTCCCATTTCTAATGGAGTCCCTGTTAGGCTCACCCTGCCCCCCCCAACCACAAAAAAAAGGGAATTCCTGGAATCTATCTCTCCTTCATTCACATCAAATAAACTTCATGGGGTTAAAAAAAAAAAAGAAAAGAAGAAAGTGGATAAACGGGATTATTAAAGGGAATAAAAAAAATCCAGTGGATTACTGTGTACTAAGGGTGTGCGAATAGGTCCTCCAGAAGGGGAGAGTGCGTACAGTCCCTCAACTAACAGTTCTTACAACCATCGTTGACTTTTTACTGTGCCTACAGCACCTAGGAAGAGGTTTATCTTTGAAGGAACAAAGGGACAGCATAAAGTCATGGAATCCGAATACTCAGGAGAACGTTCAACGGAAGGCACCTGCACATCCTGTCGAGAGTTCTGCTGAGGATTTGTATTCACAATCTACAAAATTAAAAAGGATTAAAACTCCTCTTCCCCATCCCCAGAGCCAGGGCTAGTCCCATGGCCACCCCACCCCCAGTCATCTCCCACACCCACCTCACTCCTTCACCGCACCTTAAAGACAAAAAAAAAAAAAACTAGTGTCATACCAACTTATAAAACACTTTAAAAAAACAAACTAGTGTCCCACCAAAGCCTAATTCCATCCTCAAACCAGTACTTCCAAGCCAGCTCCATGGCTCTGGCATGCTGGCAACCTAGGTTTGCGCTCCGAGCCCAGGGCTTCGGGAGGTGAGACCGGCAGGGATGATTCAGTGTGTCCCTTGGACGTTCTCCTTCCAGGGTAAGTAGTGGGGTGGCTGCAGGACCACTCTGTAATGACTCCTGGTGATGGTGCTATTGAAGGCATGGGAGACCATGTGCCATCAGACACCTCTCCCAGGCCATCCACAGCATGGGCATGCATACCTTTCTGGGGTGACTGCTGAGAGAAGAGGAAACTGCAGCACTACTCCACCGGATAATGCCCTTGCAGTTCCTCCCACTCCAAAGGGCCATCCATCACGTCAGGCAATGGAGCCCTTCTGCCTTCCCACAAGCAGCGTCTGATCCTCCTCCAGACAGCGGGGAGGCCTCCGAATGACAAGCCAGCAAATAAGATGTAGGAGGGAGGATCCAGGAGTACGCTCTTCACAATGGTCAGAGGGGGGCCTAGCAGGGACAAACTAGCCTCCTGGAAAGAGCAAGCTTAAGATCTTGTCTCTGGAAGCCTGAAAATGTAAGGAGACAGTCTGCTGGGTACAAAGAAATGGTATCTGAGGCCCAATGGAGAGGGTGTGAATGAGTACAGGGAGAATAATGAGATTCTGCAAACAAACAAAAGTACTTGCAGAAAATGGGACAACTGGTTCTAAAAAGAACAGTTATGCAAGAACCTACCGTAACTGTAAATCTTAGAGGGGCGCTCAGTCATTAGGTCACACCGTAGGAACTTCACTGTCAGTGAAGCAGAATCCACACAGATTTTCAGCAGTACAACTGGGGCTGCCCATGCCACTGACATCAGTCGATGTCACCAACCCTATTAAGGCGAGAGCGGTCCCGGTCCCTCTCCAGTTCTTTCCCCCGGAGACACAGGGAGCATAGCTCCTGCCATGGGGGACTGAGAGAGGGAGAGGGAAACTTAGAAACAGACTGACGGCAGATAAGGACCACTTGGCCCACCCAGTCTGCCCATTTCTCTACCTACTGGATAAGCTGCAGATTCTAGTTAACCAACAGCCTACTTCCTGCCACCCCCCACTACAATTGCCTTACGTCTGTCCCATGCATGTTTGAATTCCACTGTTTTAGACCCAACAACCTCCCCAGGAAGGCGGTTCCATGCATCCTCCACTCTCTCCGTGAAAAATTTCCTCAGACACCCTGAGCCGCCCCCCATCTTTAAATTGTGCCCCTCTGTTCTTACACATCTCTTTCTGAAAGATGATACCCTCCTGGACTTTGTTGATTCCCTGAGGTACTTGAACGTTTCTATCATGACCCCCTTTCATCAAGGGTATACATATTAGCGCCTCAGTCTCTCTTCATAGGATTTCTGATGCAGACCCTGCAGCATTTTAGTTGCCCTCCTCTGGACTGCTTCCATCCTGTCTATGTTCTTATGTAGATGAGGTCTCCAAACTGCACACAGTACTCCAGATGGGGTCTCACCAACTGTCTGTACAGAGGGATAACCACTTCCCTTTTTCTACTTGTGATGCCCCTTCCTATGCATCCCAGTATCCCCCAGCTCTCCTTACTGACTTCTCACATTGCTTACCAACCTTTAGATCATCTGATAAGACTACCCCCAGGTCCCGTTACATTTTTGTTGTTGTTAGTACCTCCCCTGCCATTGTGTACTCTTCTCCAGGGCTTTTGTTTTCCAGGTGTATTACTTTGCACTTCTTTGCATTTAATCTAAATTGCCATATGTCTGACCATTCCTCCAGCCTTGCTAAGTCCTTATCCTTTCTACCCCCCACCCACCACCCCTTATCAACTCTGTTACAGATTTTGTGTCATCTGCAAAGAGGCATACCTTTCCCTCCAGACCCTCTGCAATGTCACCTATAAAGATGTTAAAGAGGACTGGACCCAGTACTGAGCCCTGAGCTACTCCACTAGTGACCCCCCTTTCTTCGGAATGTGTTCCATTCACTATTACCTTCTGTGTCCTGTTGTTCAGCCAGTTTGCTACCCAGGCTACCACCCTGGGACCCACTCCCAGGCTGGCTAACTTGATTATTAATCTTTTGTGCGGCACTGTGTCAAATGCCTTGCTAAAGTCTAGGTAGGCCATGTCCACAGCCCTCAAGAGAGAGAGAGAGAGAGAGAGATCGTGAGAGAGAGACACACAGAGAGAGGGAGGGGTGTACAGGCCTACAAGAAAGGCTGGATACACCAGATACCCAGTTCCAGGAAGAAGCCCCCCAAAAGGGGGATGGAAGGAGGGAAAGCAGACCTGATGACTGATATCCCCTCGAAGATCTACTGTTACATTAAGTTCTTAGGTAACTTTTCTATTACTTGGATATATCTTTTTTTTTTTTTTATAAATTTTTTTATTAGGCACGAGGACATTTATACATTATACAAGACATTTTACACAGATATATTCGTTCAGTTTATATAATTGTACGTTGGACTTAAAAAAAAAAAAATTAAAATCACCCAGCATCAGGACTAATTAATCAAACTAGACAAGTCTTGTTTTAACATCTCTCCAGTACTGATTTGATTAGCTTCAGGGAACAAAGTCTGAATAAGTGCTTAACAGATGCATAATCCATTTTCTCCATTTTGTATCAAATACCTCCACTCTGTCCCATACTCTGGCCGCCATCCTCTCCATCCTATATCTCTCTCTCGTCAAGTTTAGCCACTCTCCCTTAGTTGGCAGCCTATTCGTTCCCCATAGTCTGGTTTTTACCTTTTTTACTGCCAGTATTAGCAATGTAGCTTGCAGGTATACATTCTTTACTTTTAGACCAAATGGGGTAGTGGCTGTCAGTGTATATACCCAGAGGTAAAAAGACCTGGGTTTTCATATATTGCCACCAGTTCCTGCACTACCTCCCCCCAATAAGGACCCAGCATGCCGCAATTCCAAAATATATGAGTCTGGTCTGCATGTACTGATCCACATCCCTCCAGCACTTTCCTTCAGGATTGCCTGTAAAACTAGCTACCACAGCAGGAGTGTGGAAAAATCTATATTGTAATTTCCATGCAAACTCTTTCCAATATGGGGATCCCGAGGCGTTAAGCATAAGTGGGAAGGCCATCTTCCAGTTAGCAACCGGTAGGTCAGTCCCCAATTCCAAGGACCAATGGGCTCTAATCAACTCAGTAGTGTCTTCTGGTTCTCTCCCAAAGCAAGGTAGGACAGACAGATACCGTGGTCTAGAGTGGTACCTTGTCTCTGTGATGGAAGTAATTTTGTTATTAGTGGGGGGGTTCAGCCACTGCTGCCAGTGCCTCCTTCCTTGGCCGCAAATAAGATTTTAGCTGCAAATACTTATAAAAGAAGCCCTGGCGTATTTTATACTGAGCCTGGAGCTGGACAAATGAATAAAGGCCCTATGGGCCTAATAACTAAAAAATATGCTCGATATTATATTTATACCAGCGGGTTAAGGATCTATCCAAGGAATTGGGTGGAAAGGCACTGTTCACCGCAAGGGATCTCACAAAAAGTGCCTCCATGGGCAATAATCTTTTATTGAGTACGGTCAGCCACTGCTTAAACACCTCTGCAGTATATTGTGGGAATCTAGAGAGAGGTATACAACCAGGAGGATGTCCAAAGAGACAGTCCGTCAGGTCTTCAATGCCATTCCAAGTCATTTCAAACTGTTTCCAGGGCATAATATAATTGGGGTTCATCCAGGAGAGTAAGATCTTTAATTTAGAAGCTCGGACATAATTAAGGAGATTCAGTAAATTTAACCCACCTCTGTCTTTTGATAACTGTAACAGAGAGTACCGAATCCTGGGAGGTTTCCCCTGCCATATAAAGCAAGAGATCAACTTATTCCAAGCTTGAAAATAAGTCTGTGTAGGAAATAATGGGAGTGTCTGCAGACAGAACAAAATCCAAGGAAATATATGTTTTAATAGTTTCCGTTTGAGCTAGGAAACTCAAAGGTATCTGTGACCATCGTGTGAGGTCCTCAGTTATGTTTTGGGTTAGGGGTTCAAAATTTGCAATATCTGCAAGTATCTGATTTTTAGTAAGATGGATCCCAATGTACCGCATCGATTGTTTATACCACTTAATGGGAAATGCACATTTTAAAGCAGGGGAAGGGATGTAGTTACACAGTAGTACCTCTGTTTTTTGTTGGTTAATTTTATAACCTGAGATTTTACCGTACATTTCCAGTTGTTCCCAGACCCTTGGGACTGATGTATCCGAGGAGGATGAAGTGAGAAGAATGTCCTCTGCAAATAGTGAAATTTTATGGTTTGTGCCTCCCATAGGTATGCCCTCAATCTCCAGGTGAGCTCTAATGGCTTGGGCTAATGGCTCGAGATACAGAGCAAATAACAGGGGTGAGAGAGGGCATCCCTGACGAGTTCCCCTCTGTAGAGGAAAAGGGTCAGAGATAAAGCCATCTAATTTTAAGTACGCCCAAGGGTGTTTATACATATTTTGCAATTGTTGTATGATCTCCAGGGGAAAGCCAAAACTAGACAAGGTAGCCCACAGAAATGGCCAGGCCACCCTGACAAATGCTTTTTCGGTGTCCAATCCAATGAGTGCCAAGGGAATCGAACGTGTTGCTGCGTACTCTTTAAGTAGATGTGTTCATCGCACTGCATCATGAACCTGTCGTCCCTTAATAAAGCCCACCTGATCATGATTGATGAACAAAGGCATGATGTTTTGAAGTCTATGTGTTAGCACAGACAAAAACTTTGTAATCAAAATTTAACACTGAAATTGGCCTGTATGATGAGGGTAGGGTAGGATTTTTGTTCTGTTTAAGTATGGCAGATATCACTGTGTATTGTCAAGAGGGGGGAGGAATACCTCCTTCCTGTATCTCATGGATAGTCTGGAGTAATGATGGTAGTATTTCTTCTTTATGAGTTTTATAGAACTCCAATGCATATCCATCTGGTCCTGGAGCTCTCTGGGTCTCAGCTCTCTGCAACACTCCCTCTATCTCAATCAAGGTAGTAGGGGCTCTCAAAATGTCTATCTGGGAGGCAGTCAATTTGGGAAGCTTTAAGTTGTTAAGGTATGCCTCTGTTGACTACGGGCTTCAGAGTCTGCCCTATATAAATCCTGATAATATTCAGCCATGACTCGTCTAATGATCTTAGGGTGATCTAGCTTCCCCGTAGTAGGGTCTTGCATGACCATAACACAGGCTCTAGCCTTGTGCACTCTAAGATTACAGGCCAGATTCCTGGCTCCTTTAGGGCCCCTCTCATGTGCTGCGAGTCTGAGATAAAAGAGCTGTTGCTCTACTTTCTGATCTAGGTATTTTCAAATTTTTTGTTTTATTGTTAGCAGTTGTACCTTTACAGTTCCATCCCCCGGGCATATAAAGACTGCAGTACTTTCAACTCCCCCTGGAGCTTAATAAGCTATGCCTCTCTATTTTTCCTCTATGAATAAGCAATAATATCCCCACGCAACACTGTCTTAAGGGTATCCCACTGAACTGCCGCTGAAACATCTAGGTCACCATTCTCCCCCAGGATCTGTGGGATCCTGTCTTTAACCATTTGATTAAACTCTGGAGCCCTTAACTGCATCAAGTTTAAGCGCCAGAAGTTCATTTTATGTCCCCCGCCCAAATCAAATTTGGTATATACTGGGGAATGATCTGATAATATGGTCGCCCCATGCCACATGTTGTGTAGTGTTTCTAGATGTTCTGCTGTGGTAAACATATAATCTAGTTGAGATGCCACCCCTGGTCCCGGTGTTCTGTGGGTAAATTCTCTCTGTGTGGGATAATAGTGACGCCAGATGTCTACCAGCCCCAAAGAAGCAATTGTACCCCGCAAGTACTTCTGAAGCAGGTTAACCCTGTGAGGAATACAGACTTTGCAGGGTTCAGAGTAGTATTCAGGTTGCCCCCATCAGAAGTTGCCCCTGGAGGATCTCCAAAAGCCGTGCAAAAAAAAGTCTGAGCCAATCTCTTTGAGGTCCCCGGTGGGAAATAAACGGATGTCAGAGTAACCGGGCAAGCATGAAGCATGCCCACTGCAATAGTGAATTGTCCCCATTACCTTCTGATGGAGGTCGAATGGTACCCCACATCTAATCGGGATGGCCGCTCCCCATCTCCTACCAGAGTTGTGAGATGAAGCTATCACCATAGGAAACCCCCATTTGGTGAATTTTTCATGCTCAGGAGAGGACAGGCGAGTCTCCTGCAAAAATATGATTTCAGGATTGTCTCTTAATAAATTGTGTCAAACGGGATCTCTTAACTGGGCTGTGGATCCCATTAAAATTAAGGGACAATATCAGTGATGAGTTCCCCATTTTGTATCATTAACAAGTATTTTATATTGCATAAGCCCAGTTTCCTACGCTTCTTCTTGTCACCCAATAAAGTAAACATCTCCTCTCCATATATTCTCAGTCCAAAGCAAATGCACCAGAATAGCCTCTTGTTTGTTCGAGTCCTCATTGCCTAATTTTAACAACATATACAAAATAATATACCCATAAGATGGGGTATAAATGTTCAAAACATTTGTATACCTTACAAAAAGATCAGTAATAGATGGCAGTATTTATCCCCCCTCTAGTGGTGATTTGGTGGTACTCCCAACCACGTATTGTTTCCAACTAGGTTTAACACATCTTAATTCGTGTTAGCCTGCGGGAGTAACAAAAGTAAAAGAATATTGGTTCGGGGGAGAATTTGTAACTTTCATGCCTATGTTTCTCATCATAACAGTGTAACATTAACTTATTTACATGGATTACAGAACAAGTCTGTAATGACTTCCTAGGTAGGGAGGGATCTGTACTCCCTCCTGTGCAGGGATGAATGTTACTTCCCTGTGGGGGAAGCTCACGAGGCCAACATGGGCCCCCAGCACCATGTACAAAAATTAGTAACATGGAGCAGGCAAACACGCGCAGCTCTGGACTGCACCAAATAAAATGATGCTGTCCCGATATCCACTGCACGTGACTGTCGCCATGTTGCAGTCTAGCTGAATGCATATCCATTAGCTCGCCGCATGGAACCCAACAGTATTATTTAAAAAATTAGTTTTAATAGGGGAGCTCGTCAACAAATGAAGAATGGTAGCGAGGCTATTTATAGAGGTAGATATAAATTGGGGATAAAGTTTTCAGTTGTTTCACCATAATTGTCCCAGACACTTTTTTTACATTAAACAATAAACAGAAATCAGATTACTATGCATAGATCGCTTGAGTCTGTACTTCAGCCCCCATTTCCCTTGATTAATATCTCTGACTAGCATTCTAAATTACAAAGATTCAGCCCTTACAACATCGCACCACCTCGGCTAGTTTTTCAGATGGCTCAAACAGCTGCTCTAAAAGTAAGTGCATGCCCAGACTCTCATCGAGGGCTGGAAAGATTACCAGATCCCCTTTCTCAGACAGTCAATCCGTGGCAGTCCTCTGGAACTTGAGTAAAAGTTTTTTTTAACATCTTGTAATGTGGAGTAGCCTTGTCTCTTTCTGGTTTGCATGTTCTGCACCATCTTCCACACGATTCCTGACTTGAGTGCCTGTAGGTCCCGAGTTTCCGATGTTATCCGCCGAGGTACCACGATGTTCTTGGCCTGGAGAGCTTTGCTGGCTTCCTCTGGAGTTTCAAATGTTTGTGGGCCTTCAGGAAACATAATTATAAGCTTTGCAGAATATGGTGTAACGAACTTCAACTGCTGCTGTTTCAGGGTGCAAAGTATCAGGGCATAGGCCCTTCTCCTTGCTGCTATTTGTGGGGAGTAGTCATTATCAAAATAGATGTCTGCTCTTGTATGGAATGTCATGCTTTTGACAACTGCTGTTTTACTGCGTAATTTAATAGCTTGAGCACTATGGAGCGCGGCCTCTGACCAGTATGTTGAGGTTATACATAGATATATAGACAGTGTCGGCAGATAATGGCCTATGGCCCACCCAGTCTGCCTATTTGAGCTTGTAAGTTCAGTTTATGTTTTCCTAGAAGTCTGTTGCCCCTTACCCCTGACATCCAGAATTCCTTTATGTCTATCCCAGGCATTCTTAAATCCCGTAATTGTTTCAGCCCCCACCACTTCCTCTGGCAGGGTGTTCCACTTGTCCACCACCCATTCTGTGAAGAAATTCTTCCTCGCATTTCCTCTGAATCATCCTCCCTCCAACTTCATCCCATGCCCTCTAGTCCTGGGACATCTTTTTCGCTTAAAAATAGTGTATTCCTGCACCCTGTTCCTCTTTGTAAGATACTTGTATGTCTCTATCATATCCTCCTCCTCCCTCTCCTCCAGGGAGTACATATTCAGTTCCTTCAACCTGTCCTCATAGGACTTGTGATGCAATCCACGTACCATCTTTGTTGCCCTCCTCTGAACCTTCTCTACCCTGTCTATGTCCTTACGTAGGTAAGGTCTCCAGAACTGTACACTGTACTCCAGGTGGGGCCTCACTAGTGTCTTGTATAGTGGAATTATGACCTCCCTTTTCCTGCTGGTGATGCCCCTGCCTATGCATCCCAGCATCCTATTTGCTTTACCTGCTGCCTTGTCACACTGAAGGGCAACCAAAATGGTGCAGGGTCTGCACCAGAAGACATATGAAGAGGGACTAAAGGTGCTCAATATGTATACCCTCTAGGGAGAGAGGGGACATGATAGAAACTTTCAAGTACCTCAAGGGAATCAACATAGTCCAAGAAGGTAACATCTTTCAGAAAGATGTACAAGAACAAGGGGCACAATCTGAAGATAGAGGGGGGATGACTCAGAGGTAATGTGAGGAAGTATTTTTTCCACGGAGAGGGTTGTGGATGCATGGAACATGAGGAGCATGGAGTTTCAGGGTGAGGGCTCTGTGAGCTCGTTCTGTGTCTAGTTTGGTGGCTGGATCAAGTTGTAGTACCTCCCGTAATAAAGTATCCACAAACTTAAGCATATTATGTCCTCCTTCCTCCTCTGGTACTCCATGAATGCGCAGATTATTTCTCCTTGATCTATTCTCAAGATCATCATGTGTCTGTTAATAGCTTTTGTTCATTTACTAAATGCACCACAACTCTCTCCATGCTATCAGTTCTTGTATCAATTTTTGTGTGAGCCAACTCCAAGTCAGATACCTTCTGATTTATTTTAGTCAGTTCTGTGGATAGTTCAGTGCAAAAGGAGCAAACTTCATCTCTGAATCCTTTGAGTTCTGCCAGGATTGCAGCATTGCTGGGTTGTCCATTAGGAGATAGCGGGGGCTCCGCCATCTCCGGTAGGCCGGAATCACCAGTCAGAGTCTTTCACTTGTCTGGTCTGCCGTGCAACTAAAGCGGTTGATTTTTTCTTTTTTTGGGCTCCCATTCAGTTCGGTAACTCCTCTAACCTCTTGTATAAAAAGTTTTTTTCTGGTTTTGATATGTTTTGTACTGATTCTGGGAGATTTTTTGTCGGGTCCCTGGAGCTTGATCTTTCAGTGCAGCATTCCAGGCAACAGCTCAACCGGAAGTCTCCTGCCCACTTGTCTCTTCTTTGAGGGTATCTCAGTCATCAGGTCACACCGTAAGAAAGAGTCACAAGCAGTGGCAGGTGCAATTAGATAGTCTGGAAGGAAGGCCAACCACAAACGTAAGACAGGAAGCCCTGTAGCACAGCCCTGCCAAATCCTGCACGGGTTCTAGAGTCAATGTCCAGGTTGTAGTGCTTGGTAAAGGTATGGACAGTACTCCAGGTGGCAGGTGCACAAATGTCAGCAGCTGAGACCCCCTTAAAACAGAAACACAGAAACATTCAATTTGATGGCAGATAAGGACCGCTTGGCCCACCTAGTCTGCCCATTTCCCTATCTAATGGATAAGCTGCAGATCCTATTTAACCAACAGCCTACTTCCTCCTACACCCCACTAGAATTGCCTTATGTCTGTCCCATGGATTCTTGAATTCCCTCACTGTTTTTGACTCCACAACCTACTCAAGAAGGCCATTCCATGCATCCACAATCCTCTCCATGAAAAAATATTGCCTCACACTACCTCTGAGCCATCCTCCCTCTATCTTCAAATTGTGCCCCTTGTTCTTGCACATCTCTTTTTCTGAAAGATGATACCTTCTTGGACTTTGCTGATTCCCCTGAGGTACTTGAAAGTTTCTAGCATGTCCCCTCTCTCCCTCGAGGGTATATATATTAAGCTCCTTCAGACTCTTCATATGTCTTCTGGTGCAGACCCTGCACCATTTTGGTTGCCCTCCTCTGGACAGCCTCCACCATGACTATGTCTTTGCGGAGATGGGGTCTCCAGAACTGCTTGCAGTACTCCAGATGGGGTCTCACCAGCTGTCTGTACAGAGGGATAACAACTTCCTGTTTTCTATTGGTGATGCCTCTCCCTATGCAACCCAGTATCCCCCCAGCCCCCCTTACTGTCTTCTCACACTGCTTGCCCACCTTTAGGTCATCTGATATAACTACCCCCAGGTCCGCTCTCCATTTTTTTTGTTGTCCAGTATCTCACCCCTCATTGTGTACTCTTCCCCTAGGTTTTGTTTCCAGGTGCATTACTTTGCACTTCTTTGCGTTGAATCTGAGCTGCCATACAATTGACCATTCCTCCAACCTTGCCAAGTCCCTTCTCATCCTTTCCACCCCACCTTGTGCATCAGCCCTGTTGCACATCTGTGTGTCGCCTGCAGAGACATACTTTTCCTTCCAGTCCCTCTGCATTGCGACTTGTAAAGACATTAAAAAGGACCCGACCCAGTACTGAACCCTGCAGTACCCCACTAGTAACCCCCTTTTCTTCACTGTGGACTCTGTTTACTATTACCCTCTGCATCCTGTTGTCCAGCCAATGTTTTACCCAGGCTACCACCCTGGGACCCACTCCCAGGCTGGCTAATTTGTTTATTAATCTTTGTGTAAGACTGTGTCAAATGCCTTGCTGAAATCTAGGTAGGCCATGTCCACAGCCCCTCCCTGGTCTACTACTTTGGTCACCCAGTCAAAGAAATTGATTAGATTCGTCTGACAAGACCTTCCCATTGTGAATCCATGCTGCCTTGGGTCCTGTGCCACACTGGCCTCTAGGTATGCAACAGTTCTTTCCTTCAGAGGTGATTCCATCATTTTCCCTACCACTGAGGTCAAACTGACAGGTCTGTAGTTTCCTGCCTGTCTTGCTCCCACTTTTGTGAAGGGGAATCGCATCCGCACTCCTCAGGTACAACCTCCCATGAGTTGTTAAAAATGGTGTTACTAGTTCTCCCCTTAGTTCTTTTAGAATTCTGGGGTGAATCCCATCAGGCCCCATTGCTTTGTCCACCTTCAGTTTCAGGAGTTCTTTCAGAATCCTTTCTTCTGTAAAAGGACTGATACCGACCACCCTATCCAGAGTGCTTCTATTGACTCGATTAAGTACCTCCCCCTCCTCTTCTTTTGTGAATATTGAGCAGAAGTATTCATTCAGTATCCCTGCTTTTTTTCCTCACTGTCCCACTCTGCCCACCCAGCCTCCCTCCTCTTTAGCCTCAGTAGCCCTCCCATTGTCTTTCTTCGCTCCTTAATGTACCTATAAAAGATTTTATCCCCCTTCTTAACCAAGTTGATTATCTTTTCCTCAGTTTGGGCCTTTGCTGTTCTGACTGTCTTCCCCACTTCCTTCTGCTTTAACTGGTACAATTCTCTGTCCTGCTCCTTCTGGGTTTCCTTATACTTCCTGAATGCCATCTTCTTCTCCCTAACCTTCCCCGCCACCTTATCTGAGAACCATAGTGTGTTTTTCTTTCATTTTGATTTGTTTATTTGCTTCACACAATGGCTTGTTGCCTCTGTGATGGCAGTTTTGATGATTCCCCATTGTTGCTCCAGCCCTCCTCCTTGCCTGTTTGCTAGTGCTTTTCTGAGGCACTCTCCCATTTTGACAAAATCAGCCCTCCTGAAGTCCAGTGCCTTCACTTTTGTATGGCTTGACTCTACAGCCGAGTTTATCGTGAACCACACTGTCTGGTGGTCACTTGTTCTCAGATGGCGACCCACTTCTAGATCCAAGATCCTCTCTCCGTCCTCATTTGAGAGTACCAGGTCTAACATTGCTCCCTCCCGACTGGGTTCCAACACTAGCTGTCTAAGGCATGCCCCATGTAGGGCATCGAGAATGGCCCTGCTCTGGGATGTGGCTGCAGCAAAGGTGCTCTGGTTAACGTCTGGCATATTCAGGTCCCCCATCAGCAATATCTCCCCTTTCTCTACTATCCTAAGGATGCCTTCCATCATTTCCTTGTCCATTTTCTCCCAGAGACGGGGGGTTTGTATACAACCCCTGTGCGGATTGTGGTGCCATTTCCAGTCTCCACTGTAACCCACAGTGCCTCCTCTCCTCCCCGTTTATCCTTTCGTTCTGCTGCTTTGATCCCTTCCCTTACGTAGAGAGCTACTCCTCCTCTTCTACCTTCCCTGTCCCTCCTGTAGATGGTGTACCGTGGTATGCTGACATCCCAGTCATGGTTCTCTGTGTACCACATTTCTGCGACTGCCACGATATCCAGGCATCCCTCTTCCATCAAGGCCACCAGTTCAGGGAGCATGTTACCTAGACTAGGGGCATTGATATTCATTACCCTCCATTTCTTGATGGCCTTACCCTTTTTTGCCCCATCCCTGTCCTTACTGCCATTGTCTTTCTCCACTTACCCCAGCCCTTCTCCCTATCGACCTCTCTGTCTTGGTGTTTACCTCACTAACTACCCTGATTCTTGGGGGGGGGGGGGGCGCTAGGATTTCCCTTCTTTTCAGTGCCTCTCCCCTTGGCTAATTTAAGTGCTTGCCAATGAAGCATTTAAACCTATCACCTAGGATCCTGGTTCCCCTCCTGGACAGATGCAGAGCATCGCACCAGTATAGCTGTTGCTAGCCTTGCTTGTAGAGCAGAAAGCAGCTAACTAAAAGAAGCTACATTTTCTTATTAATTTAAAACATATCTCAGCAGGAGTCAGTGTCTGTTAAGATTAAGTAGACAGATAACTATTAGAAGTAGAAGGGGTCTTATTTAGGGTTAAAAAAGAAAGAAAAGAAAGTCAGTGTGTGTTCTGTGCAGTGAAGGGTACTGTATCAGCTGACTTTGCTAAACCAGTAGGAGGAAAGAGAGCTTACCTGGGGGTGTGGTTTAGACACTATAAAAGCAGGTGAGTCAAATTACAACTTCCTGTTGCTAGCCTTTTTTTCTTACTAATTGCCCTCCATCCCACCCAAAGCCAGTTCTACTTTTATAGCCACTGGATTTGACTGTCAACAGGAATTTCCTGTTTGGCAGAAGGAAGGAAAGGATCATAGAGAAACATTGGTTTTGTCAACCCTAAAGCAAAAAAGTAGCTCACTCCCAGCTGCTGGTGGTCTGATATTGAGCAAGGAAGAAGGAGGCTACTGAAGAAGATAGGAAGATGCTGCCCCAGAACAGATAGGGTGAGAGTTGTAAGGAGAGGAGAGAATAAGCATCCAGAGAAACAGTAGAGAGGACACAAAATAAGACATGATAGGAGTGGTGCAGTGCAATGGCTGTGGGGCGGCAGTGTTCCGGGAGACATTCTGGAGGCTGTGATGCTGCCCTATTTGCAGGCACCTCTCTGGTCTGAAAGAGGAGGTTGCCCGTCTCCAGGCTGACCTAGCTAGGATTCGAGAAACCTCCTCCCCCACCCAGGGACCACCAGGGCCAATGCCACTACCCCAGAGGTTGCCAAGAAAGAGGAGAGGCCGGACCAGGGTGGGCTCAAGAAGGGAGAGGGTGGTGGAACAGAGTTTCATCCCTCCAGCTGTACCTCTCCACAATTCATTCATTCTTCTGGTGGATAGTGGTTCCTCTATGGAGGCACCTGCAGTGGAGACCAAGGAGGATGCTGGGAACCTTCACAGAGGAGACCCACAGGAGGGTGGCATGGGACCCCACAGGGGAAAGAAACAACTCCTGGTGGGGGACTCAATCATTAGGGGGAGGGAGGTAAGGTGCCTTCCTGGCGCCACAGCTTGGAGGGACAGGAAGAATCCTCAGGATCGTGGGAGGAGCTGCCGAGGGAGGGAGCTGGATGTCATTGTCCACCTAGGGACAAATGACCTGGCTAGGAATGGGATCTAGAGCAGTGCAAGAGGAGTTTGTAGAGTTGGGAAAGGGGCCTTAGACAAGTAGCGCATACGGTAACCTTCTCGGAGGTGCTGCCTATCTATGGCAAGGGTGATGCTAGGGCACTTCTCACCAGGGAATTCAATGAGTGGTTGAAAAACTGGTGTGGAGTTCAGGGTTTTGGCTTCATTGGGGACTGGGAAGCCACCTGGAAGGATGCAGATCTACACTGGTGCGATGGTCTGCATCTGTCCGGGGGGGGGGACCAGGATCCTAGGTGAGAGGTTTAAATGCTTCATTGGCAAGCATTTAAACTAGCCAAGGAGGAGGCACTGAAAAGGAGCAGGGAAATCCGAGCCTCCCCCAACAAAACATGGTGATTAGTGAGGTAAACACCAAGGTACAGAAGTTATTAGGGAGCAGAACAGATTTAAATGTAAAAAAAGGCAAAGGCAGTAAGGACAGAAATGGGGCTAAAAGGAGTAAGGCTATCAAAAAGTGGAGGGTGATGAGTACCAATGCCCATAGTCTGTGTAACAAGCTCCCTGAACTAGAGGCTTTGATAGAAGTGGGTTGCCTAGATATTGTGGCAGTCACAGAAACATGGTACACAGAGAACCATGACTGGGATGTCAACATACCAGGATACACAATCTACAGGAGGGACAGGGAGGGTAAAAGAGGAGGAGGAGTAGCTCTCTATGTAAAGGAAGGGATCAAAGCAACAGAACTAAAGAGTAAACACGGAGCAGATGAGGCACTTTGGGTCACCCTGGAGACAGGAATGGCACCACAATCCGCATGGGGATTGTATACAGACCCCCATCTTGGGGGAGGGAATGGACAAGGAAATGATAGAAGGCTTTCTTAGAATGGCAGAAAGAGGGGAGATATTGTTGATGGGGGACCTGAATATGCCCGATGTTAACTGAAGCACCTTTGCTGCAGGCACATCCAAGAGCAGGGTCATTCTTGATGCCCTACAGGGGGCATGCCTCAGACAGCTAGTATTGGAACCCACTCGGGAAGGAGCAATCTTAGACCTGGTACTTTCAAATGGGGATGGAGAAAGAATCTCAGATTTAGAAGTGGGTAGCCATCTGGGAACAAGCGACCAAACAGTGTGGTTCACGATAAACACAGCCATACGAAAGCAAGAGTACTAGACTTTAGGAGGGCTGACTTTGGGAAAATGAGAGCGTGCCTCAGAAAAGCACTAGCAAACAGGCAAGGAGGAGGGGTAGAGGAACAATGGGGAGTGATCAAAACAGCCATCACAGAGGCAACAAGCCTTTGTGTAAAGCAAATCAATAAAACACAACGAAGGAAAAAAAACGCTATGGTTCACAAAACATGTGGCAGGGAAGGTTAAGAAGAAAAGGGCAGCATTCAGGAAAAATAAGGAAACACAGAAAGAGCAGGACAGAGAACTTTATCAGTTAAAGCAGAAAGAGGCTGGGAAGGCAGTCAGAACAGCAAATGCCCAAAACGAGGAAAGGATAGCCAATTCTGTTAAGAAGGGGGATAAGACCTTTTATAGGTACATTAGGGAGCGAAGCAAGATCAAAGGAGGGATACTGAAGCTTAGTAAAGGGGAAGGAATGTGGGTAGAGGGTGACAATGAAAAAGCAGGGATACTGAATGAATATTTCTGCTCAGTATTCACAAAGGAAGAGGAGGGGGAGTTACCTAAACCAAACAAGAGAAACACTCTGAAGACGGGGGTCGATACCAGTCCATTTACAGAAGAAAGGGTTCTGAAAGAACTAATAAAATCGAAGGTGGACAAAGCAATGTGGCCTGATGGGATTCACCCAAGAATTCTAAAAGAACTAACGCTAGAACTAGTAACACCGCTGACTACTCTCTAACAAATTATGGGAGGATGGGGTGGTGCCCGAGGACTGGAGGAGGGCAGATGTGATTCTTCTTCACAAAAGTGGGAGCAGGACAGAGGCAGGAAACTACAGACCAGTTAGTTTGACCTCAGTGGTAGGGAAAATGATGGAATCACTTCTGAAGGAAAGAACTATTGAGTACCTAGAGGCCAGTGGGGCACAGGACCCAAGGCAGCATGGATTCACGATGGGAAGGTCGTGTCAGACGAATCTAATGGATTTCTTTGACTGGGTGACCCAGGGAGGGGCTGTGGACATGGCCTACCTAGATTTTAGCAAGGCATTTGATACAGTCCCACACAAAAGATTAATACACAAGATAGCCAGTCTTGGAGTGGGTCCCAAGGTGGTAGCCTGGATAAGAAATTGGCTAGACAACAGGACGCAAAGGGTAGTAGTAAATGGAGTCCACAGTAAAGAGAGGAGGGTTACTAGCAGGGTACCGCAGGGTTCAGTACTGGGACCGGTCTTTATAAGTGACATTGCAGAGGAACTGGAAGGAAAAGTATGTCTCTTTGCAGATGACACAAAGATCTGCAACAGGGTTGATACACAAGATGTAGTGGAAAGAATGAGTAGGGACTTGGCAAGGATGGAGGAATGGTCAAATGTATGGCAGCTCAGATTCAATGCAAAGAAGTGCAAGGTAATGCACATTGGAAACAAAAACCCAGGGGAAGCGTACAGAATGGGGAGTGAGATACTGACAACAGTAAAAATAGAAAGGGACCTGGGGGTAATTATATCAGATGACCTAAAAGTGGGCAAGCAATGTAAGAAGGCAATAAGGAAGGTTGGGGGGATACTGGGATGCATAGGAAGAGGCATCAATAGTAGAAAACAGGAAGTTATTATCCCTCTGTACAGACAGTTGGTGAGACCCCATCTGGAGTACTGTGTGCAGTTCTGGAGACCCCATCTCCGCAAAGACAGACAGACAGTGGAGGCTGTCCAGAAGAGGGCAACCAAAATGGTGCAGGGTCTGCACCGGAAGACATACAAAGAAAGACTAAAGGAGCTTAATATGTATACTCTTGAGGAAAGAAGGGAGAGAGGGGACATGACTGAAACTTTCAAGTACCTCAAGGGAATTAAAGTCCAAGAGGGAAGCATCTTCCAGAAAAAGATGTGCAAGAACAAGGGGGCACAATTTGAAGATAGAGGGGGGACAGCTCAGGGATAACGTGAGGAAGTATTTTTTCACTGAGAGGGTTGTGGATGCATGGAACAGCCTCTCTGAGGTGGTCGTGGAGTCAAGAACAGTGGGGGACTTCAAGAATGCATGGGACAGGCATAAGGCAGTCCTAGTGGCAGGTAAGAGGAAGTAAGCTGTTGGTTAACTAGGATCTGCAGCTTATCTGTTAGGTAGGAAAATGGGCAGACTAGGTGGGCCAAGCGGTCCTTATCTGCCCTCAAATTCTATGTTTGTATGTTATAGGCCTGCATCCCTCCAGGTGGACCCCCAGTCCCCAATGAAGCTAAAACCCCAAGCTCTGAACCAGTTTTTTAACCACTGATTAAATCCCATGGTGCGGAGCACCCTAGCCTCACCCATACCACAGACAGACAGCACCTCCGAGAAGGTTTCCGTGTGTGCTACTTGTCTAAGGCCCCTCTCCAACTCCACAAACTCCTCCTGCACTGCTTTGATTCCTTTTCCAGCCAGGCCATTTGTCCCTAGATGGACAATGACATCCAGCTCCCTCCCTCGTGCAGCTGCTCCCGCGATCCTGAGGATTCGCTCCCTGTCCCTCCAAGCCATGGTGCCAGGCAGGCACCTTACCTCCCTCTCCCAGTTCTACCCTCCTAACAATGGAGTCTTCCACCAGGAGTTGTTTCTTTCCCCTGTGGGGTCCCATGCCACCCTCCTGTGGGTCTCTTATGGAGGTTCCCAGCATCCTCTTTGGCCCCACTGCGGGTACCTCCATAGAGGAGCCACACTCTGCCAGAATGGCATGTGAATTGAGGAGAGGTACAACTGGAGGGATGCGCCTCTGTTCCACCACCTTCACCCTCCGAGCCCACTGTGGTCCAGCTGCTCCTCTTTCTTGGCAGCTGCGGTGGCCCTGGTGGTCCCTGGGTGGGAAAGGAGGTCTCCCGAATCCTGGTCAACTCAGCCCAGAAAGGTGCCTACAGATGAGAACACCGCATCCTCCAGAACATCTCCCAGAAGACTGCTGCCCCACAGCCACTGCACTGCACCACTCCCATCATGTCTTATTTGTGGCCCCTTACCTGTTTTGTATACTTACTCTTTCCTCTCGCTCTTTACTTTTTTTTTTTATACTTTTTTCCCCCCCTCCCTACTTTCCTACGGCCTCCATGCCCTTAAAGCTCATGATCTTCCTGTTCTGGGACAGTAATTTCCTATATACCTCAGTAGTCTCCTTCTTACTTGCTCAGAATCAGACCTCCAGTGCGGGAAGGGGGGAATGGAGAGCTACTCTTTTCCTTCTAGGATGGTGAGTCTTGTGCGTCTCTGTGATCACTCCCTTCCTGCTCCCAAACAGGAAGTTGTACCTATAAAAGAAGAACCAGCTAAGAGGTGGGGGTGGGGGGAGACGGATGGAGAGCAATACAGTCCCAGTAAAGTTCTAACAGCAGCTCCTTCCTCTTGCTGATCTCTGCCACAAGCTATCTAGGTCAATTTTTAAATGCAAACATCTGGCTTCCTTCTCTCTAAGCCACTCCTCTTAATTCATAGTTTTGTTTTTTTTTTCATCTAGTTAACTGCACAGATAACTTCTTCACCCTGCTCAGACAAACACAATTTTTTTTTTTTTTTTTTTTACCCTAAATTGAAATTCCCAGTAGTAGAGTTCTAGTTCTTTACTGGACTGAAGTTCTAACAGCAGCTCCTTCTTCGTGCCTCTTGTGGAATAAGCTTTGACTGATCCAGGCAGTTCTTTGCTCTACTTGTTGTAGCAGAACACAATGCAATTTGCCGACCATTTGGATAAATATGCTTAGAAACTGAAACGCCCCCCTTACCTGGGGCAAAAGAAACAAACAGCTGCTTCTACTTTCTGTGTTCCTTGGTTCAGAGCAGATCATTTTTCAAAGTTCTGCACACATCTACTGTATGGAGCAGTGCTTCCCTTGGCTTGGCATGCTCTGGAAAGTAAACAAGAATGGGGATAGATTGGTTCAGCATAAACTCAGACACCACCTTAGGAAGGAACTTTGGATTCGTGTGCAAAGACACCCTGTCTTTACGGAAAATCAAATAAGGCTCCTCATACCTGATGACTGAGATACCCCTGAAGATGATCTGTAATCCCCCATCCATTTTGTGGGGACACCAAAGATGGGTTTTATCAGTTAAATGCCAGATGAGCATAATATCTGGTATAACTCTCAGTCCCTCCCCCTTATCCACACCACCTTTATACATCACCCTAACCTAACCCCTGGTCCTGCACCATTCTGGGTCAAGCCCACATCTTGTAGTCTGTCCCTCTTGAGCCCTGATCCCGGATGGGGGGAAAATAGTGCACTGACAGTCTGACATGGTCTTCTCCCCTCAACAAACAAGATTTACGATTTAACAGAGGAGTCCAACAGAGCCCATCAATGTACTGTATATGCTTCTTCTCTAGGGTGTGGTGGACAAGGAGTAACCCTGGGACTAGCCTTGGACACCTGGGAGAGACTGTTTTTCTCAAATGCTGCACAGCATTTCAGAATTCCGTTCCTGCCAGAATGCTGTCCAAGGCAGAATAGGTCTCTCTGGGAAAATATTTTCTCATTAAGGCCCGTAGTATACAGCAGCAGGCTTGGAGCGGATGTTTCGAATTTCCCGAATTTGCTCCCCGATTTCAGTCCTGATCCTCATATTTCAAGGCAGGAGGCTGAGATGTATATGCTGGAGCCCCACCCTAAAACAATTAATCTTTTTATTTTGGAAGCTTGAAACTTTGTAGCTGTGGGAACTGACGTATTATCCAAAACCCTGCTCCAGCAGAGAAATTTAGCGTAGCTTTTTTATTTGGAATCCTACTCAACACCGAAGAGGAAATACAATTTGAACATAATCAATTTGCCAGCGAAATAATATAATTTTAATTTAAATTCACTGCATTCTTTCGCTTTGCATAAAGGAGCAATGCTTCAACAACCAGCAATAACCGCGATAATTCTAAACATTTATCATGCTGTAAATCCTTTACTTGTCATATATTATTCCCCTTCTGCCAAGGATTTAAAGCAGCAGTATGGGTTAGTTGGGGAAAGAAAATCACCACATAGCATTTTTAATAATGTGTTTCTGGCAAAAACAAAAACATTGCATAGCACAATATTTCTTGGTACTAAAAGATGCAGTTCACCCAATATAATATACAGTACTACAATGTATTAACTTCAGCAGGTCTTGCACCATAAAACATTCTTAATGTTTCACAGTTTAACACACTGCTTCCTCAGAAGTGATGTAGACCTTATGTAAGTAGTTATTGCTAATTATATTTATGTTCTGACCGCAGCTTATGTACCATGTAATATCTTCACTCGCTCAGTAATACCATTAAAACTTTAGAAGCATTTTAAATGTTTGTAACGCTCCCCAAATTTATTTTTCCTAACAGGCCTCGCTACATTTTTTTTTTGCTTCTCTTGTTTTGATATATTCAGTGCCATTTAGAGATTCAATAAGGCGCCTCTTCAATCCGGTCCAGAACACCTCGAACGGTAGATTCCAACAATCTCCCCTTTTATTTTCCAGTTTTTTAAATTCTCCTTCTCATGCTTGGCAGTGGGCCACTGCTGGACATTTAAAACTGGTAATACACACACATATACCTTGTTGATATGTGCAATGTGACTGAGGAACGACGATCTGTGCTGGTGGTTCCTTCCGACTGCAGTGCTGTTCGGTATACAGGAACAGCTCATTCAGATTCCAGAGACGTGATTCAGTTTACATATGCATCCCTGGAATACCAGCAATGGATGTACGATTAATGTGAGCATGCTCAGTGCACGGTGTTGTGCACCGGTACGATAGGCCCAATCAGAAGCACATGCCTCCAGGAAGGATCGGGTAACTGATGCCGTCTACATGTGCAGCACATTCGGGTTCTACAGGCATCGATTCCTGTGAATCGCATACTTTCAATCTGGTTTGGAAATCAGCCAGGTCAGTGCACCAGTCAGGTTTACATGCATCTGTAAATTGTGTTTAGTTTTTTTCTGTGATCCCTGTCTTTTTTTTGTTTCATTTTTTCAGGGCTTGAACTGGGGTTACAGTGCAAATATAAATGTAGCAACAGTGAGTTAAACTGTATTTTAACTAGGTCTGCATCACTCCTAAGGAAGCAGTGCATTACACTGTGAAACGCTGACAAGGTTCTATGGTATAAGACCTGCTGGAGTTAATTTTAAGATACTACATTATACTGGGTGAGCAGCATCTTATAGTACCACAAAATTTTGTGCTAGATTGTTTAGCCATCTGTTCTTGGTCAGATTTTGCAGGAGAGCAAACTGCATCTCTTAAAAATATTCCCATTTTACTGTCCGTTCCTAAACCAAGATATGTGTTTTTTAAGTAGCTGAAAGTTCTGCCACTCTTCTCATGATTACTGGAAAATCATAAACATCTTGGGCATGGTGCTATACCTTTTACCATAAGAAATGCATGTTAGCATCACCCTAGTACATCCAAAGTGCAAACCTACATTGTACAGTCAAAGTGTAAACCTCAGTGGTCCGGTAAATTCTTCTGATTGGTCGAAACGTCGTCCCAAAGGGGTTTGGTTAATGGGGTATAAACCTTTTAAAAATGGCAAGGAAAAAAATCCACAAACCTTATTAACTGAGAGTCAATCACATGGCCGTTCATCAAAAAACTACTGAAGCACCAAATCCAGACACCCTAAAAAAAAAAAAAAAAAAAACACAAGAAAACTTAAGCAAGCAGTTCCTAAACAAGCAGAACCACTGCAGAACAGTGCCACCTGCTGGCTCCATAAAAAACAGTACAGTCAGCATTAAAGTTATAAAATAATGCATTTGTATTTGTAGATTTCACCAGGAAAAAAGCTCCATTGAGCAGTGCTCCTTTACAAGGAGGTCCTGGGTAGGACAGATAACATACAATGCGTAGGTAATAGGCCATCCTTATAAGATAGAGAATTAAAAAGTTTCTTAAATACTGGCTAGCAAGTAAAAACTAATACAAGATAAGAATAGCAGGTGCATTAACAAACAGGACTTATGGCAAGGACGATGTATACAGATTGCTAATACACATACAGAAATTGCAAAATACAGTAATACATAATATACATGTTTTTTCTCAATGGCACTTACATTTGTCAACAAAGAACTGACCAAGAAGGACCTTAAAATAAAAGGGGTTAGCCGTTACCATTTTGTTGACAACCAGGTATCGAAACTAGCAAGGAGTTTAAAGCATGAAGTCTGAACATTTTACAGCTTTGAAGTCGACACTCATTTTCTGCATAATTTTTGTTTAAGCATTACATATTTTAAGTTTTATACATTATATTTATATGCAGATCCAGCCCTTAAAAATGCATAATTTGCTGGCCCAGTGGCGCGGAGGCACTGGACGCCACACCTCGTGCTACGCCGGTGACCTAGATTCAGGAGTGGACTCTGGCCATCGGGGGTCAGTTGAGGGAAGGAGGATCGAGCGTCTCAGAGTCTCTCCTCCTGCGGTGCTTAACAGCACAGATGTTGGTGGAAGCACGGGCATCCGGCGCACAGGTGGCTCTTCACAGTCAGTGTGGGGAGAATGCTGAAGGCGTTTGACCATGCAAGCTATCTGTCTGGATGAAAGTCCTGCATGCTGGTGTCCTCAGGGGTTCAGGGACCGGAAGAAAAACCAAAGGCAAAAAAATATCCCGGTCCCACGCGGAATGATGCTGGGGTACACGCTATGTCGGGACCCCAGCCGAAAAGACCCGAGGAATTAATTCCTCAGGGCAGGGGCCAGGAGAAAGTAAAAAAAAAAAAAAAAGCATCATCTGAAACAAAACAAAGAAACTCATTAAACAATGAGCGATGAACTCACAGCAATTAAAGAATAATGTTGATGGTTATGTCGGCAATATTTAATAAAAATAAAACATTTTTTACTATTTAAAACATATTTCATTAAAACAGTTATTTTATGATTTTCATGGCAGTACAAATAGTGAGCCATTTTCTAAGTGCAATAAGCCACTAAACGGTTGTGCACTAAAAGATTTTACTGCACTTTCCAGGGGCTTAAAGCCACTCAGCCTTCAGCCTGGTGCCTCTCACTCCAGGGATGTGCATCAAAATCCTTTAATGTGCCAGCCCGCAGCTGTAGCAGTAGCACTACCGCCTGTGACACCAGCGACCCAGGTTTGGGAACAAGCCTGGGCTGCTGAAGGGCTGGTCAGGGGAGGATGTTTGAGCATCCCATGGACGCGTGCCTCCTCGGGGGAGGAAGGGTTTCTGCTCTCTGCTGCAATACTGCCACCTGGGTGTGCACCGGGAGGTGAGTGTCGATGTTCTGCCATTTCAGCATCATATGCAACATCATGCAATGCTTGAGGAAGGAAAAGAAAAAAAGGAGAAAATTCTCGTCCACACGATGCTGTCTGCTGCTGATTGAGGCAGGCTCTCCTTCACCAAAACCTAAACTCTGCTGGGGGTAAGGGGTGCCTGGGCATCCCCTCCCATGGGGAGGGGGGTCATCCATGGGGAAACACAGGAGACAGGCAAGTCCAAGGATCAAGGGATGGACAGGTGATGGGGCAGGGGCTGAAGGGAGCCATTCAGCATCAGGGCTAAAAGTACAATAAATTAAAAAAACCTTTAATGCAGTCCCTAAGGTGGCTCGTTCCTATTATATATCATATAGCAATATTTCAATGAATATACCCAGGACAAAAGGTCATTCTGCAACTCAAACTACCACATGACCACACACACACACACACACACAGCAAATGAATTGTTAAAGCCTCAAATTCACAGAACACAATTTCCTTGAGGTAAAACTCGCGCAGAGCTACATCTGCTCTACAGAGAAAACAAACCTAACTGAAGTTTCAATTTCACACACATAGGTAATTTCAGTGTAAAGCACACAGAACCTCAACCTCTAAAAAATGCAAAGTAAAACAAACTGAAGAAATTTTTCAAAGCATACCTAATTATGCCATGCTACTTTATACAAGTGACCTGCTCCTGCTCCAAGCAGACAAACCTTTGGAAATCCAGGATGCAATCTCATCTGGGATGTCTCTGAATCCAAAAGCTCGTACATCAACAGCTCTAACACTATATGCAAATCAAAATGCACTAGCGCTTATATTTACATCACATGGACAGAACTTCATAGGGGAAAAAAAAATTCTTTCAGCAAATCCTATAGTCCTGCTCCTTAGCGCCAAGTAGTTGGGGACCACTCTATAATGCTGGCTATCTCAGTTTGTTCTCCGAGCCTGGAACATCAGCAGTGGAGGGCAGCAGAGAGGGTAGAGTGCTACCGAGGGTGGACTGTATTACACTACAGCAGCTCCTAGGGGTGGGATGCTGACTTCCTTGGCAATGAGGGTGACCACGCACTACTCCTACCAGGTCAGTTCGCTGTATGCAAGATGGTGCATGCTAAAACCACGCAATGGAGACAGCACAGGTGAGAATAGTGACAGGGCACAAAACCACTAAATGGTCTATACGCGGTTGTGCACCCTGTCACTGTTCCCCAGCAGATGATAAGTTCTCTGCTGGGAGGAGGGTCTGCCGAGCAGCTGCCGTGGCTCAACAGGATGAGCCACAAGCAGCAATGGAGGCGGTGTGTCTGAGGACCAGGTATCAAATCCCAGTCTCACATGCATGGATTTTTTCTTTTATTCGCACTCTGTGCAAATTAAGTGTACAACCTTCCCCCCGGAGTTGATTATTTTTAGTTGGGGGGTTTCTGGGGGGGGGGGGGCGCTAATGGGGGACAGAGCCACCCGCAAAACACTGATATGCCACTAGCAATATATTGCGCTGTATTGACAGCATGGTATATTGCTGCAGTAGAAAGTCTTGCGATATGACCCCATGCCCGCTGTGGTGGATTGTTTATTTAGTTGTTTTAACCAGGTATAGCACACTAAGCTGAAAGCTTTTTTACAGGAGCGACCTGGAAGCACAAGGAGGTTAAGTGACTTGCTCAGGGTCACACAGTATGCAGGTGGAAGCTGTGGGATTCAAACCCAGGTCTGGTCTGCTGGATGTCACCAGATTTGCAGCTCAGAGCCTTAGACCACTGCGCTATACTGCCTCCTCCTCCGCATGTGCATACATTCAGGTAGATGAAGTGGGACGAACCAGAAAAGGGGAAAAACGAGTCTGTCATGGGTAGGGGTGTAAAGAAACACAGACAACAGGCAATACAATACACCTAAAAGGAGTGATTTTATTAAAAAAAATAGTAAATGAAAAGAATAACTTCAGAACTTTCAATACAAAAAAAAAAATCAAAAAAGCACAGTTGCGTAAGAACTTACTGTAACAGTAGATCTTTGAGAGGAGCTCTTACAGCAGGCTATACCATTAGGACTATTGCCGCAGGCCTTAGGACCCACCGGAAAAAGCTCATCTTGCAGTTCCCAGCGGGGACTGCCCCCGTCAGCTCCGCCCCATTGGTCATGCTATATAAGGGGGCGGACCCTGACTCCACCTCAATTCCCCCACCAAAGACCCGCAAACGGATCCTAGCAAGTGAACCGGGCAAAGCCCGCCCTAGACATGCAGAAAAAGTTCTCCTGGAGGATGGAGGGCGGGAAAGCAGCACCTGCTACAAGGGCTCCTCTCGAATATGTACTGTTAGAGTAAGTTCTTGCATAACTGTACAGTCTTACTTCGTGGGGGAGCTCTTGCAGCAGGCTATAACCATTAGGACAGAATCCCAAGCAGTCCCACACCAAGGAGGTGACCAGCTCCGGGAGGCAGGATGGTAGAAACTGTAGAGATGATGAAGCCCAAGGTTGGAGTCAGCACACTAGGACAAGAGTCCCTGGAGGACTGCCCGGCCGAAACCAGCTTGGCACCAGGAAGCAGTGTCCAGACTGTAATGCCTAATGAAAGTGTGCACTGAATCCCAAGTAGCAGCTGCAGATGTCTTGAAGCAAGACGTTTAAGGCTGCAAAGCAGGGAGAGACTCCTCTAGTGGAATTTCCTCTAACCGGGCCCGATAGAGGTTTGTTGTATTTGTTGAAGCAATATACTATACAGTGTACAAGCCACCGGGAAACAGTCTGCTTAGACACCGGTTTGCTCAGGTGTTGAGGCGCAAAGGCCACAAACAATTGTTCTGATTTGTGGTGTGCCGCTGTTCGCTTAAGGTAATACCTCAGCGCCCTGTGGACATCCAATGTGTGTAGAAGAGACTCTCCCCTATTGGTAGGAGTAGGATAATAGACTGGAAGGTCAACAGACTGGTTGAGGGTCAATTCCGAGACCACTTTCAGTAAGAACATAGGATTTGTTCTACGGGAAACTTTACCAATGAAAAATAATATAAGGCTCCTTACACGTCAGGACCTGTAGCTCGGAAACTCTGAGCTGAAGTAACAGCAACTAAAAAGGAAACTTCCATGAAAGAAAAACGCTGCTCACACTCTGCTGCAGGTCTGGGGTTAACTCTCCAACACAAAAAGGAGATCCCAGGTAGGGATAGGATCCCTGATGGAAGGCCGTAAATGTAAAATGCCCTGTAAAAAAGTGTGGGCCACGTCCAGGTGAGCTAGTCTCCTGTCCCTGAACAGGACGTGATAAGCAGAGATAGCCCACATATGCACCTTTATGGAAGAATAGCTCAAGCCTTGCTGGTCTAAGGAGAGGAGATATTGTAATGCTGAGTTCACCCGGCAGGAAAGGGGGTCCAGATGGTGGGACGAAGCCCATAAGCAAAAACGTTTCTACTTCACAGCATAAGTGGATCAAGTAGAAGGCTTCCTCACTGAAACGAAGACGTCTGCCACCTCTTGGGAAACCCCATACCTGAATTTGACTATGTCTGCAGGAGCCAAGCATGAGGGTGCAGGGGTCTGAGCTCTGGATGAACCAGCCAGCCCGATCCTGGGATAGCAACTGTGAGCATACTGGCAGCGGGATTGGAGGTTCTGAGGACAACCACTGAAGTAGTGGGAAACAATGCCAAGGCCACAGTGGGGCGATTAGAATCATCCCCCCTCAATCTGTACCTTCAACAATACTCTCTGAATGAGAGGGAACGTGTAAAGAAACCTCCCTGTCCAACAAAGGGACAACGCGTCTGGCCAGAAAACACCAGGTGCATGCTCTCGTGTGCAGAAAACTGGCAGTTTGGCGTTGCATGGAGACGCAATGAGGTCCAGCTCTGGACAACCCCAAGTGCCAAAGAGCTGGTCCACTACTGACTGGAGTAACTCCCACTCGTGCGCCTTGGACTGAGACCTGCTTAGGCTGCCTGCAAGTCGTTTTGGGCACCCAATACCAAACTCTCATCGCCCTCCCCCACCACCGCTTGTTGATGGTATAAAAAAAAAAAAATAAGAGCATGTTGTCCGTCTGAACAAGAAAGAGAGCCTGGCACGAACTCCTCTTGAAAGACCATTAGAGCACTGAGGACTGCTCACATTTCCAGAACATTGATGTGGAGGCTGCGCTCCTCCAGGGTCCAGACGCCTTGAATCTGGCAATCCCCGAGGTGTGCCTCACAACCCAAGTCAGAAGCATCTGTTGTCAGAGTCCAGCTTGGGGGCTCCTGATGAAATGACCCCTTTCTCCAAATTCAGAGGGTCCAACCACCAAGACAGGGTCCTCCTGACTGTCTCTGAGATCCTGACCATATGGTCCAAACCATCAGAGCTTTGATCCCATTGCAGCCTGAGCATCCACTGTGGGACCCTCATGCGGAGGTGGGCCAAGGGAACTACGGGGATGGCCCCGAAGTCTGAGGAAGGTCCTGGTTAGGACCTGTGGGGTTATGAGGACCGAACCGGCTACCTCTCTCAGGCGATCTCCTCTCTCTTGAGGAAGAAAAGCCATGCCCTGGATTGAATCCAGGACCACAACTATGAAGTTAAGTCTTTGGCTGGGCACTGCGGAAGACTTTTGTAGGTTCAATGCGATCCCCACCTCTTGGAATAAGGTACAAGTGTCTCCAAGAGCTTGAAGCAGGCGCTCTCTCGACAGGGCCGCTAGAAGCCAATCGTTGAGGTAAGGAAAGACGTAATGCCCCCTGCGCCTTACAAGTCTTTTCCATCAGTACTGTATAAAATCCACCGCTCGGCAAGGGTACCTTTACTGAAATATTTCTACATATCTTGCAGGGCACCACTCTCATCCAAGCTGGCGGCAGGCAAATGTATCGTCGAGAACTCTCAGCGGTCACATTTGTTGTGGAAGATAATGCCCCCCCCCGGAGAGGAGAGCAGTCCTATGGACGCTCAATCCTCTCCCGCCAACCCCAGGCAGTCTGATGTCGTTCCCAAACCCAGGTAACCGACGTGGCGTGAGGTGTGGTGTCCAGCGCTTCAACCCTCAGTGCCACCAGGATGGCTGGAGTACGTTTTCTTAATGGGGTGTCAGAACATGGGGTTACAGAAGTGACCGACTGGGAAATAGCCATCCCAGCTTTAAACTTAGATTCATTTTGGGCTGGCAGGTTAGAACATACAGGGGAAGAGGGTCAAATGGAACATTTATTTAGATAAAAACAAAATCTTCGGGTCAACAGTTTCAAGATTTACATAGTGCCATGCACATTTTTTGGTTTGTTACCACACGGTACTCAGAGATTCGTTTCCAACTAGGTGAGATTGTACTATAACAAGGTTTGGAAAATGCAGAAAGATAACGAGAAGACAGTCTGAGAAAGAAGGAGCAGTAGGTGGCCATTCTACTGCACTAAACAAGAAAGTTAAGGTAGAACATAGAAAGGAAGAGTGCTAGGGCTACATGCTGTTGTGCAACAGTTTTTTTTGGTGGGGGTGGGGGGTCCCAAAACAAAAAAGACTCACCAGGAGGAAAGGTACCTCTGTCAGAGTCCCTAACATGGAAAATGACAGCTCCTACAAGCTCCCTACGCCACCTGGCCCTGCAGCATGCCGTCTCCACTACCTTCAGCAGTTGCACCCGGTTTGCATGATCACTTCTCTGAGGTGGCACCAAGGGGTCCCTTCCACGGCACGAGGAAGTAAGAAATATTGGAGAGTCTGTACATTGCTCCACTAGCAGGCAGCAAGCTCGGAGCATAGCTGGAAGGCCTGAAGGAGTGCTGCATCAGGAGCCAAGGTGAGAAGCAAAAAACATTCAAAAATCCCTCATGGTGATGGACTTTGAGGCCTCAACCCACCACTCTGTACATCAGTGGAGTATAACCCACCCTCTCTCATGTCTTATTCCTTACCTAGTTGCTGCAGGACAGTGTAGTTACTGACATGATTCATCAAATGACAAAACTAGGAATGTAAGATTTCAAAATATCTGGGGGGAATTAAAAGTGCACTAATGACAAATTTAAGGATGTCAAAAAAACATTTTTGCTAAAAAAATGATGGTGTTATATTTTGCTGACTAACAAGTACTGCTGCTTTAAGTATGACGTGAAGTTATTAGTCAAAAAGACCAACACCCCACAAACCTCTACTGGCAAGCAGCTCTCTATTGGGTGTGACTCAGCTATTTCTGAGCTCTGATACACAACACATCCTAATCCCAGTGTTTAATAACTGCAGCAATGGATGTTATTATGCTTGAAACATAGGCCCACCCGGTGACCCAAAAGTGGTCCTAACGCTGTGCAGGAGACTTGGGCTCATGTGAAGAGCTAGGAGCTGCTGATTCAGGCTAGCAGAACAGAGCAGCTTCCCACCAGACACACTCCTCTTCCCCCTTCACAGATGAGTGCTTGAGAGGGGTCAGGGTGCATTTCCCACCTGGTGTACCACAGTCACGTAGGGGTAAATTTAAAACTCGAAAATTGGTACCAAAAAAAAAAAAAAAAAATTTCTTGCAATACACAATAATAAAGCAGTTTAGGGGCCAGAATGAAAACAGTGGGGGTCCATACACAGTCACAAGGGAGTGCCACTAAATAGTTGCAGCGCACTTAGTAACAGGCACTTGTCTTGCACCCCATTACAGTATGCAGGTTTTTCCTGCATGATCCTTAAACACACAGTGACCATGTGGGGAAGGGGCTCACTATGCTGTTTGCTCACAAAGCATGGTGACCCCTGCTACCACCACTACAGAGTTTTGTGACACCTCCTGCCTGTAGAATTGTCACAGGCAGGTGGGTACGGCAGTCACAAGCCTGCAGTGGGGTCAGAGAGAGACCGTGGGAAACTAGAGATCATTGAGGGCCCAGTAAGATGTTGGGTCGTCGCTGGAGAAAAGGGTTTCCACAGGACACAAGGGGTGACCAAGGTCCGGGGAGTTGGTGAGGACCACTGGATCACCAGAAATGCTTTCAGGACAATAAAATCAACTCTGGCGCCAACCAACCCGTGTAAGTGAGGGTCAGAATTACTCAGACATTGTGGAGAAATATGAAAGTTACATGCTCACCATAACTGTCACCTTCCTGAATATCTTCCCCATAGATTACCACTAATGGGTCTGAGCTGGAGGCGCTAGGACCACACAGGAGCTAGAACTTTTCTTGGTGCTTGTAACGTGAGTAGGCCCCACACGTGCCCGCTGATATACAGCAGCACCACCCCTCTGCTGCCTTGGTACTTCATGTGTTTTTTTGTTTTTGTTTTAAACAGCGGAGATGGACAACACAAACCCGATGAGTAACCTATGCACTTAATCTGTGGGCATAAGATTGCCCATGGTGGCCTGTGTAAGAAGGACCACCAAACCCAGTAACAGTGTCTTATAGCCAAAGCCAAACACAAAGGGGTGAAGACCAGCAAAACAATACTGGAGTAAGTTTAGGGGATGGTGGGTGGGCGTGATAATCTATGGAGAAGATACTGTGGAAGATCAACAGTTATGGTAAGTAGTAATGTTCATATCTTCTAAGAATCAATCTTCTCCATAGATTCCCACTAATCTTTCAGAAAAGCCCCCCCAAGACCCTGGACTAGGGAGGCTGGAGCTCAGGGTTCACTCAGCTAGTAATCCATTCAGAACTGTCCTGCCAGTCAGCCCGCCGGCACAGCGGCAAGGCATCCGCTTGCATTGCCAACATCTCGTATTTGGGGACGGACTCGGGAGTCAGCGGGCCGGTCAAGAGGAGAAAGGATTGAGCAGCCTGGGGATGGCTCTCCTTCTCTAGGGGGAGGGGGACGAGTGTTCAGTGTTTTACAGACCCCAGGCAGAGGCTGGGGGTTCCATCATGGATGGCACCATTAGTCATGGGGTGGGTGGAGACAGATGTCGGGCCTTAGCCCCCCCCCCCAATTCATTGCACGCCCCGCCCTGGGATCAGCATCACAAAAATGGCCGATGATCCTACCATGATGCCCACCCCCAAGTCCCACTGTGCCTCCTGGGTCTGATCGGGATAGTATTCAGTTGGTCGGCTCACCCCTGTGGCCCCACCGGGGGGGGGGTTAGCCCAAGGAGCCCTACCAGTGGTGGTGATGCCGCCGGTAGCTTGGACTAGTTTCCACGGGGGAAGGTCTCGGCAGTCCCAACTTCTGGAGACAAGCCAGGGCAGTCGGCAGTCCTGGAGTTTGTGGTGGGGATGGAGTCCAGTAGGAGCATGGACAGATACAAGGGCTGCTGGCCACCAACAAAAAAACACACAAAAAAAACCTGTCCTGCCAAAGGTGGCATGCTGCTTGACATGGACATTCACGGCATTGTGCCTGGTAAAAGTATGCACTGTGCTCCAATCTGAACCCTTGCAAGTCTCTCCAAATCAGCAGAGCATATTTCTGCCAGTAAGTGGCTATCTCTCTGGTGAAGTGGGCATACACCTTGCTGTCTAGTTCTACCTTTGCCATTGCACAGCAGTGGCAAAGGCAATTTGCAATCCAAGCTGAAATGCACCAGTTTGTGATGGGTTGTGCCTTCCGATCGTGGTTGAAAGAGAAACTGCTGCTTTGACTCTTTAGTTAAGGGTTTCAAGCAGAGCTGGGGCAGAATGAAGGGTATAGTTGTTGCTCAGAGAGACAGAACCAAGGAGGAAAAGGGGGGGGGGGCGAGACAGGTAGGGTTAGTAACCTGGAGGAACAGCAAGCATCAGGGCTTGTAGGGAACTTGGGCAGACTGGATGGACCACTGTTTTTTTTCTGCTGTCACTTTCTAGGTTTCTAGTCCTTAGTCCCGTCCAGGTAAAACCTAAGGACCCTTTCTATATCCAGTGAGAGGAAATTGACAAAGAAGGCTGCAGAATCACGGCTTTATTCAAGTGAACCTCTAACACCACCTTGGGTTGAGACACAAGGTGTGTCCAGAGTATTACCTTGTCTTTATGGAAAACGGTATACGGAGGATCTGTGACCAAAGTATGATTTTCAGACACTCTGCACACAGAGGTGATGGCCACCAGAAACGCTGCTTTCCAAGTTAAATATTTCATGTCCCAAGTCACATAGGCTCAAACAGCTTGCAAGTGAGAATATCCTGCACAAGATTAAGGTCCCAGCGAGCCACTGGCTTCCTTATGGGGGCGTGGTGTGTAGCACACCCCTGAGAAACCTCTTGAGCAGTGATGCTAAAGTAAAGAGAGGGTAAATTTACAGGTTCATAGAATGCTTATATAGTACACAAGTGGACCTTAACTGTAGAATACGGCAAGACAGCATTACAAAGGTCGAACAAATACTCTAAAACCTTTTCAGATACACACTTTAAAGGGTCCATAGGGTTCTGGAACACCAAATAGAAAAGAGTTTCCAAATGCCTGTGTGTCTTCCTGGTGGAAGGTTTATGTGCAGCCAAAAGTATTTCAAAGGCTCTCTGAGGCACTTTGAATCTGTTCACTTCTATGTCTTCAGCAGTCAGGCCTGAAGGTGGAGGGAGCACTGGGCTGGAGTGGACTGCTGACACTGAGCTTGGGTCAGTAAGTCCATCCGGAGTGGCAGAATCCTCAATTTACTAACTCAGTCAAGTCATCAGAAGAAACCATATCTGACAAGATCAACAGGAGGCTGCTAGGATCATCCTGCCCACATGCACCTCCAGCTAGTGCACTCTGAATGAGAGGGACTGGAGGGAATACAAACAGAAACAGATTGTGCCATAGCAGTCTGACTGTATCCTGACAAAAAAACATCAAGTCTTGAATTCCTGGAGCAGAATCAAAGTAGTCTGGCATCAAGTAGGGACACAAAAAGGTCCACGTCTGGGGTGTTCCACTCATCAAATAGCAATCTCGTGATGTCTGGTGCTAGTGACCACTCATAAGGATCTGCTGCTGTTCAACTTAGTACATCTGGAAGAGTACTCTGGACTTCCGGTAGATTACTTGGAGCAGGGTGCCCTGCTCCTGGCACCATTCCCACACTCTCACTCAGAGTAAGAGTGTGCTCCTTCCTTGTATGATTACATAATACAGGACAGACCCATTGTCTGTCCAGAGGAGGACCGTCTTTCAGCCAAGTGCACTAGGGCTTTCAGGCTGTAAAGAACTGCAGGAATCTCCAGCATATTTATGTAGAGATGCGTTCCTGATGAGTCCCAGATCCTTTGCATCTGTAGACACTTGCAGTGACCTCCCCACCACAGCAAGTGGTCATCTGAGGTGAGGATCACCCCACTCCTGGCTCCAATGGGGAGAAGAGGAAGCATTGGAGGAGGTTCTCCTCCGCTGACCACCACAGAGACCTTACTCAAGGTTTTGGTCACTTGAATGGGGTAGTTTTCAGAGTGTGATGCCAGAGACCATTGAGTACTGAGCATCCACTGAGTGGTTCTCATGTGCAGTCTTGTGAGGAGGACTGAACCCAGAGGATGCCATGAGTCCCAGTATGCACTGCGTGGAGTGAGCTGGCACAGGTTTGCACTCCATGATGATGCTTGCCATCTGCAAGACTGCTTATACTCTACTGTCTGGGAGGAAGGTCTGAGTCCAGGTCATATCAAGAACAGCTTCCAGGGTTCGGGAATGGACCAGAGTCTCAGCGGGCCAGACAAGGGGAGGAGGATTGAGTGTCCTTTGGGCTGTTCTTGGGGGAGAGATGAGCATTTGGTACATGACTGGCCCCTGGCACAGATGTGGGGAGGCAGCAGCAGCTACCAATGACTAGTTGGTGTCGGGCATGCTAGATGTCAGCACCCTACATCATTTCAGACAACGCCCCCCCCCCCCCAAAATGGGGTCTACTGTTCAAATATAGCAGCTGCCGTGTACAGCACCCTACTGTTCTGGCCCTGATCAACTGCCATGGCTCTCAAACGGCGACCTAGTAACGTCATTCGTCCAACCTGACTCAACGCCCTAGGGGGTAAGCCAGGGGGCAATGCTGGTGGGTGACCCCCACTAGTAACCTTGTACCAGTGTCATGAGGGTATGCATCAGTACAGTGGCCCCGTCCTGGGGCGTAAGCCAGGAAGACAGCCAGCAGAGGTAGGTCCCAGGGGTGAAGTGGGGGGAAGGGGGGCTGAGCCTTCGGCAGTTTGCCCCATAAAGAACACTACATAAAAAGAACAGCTTGTATGAACAGCAGTATCTGGGAGCGCTACAGATGAGACTTGGCAGGATTTAACAGGGCTTGCCCGGATGTCAGAAAATGAGAGGCAGTGGCTAGCCACTCCCTGCTCTGTCTTCTGTCTGGACACACTTGTTAGGAGCCAGTCGTCCATGAGGTATGCTGCGAGTACTGCAGCACACTTTGTAAAGAATCACAGCACCAAGGAAAGCTCAAAGGGTAGGACTCTTAACTGGTAGTGCCGCCACTCTACACATAACTGAAGGTACTTGTAATGGTTCCGATGCACCAGTATGTTCTGGTATACATCCTTCACATCCAGTTGCACTGGCCAATCCAGAAGCTTTAGGTAAGGTAGCAAGGATCACAGAGAAATCTTACTGAATTTTTCTCTAGCCAAGTATTTAAGTTTCTAATGTTAAAGATGGGACACATGCCCCCCCCAATTTCTATGGTAGCAGAAAGTAGTAGAACATTGTGTTCTGTTCCGACTCTGGCACTGTTTCCACTGCCCTGTTTTTCAGAAGGCCTGCAATCTCCTGTGCCAGCTCCTCTGATATATGATCAGACACAGGGATTTGCCTCCTAGGAGTATTTTCGGGGGGGGGGGGCCACAACTCCAGGTAGTACCCCTCTCAGATTATCCTTAGAACCCATTTGTCCATCGAAATGGATTTCCACAGACGGTAGAACAGGGTGAAGCATCCCCCTACTGAGAAGGCGTGGTTTGCCTCGAGCAGCCGAAGCGGATCTGGGGCTGTAGCTCTAGATGTTGGCACTGAGCACTTCTGGCATCTGTGCCTTCAGCTGGGCTTCCTTTTTGGGCCTGGGGAGGCTGTGGTCTACTGTTGTGACTTCCCCTGCCCTTACCACAAAAGAAACATTTTTTATGGAAGTAGCCACATCCTCTACCCTTTTTTTTTTTTTTTTTTTAATTTATTTGGTTCTATGATTACAATTATCTTTGAGCCAAGGCTCTTTTACAAAGGTTCCATGTCACATGTTACAGTAAACAACAAATTGCAAGAGAAAACACTGAGGTTGATTTAGAGACCATACACAATCAACGTTGTGCTGGGGATGGGACTAGAGGTTGGATGAGAGATGGGAAGGGAAAAAAAGGGGGAGGGTAGCAGGAGGTAGGAGACAGAACAGTGGAGGGGATAGGGAAGTGAGGGGGATGAGGAGAGGTCGGGGAGCGCAAGCGGCACTGTCAAGGCATAACAGCACGAGAAGGGGGCCCAGGGAAGGCAAGTGCAGAAGGAGGCCAAGGCCACCACACAGCGGGCACAGGTGGAGGGAGTGCCGATTTGTTAGCCAGGGCAGTCACAGGTGCTGGAGGCAATGAGGGTGTTTCGGAGCCTGGATTTGAAAGCACAGAGAAAGGTGGTAGAGATAGTGTCACTAGCAAGACCATTTAGCCAGGTGGGGGCCCTATAGGCAAAAGATATTTAGCCTTGTGTTGTGCGGCAGCGAGCAATTTGAAACAGCAGTGGCTTTGATCCCCTGGTGACTTGACTTTGTTTTTGGTCGAAGGAGGGTACAGACTCCTGGAGGAGCAAGACCCATCTGGATTTTATTTGCAACCATGCAGGTTTGGTATTTTACTCTATTTTCAAGTTGCAGCCAATTTGTTTCAGTGTAGAGGTCACAAGTGTGTGTGACTCGTTTAGCACCAGTGATGAGTCGACAGGCCTTGTTTAGGGTGGTAGTTACCCGTCTGAGTGCTGTGGCAGTGGCTGAGCCATAGATGATAAGGCCATAGTAATTTGAGGAGATGATGGAGCTCTGGACAGCAGCTACTAGGGCCTCTTGGGTTAGGTGTCGCCCGGAGATAGAGCAAGCCCAGTCTTGAGTTTGCAGCTTTGGCATGTTATTTACTTGGGCAGCATAGGATAGGTGGGAGTCTAGGGTGATCAGAAGATATCTGAAAGATTGGACCTGATCCAGAGGGCCACCTTGGCTGGTGTTTATGGAGAGTTGGAGATGCTTATGTATGTTATGGGAGCTGCTAAAAATCATGGTCTTGTTTTTTTCTGGTTAAGGATCAACTTATGTTTTATGAACCAGTTCTCAACCGTGGTGAATCCATGCTAAAGGTTCAATTTTAGGTGGTTTGGGTCCTGATGGGAGGCAAAGATGACCGCGTCATCAGCGTACAATATGATTTGTTGAGTACAAGAGTCCAGGAGTGTGTTGAGGAACAAGATGAAAAGCAATGGGCCCACGATAGAGCCCTGGAGAATACCAGAGCGGACCTCTTTAGTATCGGACAGCACATCCACAATTTTCACACTTTGGGACCGGTTTCCAAGGTAGCTTTTGAACCAGGCAACAGATTCAGTGAAGAGCCCAGCGTTCTGTAGTTTACCAAGCAGGAGGCGATGGTGGACGGTATCAAAAGCCTTGGTCAGGTCTATAAATATTGCTCCAGTTAGAAGACCGTTGTCCAGAGAGTTGCGGGATGGCACAAATGAACTCAAGTAGGGCAGTGGCAGTGCTGTGTCCTTTTCTAAAACCATGTTGCTGCCGGCATAGAATGTTATATTTGCCCAGATAGTCAGTGAGCTGGTCTGCTACTATCTGTTCCAGGGCCTTAGAGAGGCATAGAAAGATGGAGATTGGACGGTAGTTCCCGTATGTGGTCCTATCACCAATTTTATGGATTGGAGTGACTGTAGCAGACTTCCATTTCTCCGGGAACTGGCTGAGAGAGAGGAAGAGATTAAAAATCCTGGTGAGAGGCCCCAGGACTTCCTCTAGTGAGAGACAGAAGCTTGAGGTCAAGTGTATTAGCGCTTGTTCTGGTGTTGCAGATGGCTTTGGAAATGTACTTGCGGACTTCATTCCTGCTTACTGCTTTGAAGTAGAAAGGGGGGGTTGTTGGGTGGAGTCGGATAGAGGAGTGTCACCATCACTGAAAAAATCAGGGGGGAGAACACTGCTAAGGTCAGTGAAAGCATCACTGAAAGTGTCAGCAATGATATTATGGTCCAGTGTAGTACTCCCACTGACCTGGAGCACAGTCGGGGGAGATTTGGATTGCTTCCCAGTGACATCTTTTATGTTATTCCAGAAAGTTCTCCCATTTCCCCATGAGTCAGTGAGGGCTTTCTTGTAGTCCAATTTCTGTTGGTGTATGGATTTGGTGCAATCATTCCATGCGCTTTTATATTTTTGGATGTCCACATGCTTCCCGGTGGATCTAGCCAGTTCCCAGAGATGGTCCCCACGTTTTAATTTCTTTATGAGGGCACCAGACAGCCACGGGTTGCAGAGAGATTTAACTTTGTGCTTTTTTAGCGGGGCATATAAGTTACAGGCTTCATTAAAGATGAGGATGAATTGGTCCAGGGTTGTATTTGTGTCAATGGCCCTGTGGATGGGAGACCAGTCCTGATGGAATAGGTGCGATTTGAGGTGGGTTAGATGACCACGAGGTAGGACTCTGCTGAGGATGATTTTATGCTCCCTATATTTTTGTGAGACAAACACACAATTACACAAAAATCCTGATCATACACTTACACAATGAAACCGCTGTAGCTACATTTATCTAGGGTAACCTGCATAGTGATGGCTGTTGTATGCAATCTCTTAAAACATTTATAAGATACTTCCACATTAATGACCAATGGAGAGAAAAAGAAGGGAAATTCAGCCTTGTTGACATTACATTCACCTGACCCATTTTTATTTTAGCTGGAGCGATGCCCTCCCCCCCCAACAACACCAGCACTATGGAACAAATGCTTCATCAACACTGGCCATATACCATATCCACCTCTGCCACTTTAAAGTAAAATCTGGTAACATCCTCTACCCTTCTCTGGGTTACAGGGAGCCAACCTGGTCATTCTTGTTTCATTAGACTCCTTTAAGAGACAGCTCCACCTGCTGTCTTAACAGATATGTGCCATCAAAGGGCACATTCATGATCTATTGTTGGATGTCTGGGGTGAAGCCAGCAGTCCGCAGCCAAAAACGTCACCTGATACAAATACCTGCAGCTGCAGAGTGAGCTGCTGCATCTAAGGCATCCATAGAGGCTTTAAGCTGGTGGTTGTTAAGAACAAACACCTTGTGCAACAGCAAGCCTCATTTCTTGTTTTGCCTCTGTATCTAGCATAGCCTTTGCCAGAGATTTGAACTTGCACCAGAGGGCATAGCTGTACTTAGAGAAGCGTCCCTTGTAACTAGCTATCCTCGTGTTAATCTTGCCAAGTGTAGCAGAGGCACATACCCACTTGCCCATGGTGTCTACCTTGCACGACTCCCTGTTAGTGGGGTGTGTGGTGACCTCCATGGGCACTCTGTCATTTTCAGCCAAAGTGACAACAGCATCTATTACTGGCTGAGTGAAATAACTTTTTTTTTTTTTTTTTTTGGGTAGACTTTTTTGTGCTCCTACCTGATGGGGCATCTCTCAGGAATCCTCACTTGGCTGCTGGTACTCCTAACCGCCAGTCTGAACCGTAACCTCCAACCGTGGAATCGGGTTCAGAATTTTGGCTCTCCTGGCCCCCTAGGAGAGGCCCAAGATCCCCATGGTGAAGTCAGGATTAACGGACAACACTGGACGTGTGGGTCCAGGCCACTAGAAGTTCCGTCACCTCCCTGAGATAGGGGTATTCCTTAAGTTTTCTCTCTGGGCTTGAACGTGCAATGACATCCTGCTCGTTGTGTGCATGCTCCCGTACACACCAGATAGGTGTCCGCCGCAGCCCAATCCCCTTGCTATCTGCGGCTGTGCCCTGTAGTGCCTCCTTGATCCTTTCCCGTCCCTGCTGACCCGAGCTCGCTCCCGAACACAGGTCGCTGGCGTGGCGCGAGGTGTGGCATCCAGTGCCTCAACCCTCAGTGCCACCAGGCCAGTCGCGGGCTTAGGTTTTAATGCCACTTATTTTCTGTCCACCTGTTTGGGGACAGCTGCCATAGAAACAGACCTCCTCCAGGCTGCCTCAGAGAATGTGTCTAGGGCTGGCTGGTTGGGAGAAACAAGGGACACTGGGATATTAGGCACTTTAGAAACTCCAGTTGGAGCTGGCCCAGTGGCGCTGAGGGTTGAGGTGGTCAACAGCATGACTGGAAGGGAGAGGTGTCCTGAATGGCATGTGGGTGTGCCTTCACATGCGTGAGCTAAGTTGGGGACGCGTGGGTGTAGGGGTTGGGGAAAAAAAACTGCAAAAACGAGAATTACATATTGGTTGGGAGACTCCAGTCGGATGAGCCTAGCCTGGTCTTTGGCTGTGGGCTCAGAATTTAAGGCAGTATGCATGTTTCTGAGCAGAGCCTGAAAGGAGAGAGATCTTCCTGAGGTATGGTAACAGGAACCGGTTTTGGGTTCTCTAGACTGTAGCATGAGTCTGTCTTCCTCATTGAGGTTGGTGATGAGATCCAAATCAGACTCATCTCCTTCTATCCTTGGAGGTTAGAAGGGGAATGTAAAGGGTGACAGTGGAAGCCACTGCCTCAGCAACAGAGGAGACACTGTACCCAGCCCCCGACAGGGTCTTGGGAACAGAACCATTGGTGACACTGAGGACAGCCCTAGTATCACCCCTAAAGGGACCAACCCCAGCACCATAGGCCCATAAGGCACCAAAGGCAGCGATGGCACCGAGGCAGGCCCTAAAAGGGCCAAACCTTGATGTCAGACGCAGCACCGGTAACTGTGTTGACGGTCCTGCCTACCCCAAAGGAACAGGCAGCAGCTCCAGAGGTGAAGCAGGCATCAGCGACACAGACACCAGCCCCAACCCAGAGGCGGGAGCGGATGTCTGTCTCGCTCCCCAGTCCAGCAGCACTGAAGGCTGCACCACCTCAACAGACCCAGAATGGTCACGAACCGGCACCAACAATGGCACTGTTGCACTTACACACTGCACCAAACTGCTCCATAAGAGTTGCTCTGTTACCATACTGCCCATTAAAGTCTCCTCTATTGGACAGGAGACCAAACCTTGACACCGGGGGCCCAAGTGTCCCTGGTGTTATTGGAGATGACAGTGGGGTACCCAGGTCCACAGGAGTAGAGCGTCTCACACCAGAATGTCCAGATGATAACCTCAACCAGTGCATATTTCCCCCTTATGCATTTTGTGGGAATAGGTCAAGGTCGAATAGTGTAAAGACCCAGATGACAAATGTGTTCTGGAACTGCACCATTTTATGCGTCTCTGTGAGGACTGTCCATCCTCCCAGGCGCCAGCCTGCCCATTTGCCAGAGCACCTGCCCAGAAAGGTGATGACTAGATGCATTGCTGATGGAAGCTCACTGCTGAAGCAAAGTACAGTTACGTAAGAACTTACCGTAACAGTAGATCTTCGAGAAGAGCTTTTGCAGCAGGTAACACCATTAGGACTATGCCACCAGACACTAGGACCAGACTTCTAGATAGTAGTCCAAGGAGGGGGCCCCACCCAAACGTCCTGAGTGGTATAAATGGGGCAGCCCCCCAGCACCACCTCAGTTCGCCCGCCGGAGACCCGGCTGATATTCAGCATTGGGAACCAAGGAGGATCTCCCATCCCCCAGAGTGAAGTACAGTTATATAACCCCGGATTTACTATTACGGTTAAGTTCTTACGTAACTGTACTGTCTTACTTCAAAAGGGAGCTCTTGCAGCAGGTAACACCATTAGGACCAAGTCCCAAGCAGTACAGAGAGTGACCCAGGTCAGAAGGGTGGCGGACTAGTGTAATCCCTAGGTGGCGCTATACCAAGGGCTACTACCCTTGCCTGCTTAGCTAGTAGCAGGTTAAGGGGCCTGAGTTCTGAAACAGGTGCCTCCACCCGGAGGTCAGGGTTGGTAGTGGTCAAGCTAACCTGAACACAATCCTCTGGGACACTGTAACCCCCTTCTTTCCTTACTAGTGGACAGAACAATACACAATCACTTATACAATACCCCCGATACCCCACACAAGTACCCACACTGTTTGCACTTACCACCAAGGTTTTCCTCTGGCTCTTCCCTGGGGACCGCCTGTGAAACAAAGTTATACACAGCAAATAACAGCAGTACAGTACTCTTGCACAAACTGGAACCACTGTCAGGGTAACTGCAAAAAAAGAGCTAGATCCAATTTATTTAAAGGACTTGAACAAGGGAGGGGCATAATCAGGTTAATTTACTTAAAGGCTCTATCAATCAAACAGTTATGCATGCACTTCAGGTCCATAAACAGTCACACACTCTGGGTACCCAGATGGAGAATGGTGGACTAGCCAGGAACGTTGCAGCTGGTTGGGGTCCTGTGATGGAAGAAAACAACATGCACAACACACACTATTTGTAATCCGGACCGGGCGCTCAGTTCGTTAAAAGGAAAACAACAAGACAATCAGATGACACACTTTTAGATTAGGCTGTTGTTGCAGGGAGCTATCCTGATGATTACTCACGATACCAAAGACTGGACAGGGGCTGGACGAAAATCGAGACAACAGCTGGTTAATCTGGAGTGCTAGGAGAAGCAGGGTCCACACGATTCGCCAAGGCGTTGTTCCTGTTCAAGCGTGGAGCAGGGGGCTGATCCCCAGGCAGGTCTCTCGCCGGTGGCTTTCTCTGTGCAGTGCGGTAGTCTGGCAGGGCCAGCATGGCATGGCCCAGGCCGAATGGAGATGAACGTGGATTCAGTCTGATTAGGCTGGATAAAGCTTCCAGCAAGCAGAACACAGTTCACACAGTGGGGAACCAAATCATGACCCCCTTTCAATACACAGAACATCTACATGTAAGGAAATTATACTGTACCAAGCAAACCACTCTCCAGTCATGATCGCAAAGTCTCTGCACAAACCGGGAATTCAAAAGCGGCTGGAAATCCTGACAGGCCAATCGCATTCAGCGAATCTTTGGTCTTCTTCAGGTTAAAGTCTGGTCACAGTCCAGTGGCTTAAATAGTCCTCACAACTCTGATTCAGTCTGAATAAACTATTTTTCCTCTCAGGGACAGCAGGCAGGCTAATACTCAGCCCTTTCACAGTTCTCCCATGCAAAACTACACTGCACTGCTGCTCAACTGTCTCAAGCATGTTGCTTTTTCAGCTCCCAACTTAGATCTGACCCAAACTGCAGCAAGCCTGGGAATTTCCCCAAGATCCAAGAGGTTCTGTTGGCTGATCTGTCTGTCAGTCACAACAAAGGCTCCCCCTTCAGGTGCAAAAAGGCACCAAAAGTCCAAAACTACAATTCCTACAGATTTCGACTCCAGACAGCTCCTGTAGTCCAGCTCCATTTTAGCTCCCACCAGTACCAATTGGTTCAATTCGCAGCCCTGGGCCAAAATAGTGGAGATAAACAAAACAGTCCTTGCTGCAAAGTATTCAGGTTAGACGAACTACATTATCATTACCACTCTAAATGATTTTCAGAAAATAGTTACGTCTTTCAACAGAGCTCCCTCTCAGATTACTTATGACTGCAATCCAGGCAGCTCTTAAAGAGACAGTACACATAGACTATACAGGCACTCTCTGGAAATCACATTTAAAACTGCTAAAACACAGGACACCAGCCTGGCAGTGAGCATTTAGGCAAGCTCAAGGAAGACTTTTCGGGAACTCCCATTTGTAGGGGGGTTAAACCAGGATAAACAACGCCCCAAGCACTCCTTAGGAGAGTAGTCCCTAGAGGGCCACAAGGCCAAAACCTGCTTACCTTCTGGAAGCAATGTCCAGATTGTAGTGCCCAATGAGGGAGTGGACTGAACTCCATGTAGCAGCTGCACAGAGATCTGGTGTTGAAACATTTTTAAGGGATGCAAAGGAGGTTGCGACGCTTCTGGAAGAATAGCCCTTGACTGGACCCTGCAAGGGCTTATCGTACTTTTGATAAAGTAATGGAATTGACCAGCCATTTGGTTAATGTCTGCTTGGTTACAGAAGCCCCCAATATTCTTTGGACGAAGGAGACAAACAACTGGTCTGTCTTTCTAGAAGAACGAGTACGGTCTATATAGTAAAGGATTCTAGGTACATCCAGAGTATGTAACAAGGCCTCTTCTTTGTTCAAGTATTCTGGGTAATAAACTGGTAGTTGAATGTCCTGATTTACAGTAAATTTGGACAACATTCGGAAGGAACTTAGGATTTGTGAAAAGGGCAACTCTGTCCCTGTAAAAAAATAAGATAATGCTCTTTACACATCAGAGCCTGTAGCCTGGAAATCCTTCAAGTGAAAGTAACTGCAACTAAAAAACGCTTTCCAAGAGAGAAAACGTAGCTCACAACTTGCGGCTGGTTCAAAGGGAAGCAAAGTAAGCTTTTCCAACATGACAAAAAGATCCCATGCAAGGACATGGTCCCTCCTGGGAGGTTTGATTTGCAAGATACCCCTTACGAAGGTTTTACACAAGTACAGTTGTGCCAGAGCTTTCCCATCCGTCGGTGCATGGTAAACTGACAGGATAGAAGGGTGCACCTTAATGGATGAGTAGTTAGGTCCCTTATGAGACAGGGAGAGAAGGTACTGTAGCACAGATTCCACTGGACAGTGGAAAGAATCTAAAGAAAAGGGGTATGCCCATAAGCAAAAACGTTTCCATTTCATGGCATACACTGCTCTGGTCAAGGGCTTTCATGCGGCTATGAGAACCTCTGCCACTCTAGAGGACACTCCAAATCTGCCCCGATTAGATCTGCAGGAGTCATGCGTGCAGCTGCAGAGACTGAAGATTCGGGTGCACAACAGTCCCCTGATCCTGGGAGAGCAAGCGAATGGATGGGGTAACTGGACCAGCGATTCCCACGCCAATTACTGGAGCAACAGAAACAAGATCTGATGAGGCCAGAAGGGTGCCACGAGAGTCTTGCGTGCACTCTCTACCTGTAGCTTGAGTAGCACTCTTTGAAGGAGTGGAAAGGGAGGGAAGGCACACAGAAACCTCCCTTTCCAAGAGAGGGACAATGCGTCATGCCAGAAAACACCAGGCCCTGGATCTAGCGAGCAGAAATTTGGCAGTTTGGCATTGTGTGGGGATGCAAAGAGGTCCAGTTCTCACCAACTCCACTTTCCGAAGAGGTCTGTGACCTCTTGCAGTAGCTCCCATTTGCGACTCAGACAGAAAGCGGCTTAGGCTATCTGGGAGGTCATTTTGATTCCCTGGAATGTGAACTGCTGTTATTTCCAGGTTGCGATCCACTGCCCACTGCCAAATTCTCATGGCATCTCTACACAGGAGTAAGAATGCGTCCCCCTTGCTTGTTGAGACAGAAGACTACAAGAGTGTTGTCTGACTGGACAAACAGAAGACCTGGCATAAGTATGGACTGGAAGACCTGTACGGCATACAAGACAGCCTTCATTTCCAGCACGTTGATGTGGAAATTGTGCGCCACCAAAGTCTAGGTGCCCCTTGTTTGGTGGGATACCAGATGTGCCAGTCAGCCCATCCCTGAAGCATCAGTAGTTAGGACCTGCTGAGGTCTGGGTTTTTGAAAGGGAACCCCAATGTCCAGTCAAGACGGGGTGAGCCACCACTCCAGAGTATGGTGTACCGCTTTGGAGATTCTAACCAGCTGGTCGAAATCATCCGTATGTTGGTCCCATTGAGCCCAGAGGTTCCACTGCAGAACCCTCATGTATAGGCGGGCAAGGAGAACTGTGGTAATGGCACGGCCATGTGGCCTAAAAGCTGCAGCACCACCACTCTGACCGGGATAGGATCGGTGGAGATGACCTTTAGAGCAATAGCCCTTAGCTTGTCTGCTCAGACCTGAGAAGAAAGGCTCTTCCCTGGACGGTGTCCAAGACTGCCCCTATGTAATGCAGCTTCTGGGTAGGCCAGGGAAACGACATGGATAGGTTCAGAATGACCCCCAACTCTTGGAATAGTCGGAAGGTCTCCTCTGTTGAATGACACTGCTGTTCCTCTGTAGATGCTGTAAGGAGCCAGTCTAGGTAGGGGTATACATAATGACCCTTTCTTCTGAGAACTGCTGCCACGACTGCTAGGCACTTGGTAAAGACCCTTGATGCCAACGACAGGCCAAATGGCAGTGTTCTGAACTGACAGTGCTATCCCTGGAAGGTGAAGCGGAGATACTTGAAGTATCTTTATGTACATGTTGGCGTTCTGCATGTCCAGGGAGCAGAGCCAATCCCCTTGGTGGATCCTGAGCAACAGACCAGGCAAAGTCACCATCCTGAATCATTTGTACTCGATAAAGTTGTTCAGTTGGCTCAGATCTAGAATGGGATGGAGGTCCCCTGTCTTCTTCAGTACGAGGAAGAAATGCGAGTAATAACCTCTTCCCCTGTGACCTGGAGGTACTACCTTAATTGCCGTCTTCTGCAAGAGGGATTGAATTTCTACCTTTATGAGAGCCTTGTGGGCTGGGGAGCAGTGGGTGAGAACTGGTGGGTTGTCCAATGGAATCTGTGTGAATTCTTATCTGGAGGACCCACTGATCCGTGGTAATGTCAGATCATCCCTTTGAGGTAGAGGGAGACTCTCCCACTTACTGTATGCCCCTGAAATTCTGACGAAGGTAGGGGTGGGCAGGCAGGGAGTCATGCTGAGGCAGAGTGGGTAGGCAGGGGTCCTCTGGCATTTTTTGCACTTTTGGGTCTTTGGGCCCCAGAAGCAGGGGAGGGTCCCCTTTTCTTAAAACCGCCTTTAGGTTTTGCTGCTCCTTCCCTGTTGGTCCAGATTTTTGTGAAATGGGCGGCATCTGGTAGTAGCTGGTTCTGACCTGTACATAAAGTGGACATCAGAAACCACTTTACTGGAGTCCTGTAGCCCAGTGATCAGTTTCTCGGTGTCTGGGCCAAAGAGAACTGACCCTTGAAAGGGTGCATCAAGGACTGCGTCCTGCAGATCCTGCTGGAATCCCGAGACCCAGAGCCAGGCATGGCGTCTCGTACAGACTCCTGTGGCAACTGCCCTGGTGGTCGTATCGTATGAGCTTCTCAGGGCGTGTCTGCCTACATCAATGCCAGACTGGATTTATTATCCTTTTGGTACATAACCATTTATGCCAAAAAGTTTAAGGACCTGACTGTGCAGGTAGCAGAGGAACACACTTTTCGGCCCATCTGGTCCAGTTTCTTAGACTCGGGATCAGGAGGCTGTGAGCTCATATGCCTTGGCTGCTGTGCCCTGCCATGAGCGGTGGTTAGCACCATGGAGTCTGCTTTTGGTTGTTCGCTCAGATGAGGCTCTCCTTTCAGTGTCCTGTATAGGTGGTCTGCCTTCCTGGGGATGGCCAAAGTGGTGGAGGAGTGCTTGCAGGCCAATTTTGTGACATCCTGGAATGGCTCTACTAGTGGAGGGACAACCAAGGGTTTTGGGTTGTGTGCCCCTAGACATTTTGCCAAACAACGGCATTCTGGGTCAAGTTCCTCCATGTCCCATTGGTTAAGATACTGGATGTGCCTCATTACATCCAAAAAGGAAGGGTCATCTGGAGGAGACCTGGCGGAGTCCTTACAGTCCGGAGAGGGCAGAGAGAGCTCATCCTCTGAGGAGTAATAGGGGGAAGAGTCCCCGGAATCTTCATCTGAGAACAAATGTGGACGTCTCTTAGATGAGGGTACAGACGACAGGTGTCTGCCATAGCCACTAGGTGCTAGAAAACCCTGGTTGTCATCCCCAGACGATGGGTGGTCTGGCATCGGAGGTGGTCTCAGAGGTCTCTGGGGCGATGTCTCTCTGGGCAGAGCCAACAGTGGGAGACCCCTAGGGCTAAGGGACCACTCCCTCAGTTTAGGCATCAGGTCTCCTTTTAGGGTGTTCCACCATGAACTGAACAGAGTTCCTACCTCCTCCAACGGGATGACAGATTGTGCTGGTGGCGGGGTAGGGACGTGCAGGGGCCCTGATGGTGGCCCTTGTGGTGCATCTGGCATGGTCAGCCAGTCTCCCAGCTGACTGCCATCAGGCGTTGGGACCAGAGGTGCTGGGGTAGTGTTCCCCCAAAGGTTGGATGTCAGTCTCTCTAGGAGGAGGCGATGATGGTGGGCTTGAACCTCGTTCAAGAGGTCCAGGCGTTCTGTCCTCAGGCGTGACCTGCCGCCTGGTCCAACATCTGGTCCTATGGAACAGATGGCCTTTTGGGAGGGGGCGTCTGGTCTGGTTCCAACTAGGAATCAGAAGGCCCGGAGGACTGGCGGTCCTCTGAAGTGGCTGACACCTTTTCATGAGGCGGCGGGTGCTTCTAGCAGCGCTCAGATTCCTGGTGTCTGGAGGTGTCACCCTACCACTTCAACTTGTCGGATGACTCCAAGGCCTTGCAGGCAGCAGACTCCGACTTACCGTGCGAAGAGGACGCCTCTCCATCTGGCTAGACCCTAGAGACTGCTTGTGGGGCCATAAAGCCAGGAACACAGGGGCGGACAAATGCCCATGCCCAAAAGACTCCTTGCCGTGCAAATGGTAAGAGGTGAGAGTCGTCTCGGCAGAAACCCCAGTGAGAGTTAACAAGCCGGGGGGAACAGATTCCGACCTTCCGCCGGAGGCAGAGGACGTGGAGATCTTGTGAGGGGATCTAGGACGGGATTCTGACCTGGCTCGATCCTTGTCCCTATGAAGTTGCTTCCTGACAGATTTCTTCTCTCTGAGGGACAAGTCCCTGGCTGTAAGAAGAAGAACTGTGCTCCGAATGGGTCCTCTGTATGGCGGCCACTTGCTGTTCCAGGAGGTAAGCCTTCAGAGTCTTGACGTGGCGGATGTGGGTCTTTTTATCAAATGTTTGGCAGGTAGTCATCTGACTTGTGTCCCGGGCCCAAGCAGATAAGGCAGGCCAAATGTCAGTCTCTAGCTGGGATCTGCTTGCCGCACGTGCACTTAGACTTCCGCCATGGAGAAGAAATGCACAAAAAGGAGAAGAGAAAAACAATAAACTGTTGCTACTACACAAAGCGCGAAAATGGTGGTCAGCTGCAAGAGAGATCCTTGGAGCAGATACTAGCAGGTCGACAGCGAGAAAAGAACTGAGGTGGTGCTGGGGGACCACCCCTTTATACCACATGGGATGTCACGGCAGGGCCAACGTCGGGGGGGCGGAGGGGGCAGTCCCCCACCTTGGATTGCTAGCTAGAAGTTTTTCCGTGGGGTCCTAGTGCCTGGCGGCGTAGTCCTAATGGTTTTACCTGCTGCAAGAACTCCCTCTCAAAGTACGATCTTGCCTTTTCAGGCTGACTATCTTCTTCCATGGTCGACCATCTTCAGGATACAAGGCTGAGGGAAAACTGTAGAGTCTGTGTTAAAACTAAAATACATGGACACAAAAATAAACTAGTATGTTTTAATCTATTAAACGAAGAACTGAACCCAGTCGTCATACAGACAGTAAAGGTTCTGGCCCTGACAAAGTGACAGTCAACGCTACTGCCCGCTCAGTAGGAAAACAGGAACTGAGGAGGTTGGGGGCTGGGGCTGCTGTAAACCAGCATACGTGTGTGGGGCCTATGCATGTCACCAGCCCCCAGAGGCACCTCTGGCTCAGACCTATTAGTGGGAATCTATGAAGAAGATTCTTGAAAGATCCCTGGCTTTCACAATCCACCATGGTATTGGTTGCAAACCATGTTTACACACACTCGGATCTGACCAAATATTCTGCACTGTGAGAATCGCCGTGAGACTCTCCTACCCCCCCAGAAAATAAGACACACTTGAGTATGGTAGCAACAACTGGTGGAGAGACGATGAGGACCATGTTTTTAATACCAAACCAATAGCGACTGTGAATGGGACCACTGGTTTATTCATTAAGAACACGATTTGCCTTGGAAAGTCCAACTGAGATGCATCTTGCTTTCCAGAAGAAACCCTCATTCTATTCAGTTTCACAGCTGGGAAGACGGAGCATATGATATGGGTGCTTGAAGTACCTTCCGACAGCCACACCACAGAATTAGAAGGACTAGAACAGCAATGAAGATCTGCCTACCCCACATGGCACTGGGGAGACAGGTATTTGAAAATGGAGAAAACGAATGTCAGCCATGATGCTGGAATACTGCCAGTCTAAGTCCTAGTTGCATGGGGTCACACAGCAAGTCAGCTGCAGAACTGGGATTCAAACTAGGATCTCCAGGCTCACAATCTTTTGCTCACTTGCAAGGCCACACCACATGCTTGTTACCCGCAGCTGAAGAAATTCCAGCTGTTTAAGGCTGTGCAGAAATTTTAAAGCAAAGAACTACAAAATGAGAAATTTCAGATCTGATATTACTGTTACCATCTCACACGTACAGTACCACGTAAATTTAAACCGTTAATAAGGCATATTAAATCTTATTCAAACTTTACATTTGTTTTTCCAAAACTACACTGAAATTCAGACAAAACATATCAGATGTGCAGCAGTTATTAGTAACAGGTCAAAGCAGCCACAAATTAATAGTCATCACATTATCACTCAGCATTAATTAGTAGTCATTTGTGAAGTCCTACAGAAGGGAAATGTCCCTATTAAAATATTCAAGTGGTGCCGGCTCCATGGCACTGGGCCATTGGGGGGCGGGGGGGGTCGCCTGACAACCTGGGTTCACACCCCGAGCCCAGGACGACAGGAGCAGAGGCCAGTGGGGAGGGTCTAAAGCATCCTTGGGACACTCTCCTCTGGGGGGTGGGGGGTCTGAGCCTGCACTGCTCTGGTGCAGCTCCTGGCTGCCCGTTGTCATGGCACAAGTTTGCGGTGTGGATGGCCACACACCGCAAGTGTGCTCAGCCAGTATGCCGCAAGCATGCAGCAGTACTGGGAAGGTGGGGTAAAAAGAAAAAATGGCTACCTGGCCAACCAGATGATGGCTGCTGGCCTCCATGTGCACCGGAAACCCTGGCGGAAGTCCGAGCTGATCCCCACTGGGCCCTGTGTGGAATGGAGCACCAGCAGGCAAATCTCCACTTCTGCTGGAAGGGATAAGTCGGGATAACGGAGTGTCGGCAGATGTGGGGACAGCGGGACGGTGACAGGGCAGTTCGGTGGCCTAGGAAGCCCAAGGGAGTGGACAGCTGGGGGGGTTAAAAAAAAAAATATATATATATATATATACACACACACACACACACACACACACACTCAAGTGTAAAGTGAAACAAACAGTGTAAAGTGAGATATTACACGATCATTAATACAAACCTAACTATGTTCACTATTACTAAAGCAAATGACTGTAACGAAGATTTAAAAAAGTTATCCTGTTTAGTACACATTTTGAATTAAAGGCATACACCGTCAAAGTTTTTTTTTTTTTTTTATTTATTAGAGATACATCCCATAAGCATTTTAAGAAAACTAAATAAATGAATGCACTAGGTATACTTAAAGATGACGTATGTCCGAAGGAGTCCTCATTCTATCCAGTCTTCCAGCTGGGAGGACCGAAACATACCAGTGGTTAAATTACTTGCTCAGGGCCACACAGTGCATTAATGGCAAAACTGGGATTGGAACCAGGATCTCCTGGCTCACAGTCCTTTGCTCCATTCGTTAGACTAAACAAGCTGTTCCATTCCCCTCAGCTGAGGAAAATGGTTTCAGGCTATGCAGAACATTTTCAAGCAAAGAAATACTGTACACAGTGGGAATATTCAGATCTGATATTAATGTTCACATCTAATGCATACTCATAACACATAAAGCTGTCCATATGCATATTTAAATTACATGCATATATGCATATATACATATAATATACATATATGCCCTTTCTGTTCTTATAAATATTTAATCTTCATCTATAACTATGCCTTTTTTGGTGTACTGTATTTTTGTTTCTTCTGTAATGGTTTCTGCTTTAGAGTACTCCGAGCTTTTACTAGTTTTAAAACTAAATCTAACAGTGTCAAGTAGCTGCGCCCCCAAACATATTTGTCAGAAGATTTCATCATCCAGTCCTGTCATTCATGTAATCATACTAGGCCATGTTTTATGGGACTTCTAGTGCCAGGGTCATGTTCGGTCAGCTGCAGTCCTGCATAGTCTATCCACAGACACTGCTCTCAGCTGCTTAGCCTAATAAGGCAATGTGCAAGTTGACTGGCTGACTTGCAGGTCATCATGTGTTTACCTCTGCAAGCATACAGCATGCAAGCAACAGACACCACCACCTTCTGGCAGACAGAGTGGTCTTGAATATCATCCCATGTCAACAGTTATTACAGACACTGCTGTGGGAATGGGACCGGAACACTCAGTCTGAACTGCCCTTTCGGGTTGCTCTTTTAGAGTTGCTACAGTCAAGTGAACTGTTAAGTCATGGAGTCTTATCATGGAGTACAGAGTGCTGAAGGGCCTACACACACAAAATGAGAATAAATTATTGGGCCTAACGGGATGTGTCCAAGGATTTTAAAGGAGATGGGGCAGGTCATGGCTGGGCTATTAGTGGATCTCTTCAACTGCTCAACAGGGAAGTGCCGCAGGATTGGAGGACAGCAAATGTGGTCCCCCTACAAAATCATGGGAGTACAGATGACCAGGCCACTACAGACCCAGTCAGTCTGACATTTATAGCAGAGGAAGTATTGGAATCTATTGTAAAGGAGAGGACGTAGGATTCCTGCAAGCAAATGGCCTGCAGGACTCCAGTCAGAACAGATTTACCAGTGAGAGGGTGTGTCAAACAAACATGAGTGAAATCTTTAATTGGGAACAAATGCCGTGGACAGAGGTCAAGCAGTAGGTCTCCTGTAGTACAGTTTCAGTCCAGCCTTCTGACTCTGTTCCACACAAGAGGCTGGTAAAGAAACTGCATGACCGGAGGGTAGGGGATAATATAACAAAGTGGGTAAAAAATGGCTGGGTGGGAGGACCCAGAGGGTAGTCCTAAAATGAGAGCTCACAGGCGTAAAGGAAGTCATAAGTTGGGTGCCAGGGATCGGTTTTAGGACCAGTCCTCCAACTTATTCACAGTATATATGACATAGGGGAGGAGCGGTCCAGGGTAAAGATCTGCCTCTGAAAATGACACCAAGGTCTGCAGTAGAGTGGACACTGAAGTGTGAGGGGGAAAAATAACCTGGAATGATTGAAGAAGTTGTCAAGGGTGTGACAGCTGAAATTTAACAACAAAAAGTGGACAATAATGCAAACAGGAGGGCAAACAAATCAGAGAATGGAATACAAGATGATGGGGTAGTAGATGAGAGCACAGATGAGGAAAGGAATCTGGAAGTGATAATGACGCAGTTGAAGGCACTGGCACCATGTAATAAGGCTGTGGGAAAGGCGCACTGGATGCTGGGATGAATCGGGAGTGCAGTCACTAGCAGAAAGAGGGAGGTAATACTGCCCCTGTATAGAGTCCTGGTTTGAATGCACCTGGAGTATTGTGTGCAGTTCTAGAGCCCACACATGATTAAGGACATGGATAGGCTGGAAGCATTGCAGCGATGGGCTACCAAAATGATACTGGGGCAATAAGGGTGGTTTTATGATTATCTGTGGGGGATCTCAATATGTACATGCTGGAGGACAGGAGGAAAAGGGATAAATATGGTGAAACACACAAGAGTTGCTCACAGTCAGTAGTAACACGGACAGTAGGATAAACTCCATGAAACTGCTTGGGTGGTGAGGTTAAAAAAGGAGGTCAGTGAGTACTTGTTTACGGAAATAATGGTGGCAGACTGGACAAACTTCCAGAAGAGGTCATCTGCGTCGAGACAGGAGGTGGGTTCAAAGAGTGCAGGACAGGCACATGGGAAAAATGCACATGGTGGCAGTTGGGGGTGGAAGAAATGAGAATTGACAGAGGAACAATCCCACAAATAGGCCGGCTTGGGCAGACTACAGTACATGGGCTGACAAGGACTGCCTCCCAACATTTTTTACGTCTCTCTAAAATGTTTACAAAGAATCCAGGCTGCTGATTGGCTGACAAAGGCTGGTAACTATATTTTTAGCCTATCCTAACTCATGGGAAAAACAGCATCGGTGTGCCATTTGCCTGTCAAATTACCACCCATTTGTGGGCGCACCTGTACTTTTTTTTTCTTTCACATTTGCTAATTTTGGGACAATTTCTACCCTTAAAGCAGCAGTGCAATGAAAACTGGGCAAAAAATCTGACCCTATCTCTTTTTACACTATAAAATATTTCAGACATCTTCCAGTTTTATTTGGTGGTACAATTCTCTAATTCCACCCAAATTTTACTATTTCATAAATGTTTTGATTTTTTTCCATAAGAAAAAAAGATGGCCGACACATTTTGCACAGAGAAAACACTGCAGACCTGGCAAGGGTTAGGATAAAAAAAAAAAAACTCATGGTGCACAGAGTAAGAGGTACCTAGAAAAGTGTATTTAACATATATGCTATTATTTTTCTTAATTATAGCTGAAACTAGCTTTTTTGGAGCAATGTTTTTCACTGCACTGGTGCTTTATTAAAAATATAGAAATATTTAACATAAAGGTAACAAAATACTGAATTATCCTTTGTTCTGTAGTCTGTGTACGAGCACAGTAAGACACTCCAGGGTGCGAGTCAAGCCAAGACAACTGCACTTCCAGTAAGCCGACACAGCGGTGGCACTACTGCTTAAGTCACCAACAATCTGGGTTCGAGAGCGCACCTGGAGCATTGGAGAGTTGAAGGATACAGCACCTGTAGGACAGCTCTCCTCCTCAGGGTGGCTGACGATGCTCAACAACGTCCTGACTCAGGAGTCAGTGCGCCCAAGAATCTTAGCAGCCCTGCTCCTAGCCCTTCTCATCCCTGGGGGACCCCCATTAGCATGTACTTACTCCCTCCCCTATCAGCCTCCAGAAGGAAGGGGGCCATCACACATGTCAAAGGGGTCTCCCGGTAAGTCCTGAGGTTGGGGGGGGGGGGCTGGAAGACTGCAAGGGCTGATTATGGGGCACATTACAGCTGGCTCATAGAAGCCAAAATAAAGTTGAGGGGAGTTCAACAGGCTGCATTTCCACTGGCTGAAAGGCCCCAGATGTGCTGTTACCTCAGTCTTACTTGAATATTATTGCTTATGTAATACTCAACTCATGGGGGTCTCACAGATCATACTGAAAACATGATTTTTAATTTACTGTACGAATGGTTTTGTATTCTCAAAAACAGTTTTTTATGTGAGTTTTCAGAAGCTAACAGCAGGAATTTTAAATTACAGAATTATCCTGTTTATAAAATATTGCATATTGCAACCCAACCATAAAATAACTTTACGTGTTTAAGACTACTCACTAAAAGAGCTTTTTGACTCTAATGATGAGATCACAGACTTTGATTTAACAAATATGTCTGAGGTTCAAAGCAGATCAAGAAACAGGCAGGTAGTCCCTAATGGCATGTGTGTTATCCAAGACCAGCGCCTTATTGGCTCCTGATTGTTGTGCTTTACACTGCTGTACAATCCATTGTTCTGTCCATTTTTACGGCTGCAGTTGAGCAGAGCCCTACAGCAGTTTTGTTATCGCTTAAGAGTAAGGTAGCTCACCAGATACCGACCGCACTTATTTCATAGTGCAGGTGGATATGAATCTGTGGGCGTCCACCAGCACTACTTTCTTCGGTGGTCGAAACACTGCACTTTCCACCATGTTCAAGATGGCTGCCTACACTAACCCAAATACTACAGATTAGAATGATAATATTAACAGAGTGGCTTATGGTTTGTGACAGGCACTCAACAAAACTGTACACAAATGTGTACAGTGAGTATGCCTGTCTACACCCTTGACTCGGTGCACATGTGCAAGCCGTCGCGCATGCGCAGACAACACAAGCAACCATCTTGGACACAGTGGACTGTGCCATTGGCACAAATCATTGTGCATGTGCAATAAACTCCGGCAGCTATCTTGAATACGATGGACAGTGCAGTGTTCCATCGTGTCCACAGCTACAGCCATACTGGCTCTTGTTAGACCCAATTTTTGCTAAACTTAAGTATTTTGTGATGAATGTACCAAGGTTTAACAAGGAGTCACCACTTACCACAACGGGGATAACAAACAAGTGGGATTGGCCCAAAGGTGCCCCAGGTAAAGTGGGTAGAAGAGAACGGTCAGGATTACAATGTATAACTTAGGAGCAGACAAATATAGTAATAGCTAAGAGGGTTAAGGGGAAAGCAGGACACTTTATCCAGGCTAAAGTTATAGAACAGTTTCAGGGAAGAAAAGGAGTGAGGTAGTAAACATGGGAGTGGTAAGAATGTAGAAAGGGTAAACTAAATCTGCATAGACACCAAGCAAAGAAGGTGAGGATCATGGGAGTGGTGCAGTGCAGTGGTTGTGGGGCAGCAGTTTTTAGGGAACCCTTCTGGAGACTGAGGTGCTGCCCCATATGCACTCACCTCTCTGGGTTGCAGTCACAGGTTGCTGGACTCGGGAACAAACTGGCGAGGGTAAAGCGGACGTTCTGCATCACCCAAGGACCACCAAGTCTGCTGCTGCTCCCCCAGAGGATGCCCAGACAGAGCAGGTGTGTCACAGTGGGCTCCGAGTGGGTGAGGGTAAGGTATATACTCCACCTATACCAGTGTATAACACCGTCACCTTACTGTCAGAAAGGGACACCAGAGAGGAGGTACCCATCACAGTGGGGTGGAAGAAGAAGGAGGAGGAGGGGGTTCTCAGAAGTGAAGACCCCAAGAAGGAAGGGAAAGAGAATCCCCCAGCCAAAGAGGAAACGGCTGCTGGTGGTGGACTCAACTGGGAAGAGAGCTGTGATAGGAACTGTGAAATGACTTGGGAGCTGGATGGGGAAAGATAGGGAGGTGAGGTGCTTGTAGGGTGCCTCAGCTGGGAGAGATGGAAAGCAGATCCTGCAATCACTAGGGCAGCGGAGTTGGGAGGATCTGGATATCACTGTCCTTACTGGGAATAATGGTGTAACATGAGAGAAGGTAGGAGTAGTGAAGGAAATGTCAAGAAGTTGGGCTGGGGGAGAGTTCAAACAGCATGCACAGTGGCTTTTCTGAAGTGCTACTGTACCTATATGCAGCTTGGGAGAGGCAAGAAAACTCCACACATCGAGGCATTTAATGAATGGTTGAAGGCATGGTGCATGTAGGAAGGCTTTGGATACATCAGGGACTGGGGACCATCATGGGAGAATATGGGCCTCTATGGGAGACATGGCCTGCAACCTTGATCTATGATGGCAAGTCCAAATGCTACATGGATGAGCATTTAAACCAGACAGGGTGGGGAAGTGGTGAAACCAAAAAGGCAACACTTGCCCCAGGCTAGTAAAGTGTTAGGAAGGGAAGACCAAAGTGGAGAAAACTCCCCTAGAGTAGAAGTGCAAAAAGACAGGGACGGGGAAGAAGAAAAACGGAATAAAACACAGGTAGGGGATGACACAGGGCTAAAGCACACCAGATATGGTGACAGTAAAAAGGAGAGGGGCGAGGCAAGGATAAGTCAGGGAACAAAACAACCAGGAATGCGAGGGAGAAGCAGGGTAGTAGACGAGGTGGGGGTGGGGGGATTTGGAAAGTGATGTGCACCAACACATGGAGCCTTAGTAACACAATTACAGATCTGAAAGTCATCATGGCAGTGGCTAATCTAGATTTGGGGCTATAATGGAGTTGTGGCTTACTGAGCGCCACAACTGGAAAATAAACATACCAAGCTACACTCTGTTCAGGTGAGAGAGCAGGAAGGAAACAGAGTGATTATATCACATGTGAAGGACAGTATCAAGGCCACGGAGGTACTGGGGCAAAAGGGAAATGAGGGGTTGTAACTACTATGAATTGAGCAGAGCTGTAGGCAGGCTCTGGGTCCAACATCCCTACTGAAGTACTGTACAGACCTCTAATACACGGTGATGAGATGGATAAGGCAGTTGGGGAAGCCATCATCAGAACAGCAAGTAAGGGGAGGTACTGCTAGTTGGAGACTTCAAGCTACTGGATGTAGAGTGGAGCCTTCCAACAGAGGGTTTAACAAGGGGAAGGGCCATCCATGACTCCCTGCAAGAGGCTTTTCTCAGGCTGTTAGCCAAAGAACTCACTAGGGATGGGGCAGCGTTGGACCTAATGCTTACAAATAGGGACAACATTAAAGACGTCACAATGGGCAGTCCTCTTGGTACCAGTGATCACCACACAGTGTGGTTCAACATAAAGACAGGAGCACAGGCGACCCACACGAGGACAAGGGTTCTGGACTTTAAGAAGGCAGATTTTAAGGAAATGGGTGACTGCCTTAGGAACTGCCTAACAGGATGGAGGAGTAGAGGCACAATAGGGAAGAATAAGGGAGGACATATCTAAAGCACCCAACCTATGTGTGAAAGTAGTAAAGAAAAACAGAAGGAAAAGGAGACCATTATGGTTCTCCAAGGAAGTGGCAAGGATGATAAAAGAAAAAAGGGTTGCATTCAAAAGGTATAAGGAAACAAAGAGGGGAGGAGGAGGACAGATAGGTATACCTAAAAAAGGATGAAGGTAAGGCGGTGAGGGGAGTAAAGGTGCAGAAAGAGGAAAGTATTGCAAAAGGGGGTCACCACAGGGGGTAACACTTTCTTAAGGTATGTAAGAAAGAAGAGGAAAACAAGAATAGAGATAGTAAGAATTAGAAGGGCAGAAGAGGCACACTGTGCAGGAAAAGCTCAAGAAAAAGCTGCCATCATAAACAAGTACTTCTGCTCAGTCTTCACTGTGGAGGGGACAGACCACCAGAAGACGCAGGGAAAGGGTGGGGAGGGATGTGGACACAGTCGCATTTTCAGAGGAAAGAATGCTGAAAGGACTTAAATCCCTGAAGGTGGACAAGGATATGGGACCAGACAGGATTCACCCCATAGTACTAAAAGATCTTTGGGAGGTTCTGGTTGCCCCACCAACAGCCTTGTTCAACAACTCACGAAAAACAGGAGTGGTTCCAGAGGACTGGAGAAGGGCTGATACTGTCCCTCTACACAGGAACATCAGCAGGGAGAAGATTAGCAACTATAGGCCAGTCGGTCTTATTTCAGTGGTGGTAAAATTGAAAGATGCAGTACTAAAGAAAGGACAATGGAGTATCTTGAATCTAGTGGGCTACAAGATCACAGACACAATGGATTCATGGGGAAAAGTCATGCCAAATGAATCTAATAGATGTGTCTGACTGGGTAACCATGGAAATCAGGGGAGAACAGTGGACATGGCCTATTTAGATTTTAGCAAGGTCTCTGATAGTGTCGCACAGAAAGCAGATTAGGAAGTTGACAAACCTAGGCGTGGGATCCACAGTGCTAAACTGGGTTAGAAATGGGTTAAAGAATAGGAGACAGAGGACAGTTGTAACAGCACTCATCCTAAAGAGGGGTGTGTGACAAGTGCAGTACTGCAAGGCTTGGTACTGGGACCAGTCCTCTTCAATATCTTTACAGGGGACACTGCAGAAGAGTTGAAAGGAAAAGTATGCCCTTTTGCAGATGATACTAAAATCTACAATAGCATGGACTCTAGAAGAGGTGGAAAAATGTGCATGGATCTTAGGAAACGAGGAATAGTCAAAAACATGCCAGCTGGGTTTCAATGCCAAGAAGTGCAAAATAATGCGCCTAGGACACATGAACCAAGGTGCTGAGTATATGATTTTGGGGGAGGAGAGTACCATCAGGCAATAGGCAGGAAAGGCACCTTGGGTTATCACAGATGAGTACCTCAAGGAGACAGGGCAGTGTCACATAGCAGTGGGTGGGGCCAGTGGAATAACGGGTTGCATAAGAAGGGGCATCTCAACAGGAGAAGGGAGGTGGTGTTGCTACATCACTCACTGGTGTGGTCACATTTAGAGTACAGTGTTCAATTTTGGAGACCACACCTCAAGAAGGATACAGAAAAAGAGTGGAGGTGGTCAAGAGGAAGGCAACTAAAGTGGTGCATGGTTTGCAAGAGAAGTCATACAGAGATCGATTGTGAACCTCAACATGTACACCCCTGAAAGAAAGTAGAGAGTGGGGATACGACTGAAACCTAAAAGTACCTCAATGTAGAGAACAGGGTACAGGTGGGGAAATCTCTTTCAAACGAGAACAAGTACTATGATTGGGGATATGAAGTGAGCGGGGGTGAAAAGTGATGTAAAGAAATATTTCTTCACTGAAAAAGGTAGTGAATGCTTACTACAGATTGCCAGCAGAAGTGGTGGAGGCTAAACACTCCCTCTTTAGAAATCTTGTGCTGCTTTCCATTGGGGGGAGACAACTCGGGGGGGGGGGGGCTTCAAGCTTGCATGGGACAGACAGAGGTATATCAGGTAGGATGCAGGGGAAGCGGGAGGGTCAACAAAGATCAGATAGGGTCTGGAGAGGCAGTATAGGTAGGGAACATCTGGGTAATCTAGGTGAGATAAGCAGTCCTCTTCCACCATCAGATTCTGTGTTTCAATGTTAGGATAAAGTTCTTTCATTCTCATATCACCTACATAACGTTGTTACTACCTGTGACTTATGATCACATATATTCAGACATAAATACACGTGCACAGACACAAGAAAAATTCAAGCTGGACACCCAAATACTCAGGAGTTTCAGAGATGGCTACAGACAGTCTTACATCACAAAATGTGAGCAATTCTGGCAATGACCACAACAATCAAGTTCCTTTCTCGTACAGGCAACTGGAATGCCTATCCATTTTTAAGCAAGAACAGCTGAACAATTGTTCACTTAGAAAAGCTGAACTAAGCTGGCCCAGTGGCGCTGGTCGCTACACCCTGCGCCACGCTGGCAACCCGGGTTCAGCAACGAGCCTGGGCTGCAGGGGCAAGAGAGGATTGCTCTCTCTCGGGTGGGGGCGCGAGAAGAGGCCTGTCATCCCGCTCATTGACTATCCTCTGGTGGTAGCTGGAGAGCAGTACGGATCAGGAGAGACATACCGACAGACGGGAGAAAAGAGAAAAAAAGGCAGAAGGTGGGCTCCATGGTGGCCCAGCGTTCCTGTGCCACCCCTGGCTTCTGGATTTGTATTTTTGGGGGGGAAGCTGGCGCTCTCCTCCCTGGCCCCACCATGGGGGGCAAGCCATGAGGGTACTACTGAGGGGCCAGATGAATCCCTCAGAGGGAGGGCCATAGCCACCTGCCAGGCTCCAGGGCACAGAAAAAGATAATAGGAAAAAAAAAAAAAAAAAATGCTGAACTGAACAGTGCATATAACAAGGTGCGGAGGGGAGATGGCAGAAGACATCACTTGGACAGTGCAACGTTGGTATTACAGTCACTTCTACACAAAAAGAAGCATTATTTAGTAAAGATTCTGCTTTCTTTGTTGGGGAGTTCAACTCCTAAGAATGAATGCAGACAGGGCCCTTGTGATATGAAACATTATGAAAGTTGCTCTCCTACTGGTTAAGATGTGCCGCCATTACGACGTACAAGTTGTGGTAATAATTATGTTTGACCACTGTATGTGTCACTGCATTTCCATACCGTAAGGCTAGATAGAAGTGCCATAACTACTGCATTTGGTACACTGCTGGAAATGTACAAACTATGCCCCAAGGCTAGACAGAAGTGCAATAACATAATTAACAATTACTGGGCAGACTAGGTGGGCTTATGGTCTATCTGCCAACAGATTATGTGCTTCTATATAACTACTGCATTTATTATACTGCTGGAAATGTACAAGCTATGCCATAAGGCTAGACAGAAGTGCAAGAACTACTGCATTTATTACACTGCTAGAAATGTGCAAAACTCACTGAGGGAACCCCACAACTTTTATATAGGACTGAACATACTCAATGGGTCTGGAGTCGTATGTCCTCATTATATGTTGCATTTGAACACCTTATGTATTCAGTTTGATGTCTTTTGGTGGGTAAATATTACACAGGAGCAGTTCTTCCCCATTTTATTTCTGTAACTAAGTCAAACTCAAGAATTTTATTCCTGGAACGAAGTTCCCACAGGTTCCCCCCATTTCGGTGCCATCTTTGATAGACTATACGTAAACCAGCATACAATGACATAGTTGAAGCTTTGATAAACAAATATCCAGTGAGTGAGAAACCGATTTCAATCCAGTGAAAACATATGACAAACACAAAGCTTATAGGGGCTGGTTCTGTCACAGAAAAGTGGAGAACAGTACGGACACAGTGAGTGCAAAGAGAAAAGGAGGCCGGGGAGGGGGGGGGGCCAAGAGCAAGGGCCCGAAGCAAAGGGAATTCATACCTCAAAACAGCTCTATTTCCTAGGTCCTATGTGGACCTGTACAAAAAGTTGATTAGTGAACATGGGCTAGGAGGTCCAGAGAAATCTTGTGCTGTTTTCCATGGAAGAAAAAAAATCAAAAAAAAAAAAATCAAAGGGAATATGATCACAGTCTTCAACTATCTGAAAGGGGACACATTTCAGACCAAATGCAGCTTTTGACAGATGCACAAGGACAAAAGGACAAAATGACAAGGTGACACGCTGTCACTAAAAGGAGGAAGAGTCAAGGAAAACTTCAGGTAGAACTACCTCACAAAAGTAGTGGTGACCTCTGAACTGAACTCCAGGGTAGGTGGCATCAGCTGATACAGTCAGTGATCCTGATACTCTGCAAACAAGCCCTTTCACAAAAGGATGTTCAGGCTGTTACAGCAAGAACACCAGCACCCATTGTCCACTCCTAACCCAGAAGTCACACGTGCAAGGTACGGTTACATAACAAATGTCAAACACTTTTTACTGAGCCTTCGACCAGGACACTGGAACAAGCCCAACCCACGGGAGAGCTGGCAGGGAAAGGATGATCGAGTATTCCAGAGGACATTCTCCTTTTTCATGGAGGGAGGGTCGTGGCTTCGGCAGCAGCACTGCCAACTGGATGACCACAGGGGGTAGTGTATGGAGAGGCACAGTGGGTAGGACGCCGCCTACCTGTTTGTGTCTGCACACTCAGCATGCATGTACTTGAAGCCCCATGCGTGTCAGCATCCTGAGGACTGGGGAAGAACATGGAAAACCACCAGCTCATGTGTGACACAGGACATACCTGGGCCCTACCAAGGAGTCTTGCCTCAACTAAAGAGTCTTCCATCATGAAAACATCTCCAGAAGGGCTCTCCTGGGGCCTGAATGGCCTGCCATGTGGGTAAAACTTTGGGGCATGGAGGGTAAATGCAGTAAAAACCTGGGCTGGAGCTGGATTGTATCCAGGTAAAAAGGGGGCACAACTGGAGATGCAGGAAAAAATGTAAATTGTGAAAAAAAAAAAAAATGTATATGGTTTTCACTGGATATTTAGGATGGTGGAAAATGTATTATCTAGAATCCAAGAAACATGTTAGTTTAACACTTGACACGTTTGAAGCAGTGCTGATGACATTTTTACTCAATAATTCAGAGCACTTCTCAAACTGTTTCTGGAATTCTTCACTCATCCTGCATTGGTGGGTTTCAATGTGCAGAACAGGACCACTTGTGTTCTGCAGAGCACAAAACACTCAGAGGAAGCCAAGTCCTCCTCAACAATGTAAGCCAAATCGAGGTCTTCCTTTTGGCACTTAGTACTCCTTGGCTGTACTCAAGGGGAAAGTGTAAACTGGGAGGGGGTATTTCAACTACAGCTGTGTTTTAGGAGAACAAGCAGGGAAACCACAAAATTCTGAAAAATAAAGCAGATAAAAGCACTTGGCAAAAGTCAAGAAGGAAAAAAAATAAATGCTGGCTAAAACAATGACTAAGCAGACTGCTACAAAGACGAAGCACAGGGATGCTCAACTGTCAGTCATAAGGGACTGATGATAAATTGTGACAGTCGCTTAATGCCCCTGCCTCCCCCCTTCCCCCAAAGCTATGCTCAGAGGTGATCTATGGGGCTTCCGTACTAGCACATATCAAAGCATGCTGGACACAAAAGAGGACAGGAGTCGCGTACAAGTAGCACACAATGTCATTCATGTAGCCACTATTCACCGGTGCACCAGTCGCAGCAATTTTACAATGTTTTCCAAACGCTGCCTACAAAGAAAAAAAATGTTGGTAGGGTACCAGATGCAGAGTTGGTATGCAAAGATGTCAGAAAACCAGGATCATTGTGGTATCACATCAAGAACTGAGGACACAAGCAGGAATGTGGCTGGGGAAGGTACCCGTGAACTACAAGGGCCAAATTTAGAGTCATGGTTGGGGGTTGGGGTAATGGACTACTAGGAATACTGGTAAGATGTCATTGGGACAACAACTGATGGGCCCTAGGGTATGGGTCGGGGGATGAATTTTCCTTGCATACCACACACAAATTGTGCAATGTGCATGCGTGTGTGTGACGGTACTTAGCCCCTTTACAGTGCACACTGTGTGCAGATTAGCATCTGGCCAGGATAAGCAGAACAGTAATATCTGCACAGGGGGTGGGTCTCCATGCCCAGTGCAGCCAATTGCTTTTCAGTACAGCAGTTTTCTGCGTTGGTGTAAGGGTGTAGCACTCTGCACAGTTTTGAGGCACACGACCTTGGGATGGAGAACTGTACCCTGTATTAGGAACCTACTGATAAGATACCTGATGGCCAACCCACCCAACACCACCACCACCACACTTCTCAGCAACAAAATGTGCAGCACAGGCCTTTAAAAGTGCCAGAATGTATAGTACATTCCTAGTTTCAAGAATAAGTTTGAGAATAGTAGAAACCATGTCTAAATTGACAGAACAGTCTTTTTTTTTTTTTTTACTGGTTTCTATGTCCAGAAATAGCCCTCACATTATGAGGAACGTTAGATCTTACTTTGAGAGGGCTCTTGCAGTAGGTAATTGCACATAGGACTGAAGCCGGCAGATGTCAGGACCCCACGGAAAAATTTCTAGCTAGCAGTCTCTGGCGAGGGACTGCCCCCACATCAGGTGACTGGCGTCAGGAGACTTTGGTATAAAAGGGTGGTCCCTCACACCAGACTTCCAGTTCTTTCCCGCCGTTGGCTTTCAACAGCGCCTCACGGTTAAGTGCCTCTGCTCGTCAGTCAGTCGTCACCGGTAGTTATACCATCGGTTTTTCTTCGATTTCGATTATTTTCATCAGGATTTTCTTACCTGCCATGTATGTCGTCCCCTACCAAGTCCGAGCACAAGAACAAGTGCAGCTCATGCAGCCCCCAACTCCCGCATAAGGACGGCCATTCTTGGTGCCTCATCTGCCTAGGCCCTGACCACCCTGTGGACTCCTGTCAGCACTGCTTGAAGTTCAACGAGGCCACCCGCAAAAGAAGGCAGCAGTCCCTAGAGGCTCACATACTAAAGAAGAAGAAGATGTCCTCCATGGAAAACGAGCTGAAAAAGCTCTGACAGGCTTCCACCTCTACCGAGGGCCTTAAGAAGGAGGAGAAGCACCGGGGACTCCTCATCCGCGGCTCCGGCTGGGGTCACCGCCCTTCAGATAACGTCCCCTCCGGGGGACCGTTCCTCAACGGGCATCTTTGTGGTGTCTGAGACGGCGTCGCTTCCCCCGGCTGGTTCACGCTCAGGCCAGTCAGGAGCCTCCGGGCAAAAGGAGGCATCCGCTCCCAGTAAGCCCACCCCCGCGTGGCCTTCTGGTTCAAGCCTCTCTTGTAAGTTGGGCGCCTGCTCCTCCGACGTCTGCCCGGAGTCGACCGCTAAGTCGCTTGGCCCTTTGGGGCAGCGCACAGTCATCAAGCCGCCTGTCAAGGTCACCTCCCCTGCGTGGCCTTCTTTGGGCGCTGGGTCTGATCAGTCGGACGTCGGCTCCTCCGACACCCGCCCAGATCCTACTGATCAGACGCCCGCCGGCCTGTCCTGTGGTCGCTCGGCGAAGGAGCCCACGCCGGATCCTCTGATCTCATCCGGTGCCGTCAGCTCACCACAGCCTTCGCCGCTGCTGTCCGAGGCCCCTGCGTCTCCCCAGCTAGACCCAGAGGATCCCTCCGGCCCTCCCCTGGATGCCACTGGGGACTCTTTGGTGCCTCCGTCAGACCTTCCTCCCGTAGGTCCGGATGGCTTGACGTCGGGCCCTCGGACACCGGCCCCATTGCCAGCCGACGTCCTCTTGCAAGATGTCACCCCGACGCTGGACCGCGCCCAGGCCCCTGTTCCAGGACCTTCTACTCCGATAGAGCCCCTGGTGCTGGATCTTATGCCATCTTATCCGACGCCGTCTTACCCGGCTCCACAGTATCTGGCACCACAGTACCCGATGCCGCAGTACCCTGTGCCTCAGTACCAGAAGCTGGGATTCCCACTGTCGGGCTATGGATACTCACCCTACGGATACCCCCAGTATCTGTATCCCCCTCCTCCATCGCCGGTGGATCTGAGGGAGACTCTGGCTTCTTGGTGGGCTGAGGCCAAGGCTCAGCTCACCAGGGAGGTGGAGATCCGCCTCCCGACGACGGACCCGGATCCCCATTGCCAGGGCTAGAGACCCCTCTCCCCCCCCACCCCAGAGACATTGCTACATGTCTAAGGCTGGGGGTGGCACCTTGGCCCCTAGGGGTTGTGTTCCTCCCCCAAGTGGGGAGGGGTCTTCATCTCCTTCTTCGGACTCATCAGATGATTCAGATAGCTCTGATCTGGACGAGCATCGCACTCCTGTCAAGTCCAGGCCCAGGACTCCTCCAAAGTCCCCTCTAGAGGATCCCTCATTTACGGAGTTGCTGAGAAAAATCCAGGCTCTTCAGTGGAAATCTCTGGAGCCGGATCCACAGAGGCAGTAGCTAGCTGCCCATTTGGATTTGCCAGAGGTCGCTCCCACGTTAGTTCCACCCTGGATCGAGCCTCATGCCGACCTCATCTCCATTACCTGGACAGAACCGTCGGCTTTAGCCCCCCTTCCTCGGAAGGCAGATAGGCTGCATCAGGCTCCCGAGGGGATTGACTTTCTTTCGTCACACCCCAAGGCTGATTCGGTCGTGATCAGCACCGCCCACAGCCGTTCGGCTAACCCGAAACACCTGAGCTCGTCCCCACCCAAAAAGGAATCCTGCCTTCTGGACCAGTACAGCAAGAGTCTTCTTCTTCCACTCTGGGTATCAGAGCCTTGAACTATGTGGCTCACATGCGGGATTACCAGAAGGCTATGTTTAGCAAGGTGGAAGCCAAGTTGGACACCCTTCCTCAGTCCCAGACTAAACAGGAAGTGGCAGACCTAGTCTGCTCTGCATGTTCGGCCAGCAGGCACATGCTGCGCGCTACTTACAACGCGGTGGACGCTTCTGGATGAAGTTCGGTGTTCGCCGTGAGTCTGCGGCGACATGCCTTGCTTCGGGTGTCCGGTTTGGCCTCGGAAGTACAATCCACCTTTCAGGACGCCCCCTTCCGAGGTTCAGTGTTGTTCGGTGGTGATGTCAAGGACATCATTAGCGGACTGAAAGAGAAGGGCACTGCTCTCAAGGAGGTCTACTCCATATATAGAGCCCCTCAAGCACAGCATCGTTCCTTTTGCCGTCGCGCACGGCCTAAGGCGAAACTACAAGGAAAGTGGGCCAACAAACGCTGGGCCCCTCCAGCTGCGAGCCCCCCCACCCAAACGGACTGTGGGAGCTCCAGCCACAACGCTGCCCCGCACCTCCTGACTCCCTCCTTCTCCCACAGCCTCTGGTCGATGCAGAGGAACCGGTAGGCGGGAGATTCTCCCTTCATCTGACGGGTTGGAAGAGGATCACTATCGACGTTTGGCTCCTCCAGCTCATAGCAGAGGGCCACACCATAAGTTTCTTCAGAACCCCGGTTGTCTTCCGAACATCTTCTCAAGGTTCAGGAAGAAGTCTCCTCCCTTCTGTTGAAGGAGGTAATAGAACCCGTCCGCCCCTCTTGGAGACGGGTTTCTAATCCCAATTCTTCCTGATCCCCGAGAAGACAGGAGACGTGAGGCCCATTCTGGACCTCAGCTCTCTAAATCTGTTCGTGGAGTACAAAAGGTTCAGGATGCTCTCCCTACAGGGTCTCCTGCCCCTCCTTCGGCCGGGACTGTGGCTGTGCACTCTGAACATGCAGGATGCGTATCTGCATATCCTATCCACCTTCCACCACAAATACTTCCAGTGCTTTCCAGGGCACCACTACCAGTTCAAGCCTCCCATTTAGGTCTCGGCCCCCAATATTCACCAAATGTCTCTCGGTGGTGGCGGCCCACCTGTGTACCCAGGGCGCAGGTTTTCCCGTACCTGGACAATTGGCTCCTGGCGGCCCCATCCAGGGAGGAGCTCCTGTGTTCCCTTTGCCTTACCAGGCAGGTCTTTACCAGCCTGGGTGTTACCATCAACCAGTCCAAATCCCATTTGATCCCATCTCAACGCCTCCAGTTCATCGGGGCAATTCTGGACACGACCACTGGTATGGCCCTTCTACCCCCAGACGGGGTTGGCCACACTCCAGGCTCAGGCAAGCTTCTTGTCCTCTCACAGGCGGATTCCCGCCAGGTCGGTCCTTCGCCTCCTGGGGCTCATGGCGGCTGCAATTCCAACAGTTCCGCGTCCTCGGCTCCACATGAGAATCTTTCAGTGGACTCTTTGGTCTCCGTGGGATCAATTGGTCGATGACTTGGACCAAGAGGTGCTAGTCTCGACCCCGATGAGTCGGGATTTGCACTGGTGGTTGGTTCTGGAGAACCTTTGCCAGGGAGTTCCCTTCTGCCTTTCTCCCCCCTCCCAAACCCTGACAACGGACGCCTCGGGTGAAGGTTGGGGAGCTCATCTGGGATACCAGCGCACCTAGGGCTCGTGGTCCATACTCGAGCAGACGCTTCACATCAACGTGCTCGAGCTCAGAGTGGTGTTGTATGCTCTTCAAGCGTTACACCCCTTTCTGCTTCCCAGTCACCTGGCTGTCCAGACCGACAATGAGTGTAGTCTGGTACCTGAACAAGCGGGGGGGACTCGTTCCTACCTTCTTTGTCGGGAAGCGATGCAGGTCTGGGAATGGGCAACCCTTCACAACCTTCATCTCACGGCGGTCCACGTCCCAGAGGTAGAGAATTCGTTGGCAGATCACTTGAGCCGATCCTCGGCACAACCTCACAAGTGGGAGTTGGACCAGGAAATAGCAGACGGCATCTTCCTACATTGGAGAACCCCTCAGGTCTACCTGTTCGCGTCCCCACTAAATGCAAACCTGCCCACCTTTTGCTTGCTCGCTCCAGGGCGTGGGCGGCTCCAGAAAGACGCTCCGTCTCTCGACTGGAAGGGCAGATTCGTCTATGCTTTTCCCCCCAATACCGTTGCTTGAGGATCCTGCACAAGCTCAGCTCAGAAGGGGCCAGTATGAGTCTCATCGTTCCCTTCTGGCCAGGCAAGTTTGGTTCTCTCTTCTGCAACAGTACTCAGAGGAACCTCAGATTCCTCTTCCTTTTTCGCGGCTTTTGTTGACCCAGGATCAGGGATCCCTGGTCCATCTGGGCCTCAGGTCCCTTCAGCTGCATGCTTGGCTCCTACAGACGTAGCACAAGCCCGTTTTGGGGTTTCCCCTCAAGTGGCAGAGATCTTGGTGGAGGCCAGGAAGCCATCCACTCGCTCCACCTATGCCATGAAATGGAAAAGGTTTTCTATTTGGGCTTCATCCAAAGACATGGAGCCTTTCTCCTGCCCCGTCGGGCGGCTACTGGACTAGATGCATTATGTTTTCGACCTGGGTCTCAGTCATTCCTCTTTGAAGGTCCACATGGTGGCTCTGGCCGCTTATGTTCCCTTTGGGGAACAGAACTTTCGCTCAGCTGGAGGTCGCGAAGACCTTTCTACGAGGGGTTCTTCATTTGAGACCCCCTATTCGGGTTCCTGCCCCTCCTTGGGATTTGAATTTCATTCTTGAGAAGCTTACGCTGCCTCCCTTTGAGCCGGCAGCCTCAGCAGAACTTAAGTTCCTTTTGTGAAAGGCTGTCTTCCTAGTGGCCATTACTTTCACTCGAAGAATTTCCGAGCTTCAGGCCTTGATGTGTAAAATTCCATATCTAATTTTCCATAAGGAACGTGTGGCTCTGTGCACCAATCCTAAGTTTCTTCCTAAGGTGGTAGCGGAATTTAGGTTGAACCAGTCCATTGAACTGCCTGCCTTTTTCACGCACCATTCCAATCACGGGGAGTATCTTTTACATACCCTGGACATTCACTGGATTCTGAGATACTACACTAACAGGACGAAGGATCTCAGAAAGACTGACCAACTATTTGTTTCTTTTGCCAGCAAAAGAGAAGGCAATGCTGTTTCCAAACAATGTTTGTCCAAATGGTTGGCTCACTGTATCACTTTCTGCTATGACAAGTATCGGAAGACCTTGCCAGGTCAGGGGTCACTCCACCAGGAGTGTCGAGGCCTCTGCTGCTTGTTTCAAGAATGTGTCAGCGGCTGATATTTGCGCCACCACAACTTGGACTTCTGTCCATACCTTTACGAAACATTACAGTTTGGACATTGCCTCTCACCGGAGAGCCGGCTTTGGGTTGGCTGTTCTGCAAGGACTTCTTTCTTAAGTCCTTCTCTGCCAGAGGATCCCCTATGAGTAGTTTCCTCCTCCCGTGTGCTTCTCTTTGTTCCAGACTGCTTGGGACTCAGTCCTATATGTAATTAACAACTGCAAGAGCCCTCTCGAAGTAAGATAGTACAGTTACGCAAGAACTTACTGTAACAGTAGATCTTAGGAGGCTCTTCACAGTAAATAACTCTTCCACCCTTTCACCCCCAAAGCTTTTTCAGTTCCTTTTCCAGTGAGGGAAATATCCGCTTCTCTCTCTCTCGTCCTGCCTTTTTTGGCCTTTGGCGGGAAAGAACTGGAAGGCAGGCGTGAGGGACCGCCCCTTTATACCGACATGTCCTGACGCCAGTCACCTGACGTGGGGGCAATCCCTCGCCAGAGACTGCTAGCTAGAAATTTTTCCGTAGGGTCCTGACGCCTGCTGACTTCAGTCCTATATGTAATTACCTACTGCAAGAGCCTCTCTCGAAGATCTACTGTTACGGTAAGTTCTTACATAACTATTTTAATCTGTATGGCACGAGGGTCAGTTTGGGTACATATCATGTGAAATGCATAGCAACTGAGAGGTATTCCCCTCAGGTTTTTTTTCTCTAGACTTTATTATTTTTATTTAATTTTATTGCCATTCAAAAAGTTTGGTTTTAGTTCTGCAATCATCAAATGTTTTTGGTGAGCTAAAAATTTAAAGCTGACAATGAGATCCATTCGTGGTTACTTCACCTCTAGAGTGGAGAGCTTCCAGGGCAGTTATTGATGGCAGTCTTGTTAAGTTCGTCACGCCTGCGCACTGCGAACTTTATTGCTATGAGTAGTGTGTGTGAAAACCTCAAAAGAATGAGCCACCAAAGAGCTGATCGCTGTTCGGTCATGGAACAAATATATGCAGCAGCACCACTGCTTCTGTGCATGTGTGGAAACGAACAGCACGGAAATGCACTCTATGGATTTTAATAGGGGCAATTTTTAAAAGGTTGTTTTTATACTTTCCAGTGACAATTTTGTCAAAGAAATGCAGTCACTTACGTAAGAAGTTCTTTGTTAGTTAAGCGACTGCCTTTCTTAGACAAAATCACCACTGGAAAGTATAAAAAATAACTTCTAAATGCCCCATAAACTCTATGGGCGCCTCTCCAACTGTTCCTTTAATGTAGCGGCAAACTTTCGGCATTGACCAGTGCTTGTTGAAGCTTGCAGTGACTAGGTAATCAAGATGAGCAGTGGCACTGAAGATAACGCCATGTTAAATTGTTGGGGGGGCTAATTATTTCCATTCAGCAACACTCGTGAGAATCACGAATGCCAACTATTTAACTTACGCCAAGATGATTCTTCTGAGCTACCATATCCTACATAGTATGAAAGGACAGGTAAGTTAATAAATAACATACCTGTTGAAGCTTACCCAAAAAGAAACAGAGTAATACATTACAGTATCAAATGAAGTCTGCACTCTGCAGTACACTGTAAAGTGGTGGTGGTGGGGGGGCAATAAGTAAAATGTAAGATTTAATATATTTGAATAACATTTTTTAAATTTGTTTATGCTCGGACTCCCACTCCTCCCCTTCAGGACCCTTCCTCACTCAGGATCACATGACCCATATCTCAAACATGTTAACATATCACCCCCAGGGTTTGCCACTGTCTCAGTCCAGCCATATGACCCCCACTGGCAGGGCTGTCATCAGGGTTGGCCAAGCACATTTGGACAGATCTGCTTACCCAGCCCCCCCAGGAGACACCTAGCTTACCCAGCCCCCACAGGAGACACCTAGCTTAACCAGCCCAAATCAGCAGATGCTGAGCCTGCAGGCAGTCTGGGCATCCATCATACTGCCACAAGCAGGGGATTTGCTTAATCAGTTTTCCCCCTCCAGGGTGCACCAACTCAAGGATGTCTGGACGTCCTTGCTCATGGCACGTGAGCACATGCATGGGTGTCAGCAGCATCCTCCACCCCATCTCACAGTTCTGACTGTACCTCCCACTGTGGGAACCCAGAGGAGGAGGATGGCAGCACAGAGTATTAAATAAGCCAGAAAAACTGATTAGCAGTTTCTTGCACAAAAGTGCAAATCAAGTGTGACATTGTGTAGCACTTGGTACAGATTGATTAGCAAACTTTAAAACAAAAATGTTGCTTTATCCAGGTGGTCTCCTGTGCCACAGAGTTGCCCAAAAATGGTACAAATCTACTGCTGTGCATTTCTTGAAAAGGTTGGCATTAGCCCGTTCTGCGTAGCATTTTGCTATGCTATACCAGCTATTTAATACCCTGCAGCAAGTCCCGTCACACTCCCTCCCTCCCAAGAGGACGTGAAAGTCTGTCAGGATGCTCAGTCTCCCCTCAGCCCACGGACAACCCAAGCTCATTACCCAAGTTGGGGTGCCAGCAATGTAAGAAGCTCTACCACTGCACCGCTAGGCACACCGGAGTCCAATCTTACAGCTGATGTCTACCAGAGCTACTTAAAATGCATTTTTTGCTTCATGTTGGCCTATTCTTCATTATCTCAGTTTAAAGTCTGTGAATATTTATTATAGTTTGTTTAATTCAGACAGGTAAGCAGAGATGGAATACAAAACTTGTCATTTCCAATGGCACTGGGAAGGGGGTACAAATAGAGCAAGTGCAGGAAAACTAACAACGAATGACAATGTAGGGGATAACATTATAAAGCAGTAATACTACTAAATTACAAAATATATACAATCTGTTAAAGCATCAATTAGGGCTGAATCTTAATGACGCAAAAAGGAAAAAATGCAACGTTAGGGTAACAAAAAAAAAGTCCCCTCAGCCTCAGTGACTCTGTGATGTGGTGTTTCCTGGGGTCTGAATGGTTGCGTGATGCGGCGGTGGCATTGCACGGACTTCAACACTGTCTTTAATAGCATAGAAGAATACTTCAAAACCTCTCTCCAAACACTGGTGTGCAAGTATTTTTCTGTGCCAGGAAAGGGAGTGCCCAAGTTATTGCAATGCTAATGCTGCGTCACACAATCATTCAAACCCCGAGATATACCACCACACAAATTCTCCAAGGCTTGAGACTTTCTGTCACCCTAACTCTGCATTGCCTTCCTTTTGCAGCACTATGCTAAAACCCTAACAAGATGCTTTCACATTTTTTTGTAATTCATTTCCTTTCTTTCCTTACAAGAAAATAAAAAATAAACGATACTATACACTCATAACAGAAAAATCCGGCCTTCACCTGGCATTGGTCACACTTTTTTCCATAAACATTTTATCTTCTGATCCCCCCAGCAGTCCCTCTTCTGAACGACCCCCACAGCTCCATCACCAGCTCCACTGGGATTTACCTTCACCAGCGTCCTCTGCCACAGGACAGTGTTCGTGCCTGGCCACCAGTGCAGGGCCTGCGGTGGGTCTGTGATCCAGCTGCTTGGGGTGATTTTCGTCAGATTTTCTCCTTGGGCCCATAACGTGCAATGGGCACAATGTCTGAGCTCTGCCTCCGGAGAGATGATCCCAGCATTCTGAACACGGGGTCCCTTCCCTATGTGGTGGCGTGCATGTGCTGGCACCCAGCCACCACTGAGTGTCAGGCAAGCAGCACGCCACACAATCCCCCCTCCCTGAAGGAGAGCGGTCTAGGGATGCTCAATCCTTCTCCCCGCTGGCCCATGAGCAACCAGAGTCTGTTCCCAACCCTGAGTCGCCGGTGTCGCAGAAGGCAAGGCACCTAGTGCCTCAGCCCTCCAGGTCACCAGGCCGGCATCACTTTCAATACTCTTATTCGCAAGCAATACCCAGTCTCAGTGCCACTCCTGGCTCAACCCCAGTGTGTGCCAAGCAGTCCTGGTAGTACAGTGGCATGCCCTAGGTCACCCCACCCCTTTATCAAGCAGTCCATATAACGGTGGTACTCCCCTGTCACACCCTGCCCTAAAACAATCAGTCCCAATCATCCAGTATGGCCCTCTCTCTCTCTCACCATGCCCTAACCACTTAGACCCTGGTGTTCAAGGGTACCCCTTCCCTCAATTTGCCCCATCATTCTATACGGTCTAGTGGTACCACCGACACCCATAACCAGCCCCAGACAATCACTCCCTGGTGTTCAGTTGTACCTCCCCCCAAAAACACCTGGCCCAAAAAATTATTCTACTGTGTCCAGTGGTATCTCCGTCCCCCCCCATCCCTACCAGATGGAAGCTGACTAAACACTTTCCACTCACCTAATTGGTCTGCCACTGTCTGAATAAGGCACTCTATCACAGAAATAAAAAAAGATTACATTCATCTGCAGTGTTTCACCATCCCAGTTCAGGATACTGAAACAAAATGAACTTGCCTAGTTCACTTTTGCACTCACTGTTAGCTCGCTCAGATGGTGGCCAGATGAGGAGGATTACTGCGCACTGCTATCAGGAGCCTCCAACACTGGGATTGGGCTTCTTGTAACAGAATGGAACTGGTGGTCTTTGGTGGCGCCAGAGTTGGGGTTCAAGGATTACAATGAGCCATCGGGGATGGGCTCCCAGTGGCTGCAACTGAAAAGCCAACACCAGGAATGGGCTCCTGGTGTCAACAGAAAGAACAAAATTAAAAGAACGGAAATGAAAGCAGACACTTGGGATGGGCTTCTTGTATTGGAGTCAGATGAACTCCCTGTGTTGGAGTCAATGGGAGGGAAGAAACTATTCTCACAAATAACTGAGGAAAATCAATTTGTTCCCAGATTTGCAAACACATTTTTTACTTCCAGGTTTTTGTCTGCAATGACAATTTCAGCTGGCTCAAAATGTGCAACTGTGGTTTCAGCTGTGGCATGTGAATACGGCTCATCTGAAAACAAGTGTTTTTTGTACTGAGTAAGCTCAAACTTTGTTTCTGATATGTTCTGACAGCATTTAACAAATGCATATACTGTACAGTTCTTACCACAGAGCACTGACATTTCATCATTAACAGGAATGTAACTACAGGAGTACACCTTCTCTGCTCTACAGTGTTTCCTCACTTTTGGGGGTAGGAGACAGGACACTACAGTAACCTTTGTGCTTTTCCCCAAAGTAATTATGAGCTACATGTAGCCCCAGAGCTGGGACCGACATTACCAATGAAGATGTAATATAGTAAGAGAATATCTTGTAAAATGATTTAAGAGCTGTGCCACAGATATACAGTATATGCAGATCTTAAGAGCAACTATTGTGCTGTCTTCAATCCCCAAAGAAACACAAATAGCCCTTACCTGCCCCAAATTAAATCCTGCAAAAATTTTTAGGAACATCCCCATTTGGAAGGAAGGATACGCAATTTTGCTCCGCTGAACTACGCGTGCGATCCCTTCCACTTCCTGATACCTTCTGCTAGACTGATCCACTTCCAAGCGCTTCTGCTTTTGTGGCATTATTTGAGTAGCGGGGGCAAGCATCCATTGACTTGAATGAGCTGTTTTAAAAGTTAAATTTTGTAGTTTAGATGGCCAACTGGAATAAATCATGGCCACCGCTTAACTAACAAGGGACCGTGTTAATCGGTGTCCATGATTTATTCCAGTTGGTCATCTAAACTACCGAAATTTAACTTTTTAAAACAGCCCCATTCAAGTCAATGGACGCTCGCCCCCACGCTACTTAAATAGTGATGACACAAAACGCTGTAGTGCGGGGCAGATCAGCCTTAGCAGAGGTACCAGGAAGTGAAAGGGATCGGCACAGGGTAGCTCCATGGAGCAAAAATACGATCCCTTCCCTTCCAAAATGGGAATGTTCCCTAAAATAATTTTTTGCAGAGTTTAATTTGGGGGCAGGTAAAGGCTATTTGTGTTTCTTGGGAGCACCAGGTAGAAAGCTGCTCTTTAATGCCAGTCTTAACGATTTTTACATAACTTCAGTACTCAACCATTTTGTTTTTTTAGCAATACAGGCTAATGCAGCATCCCAAGGACCCCTAACGGTGCTCTACAACAGAACTGACAAATTAATTGGGTCAAGAGTCCATATTACTCCACCAGCAATCACCCTCGGAAAGGAAACTGGACAGAGATGGGGTAACAAATAGCCTCCATCCCGAATCTTCAAGGGGCAGGATCATGTGCCATCTTTAAAGAGGCACTCCTTGACAGAACACTTACCAAGCAAGGGCACCACACATCCATCTTTTTTTTTTTTTTTTTTAAGTTCTTTGTATCCCTCCTCCTTCCATGAGACAGGACCTCATTCAGTCATTTACAGCACTCCTATCCCGTCTGGCCAAGACCCATCTGCTTGTGGTTCTGGACCTCTCCCTTGTCCATCTGCAACACACCTGGTGGCCAGACCCCTAGGTTTGACCCCCGAGCTGGAGTTGCTTTCCACACCTTGGCCAACTCCCCAGTCTATCCAATTTGGCCACAGGTGGAAGTGAAGGCCAGAGGTAGCCAGGCCCAAGCAGTTCAGATCTGGCAATGGACGTGGTGAGCAGTAATGACATCACCCTCCCATGTGATGGCCATTTTCACTCTGCCTCCCTGGAGAGGAGGACATGCAATGACATCCTGGTGACATCAGGCATACCCCCATACCTGGCACACTGATGTCTGCCTCTCCTCCAATCCCCTTGCTTCTGTGGTCTCTGGCCCGCCAATCCCCAGTCAACACGACGGGTTGGACTATCGCCAATTGCCGCAACTCCCCCATCCGGAGGAGGAGGAGTCTCATTTACTCAATCCTCCACCCCCCCCCCGGCCAATCCTCCGACACCCTCGTTCGTTCTCGAACCCGTGTTATTGGTGCCACAAGCAGAAGTGCTACTGCTTGTGCTAGTGGGCCAGCTATGGCACCAAACACATTAACAACCTAAAGTACCTCATTTCAAGTGGTCAGATACTGATCTGGACTGGTCTACCCATTTTAGGGTCAAATATCTGCCAGCCATTCCTCAAATGTCTGCATCAGTGTCCTGATCCTCCCTGTGACAGCTTTGTTCAAGAAAATCCCTGCTTCTTTCAAATTACCAAACATTTATACCTGCCCTGAGAAAATCACCCACAGCTCTGCAAGCAATGGCAAGGAGTGGTTTATTCTAAGCTTCTGTAAACCTGTCCATACCCCCAATAAAGGCTTTTCATCTTTCCCATGTGTACAGCTCATTATTCAGCGCTACAGGCCGATCTTCCATGTGCTCCAGCCTAAGGTGCAAAAGTTTATTTTTGCTGATGACAGACTGCCACCACTGCTCTACTCAAAATTGTAGCAATATCAAACGCTGTATCCGTTGCACTGTCAAATCTCGTTTTTACCTCAACAATCCAGCTGTTAAAATCTTTTGACTTCTGTACTGAGGTCTTTAATGGCTTTCAACAGTTGAACCATCATATGCTCTGGCTCGGATGGCATAAAGGTTGTCAGTACTCCATTTCTGCCTGCTGAGCTCAAGGAGAAGTCAGCATCTTCCACTTCAAAGTTTCCCAGGCTGCATTCCTTATTAGTTCCCTATACTAAGCAAGGTCCAAAAGTCAGTACTATTTGCTTGCAAGTTCCAAAGGTGACTAGAAAGCAACATCTGTGGCTTTTTTCAAAAAGAAAGCTGGCAAAGACATTTAAATACTTGAAATGTTGCTTTAGAAAAAGTTCAGGAGGGCAGCCCAGTGGCATGAGGCATTGGATGCCACATTGGTGACTCGGGTTCTGGAACAGACAAGGGTTGCTTGGGGGCCAGCAGGGTGAGGGAGAATTGAGCAAGCCAGGACAGCTCTCCTCCCTCAGGGAGGGGGTTTGATGGTGGGGACAACATGTAGAGGCAGTGCATCGGCAGATGTAGCACACATGCGTGTATCACTGCATGCAGACACTTGGAGGGAGGCTAATGTTAGAGAAGAATGCCAATAACTTTCATTCCCAAGACACCTAAACCATCACCTTTGGGATAGTATGTAATGAACCTCAAAGTTTCAGGTTTTAAATCAAAGCTGTTTTTTTAGATATTACTTAGCAAAACAAAAAACAGCATTATTTTTCATATTTTATAGTGTTTGTACACTCTCCAGCATAAAAGCTAATCCAGGCCGGCTTCGTGGCACCAAGCGAAGGGGTTTGCTTGGCCCGCTGGTGACCTGGGTTTGCACCCTGAGCCCAGGTGTCAGGAGCAGAGACAGGCAGGGAGGGAATCTAGAGCATCCACTGGACACTTCCCTCCTGGGGTGGGGGGCAGGGCCTCAGTACCCGGCAGTGGACTGGGCTACGTGCATGGAGCGTGCTGCCTCAACATGCTCCCTCACATTCCCACCCCAGGTCACCATCCCAATCAAGGCTGTGTGTGGCTGGGCCGGAAGAATCATCCCCAGATCGACCAGATGTCTGTGATGTCAGACTGTATTGTGAACTTTTGTACTCCCCTTTTAGTTTCAATATTTCCAATGTGGCATCTGTAATCTCATATACTATGTTACTTATAATGTGTGTAATATTGACTGCTTCAGGACCTCCTTGTAAATGAGCCTGTTCAATGGAAATTTTTCCTGTCAAACTTGAACTTGAGATGACGGTCGCCGGTCCCCCATCACCACAAAGCCCCGGATCACCCAGACCGATCCCAGCAGCACCCAGGTCAATGAGGTTGTGCCTAAAGGCACCTCCTCCCTCAGGAGAGGGACCCATTCGATGAAGGGATACGTCAGGTTTCCCAGGGGCTGCAACATGGGGCGGTGGATGGCAGTGGGGTGCACCTAGGTGGCCTGAAGGAGAGGCCGGTCAGGGGTGTGCGAGAGGCGCAATAAAAACTAGTCTAGATTTCCTTAAGCATGCTGGGTTTTGCGACCTGTCGCAAAGGACATGCATGCCAATTTTCAGGTCCCTAGGTGTAACAACTGCTGTGCTACAAGTGAACAAAAAAAATAAAAATCGGGGTTTAACAAACTAGTGACTTAAAATTAAGTCACTTGATTGACTGACGGACCCTCCAAGGTGTGCAATTACTGTATGTCACCATAGCTGTACACCTTAGAACTGGGACTTGTTGGTAGCCACCTTACAATTACCAAATCAGTCCTACACCCAAGGACTGACCGTCCATTGCAAACAGGGCTGCTGCCTTTACTCACTACAAAACCTTAAACTTGGCCCAAAAAATAAAATGCCTTAAAATTAAAAAGCATACGAGCTGGCCCAGTGGCACTGTGGTAGCGCTACCACCCACCACACTGGCAACCTATGATCCTTGGGTTGCTGGGGGGCTGGTAGGGGGAGGAGGACTGAGCAGCCGATTACCTACTCATCTCCTGGGGAGGGAGGGAGGATAGCTGTGTCTGCTGAATGACTGCCACCAGGTGGTGATAGTGCAGGTCTGAACGGCACTGAATGGTGGAGCTGCACATTTCACAGCGTGTGCGTGCCTCTGCACATGCATGCCATTCCAGTGTGGGATTCAGGAGAAAGCAGGTAGAAAATGGTTGGTGAGGCAAGCATACATGACTGCTTGCTAACCCCTACCCACCCCATCACCAGAACCATGCCAGTCGGGATGCTGGACTTGTATCTCGGGAGAGGGATGGCTCCCCCCAACCCCGCCACAGGGGACAATTTGTGGGGCTACATGAGATACCCTTGGGAGGTGCGAGATGGTGGGGGTCGGCAGGGACAGAGTTGAAAGCAGCCTTGCCTGCCTCAGAAAGGAATACCAAATGTATATGGAAAGAAAATATTAAAAAGTATTTTAATCAGTTTCCTTGACCCCCACCTTAACACATTACAAAAATAAAACACTGCTCATAGTTTTAATTACTAAGTTTTCCTTTCCTGATCATAAAAATCCTCCCCCTCTTACCTTTACCCGCTGACTAGGGAAAACTCCAAGAGACAAAATTAAGGCCCTGGTTCAACATAAGGCCTTTGTTGTACATCTGTTGGGAGGTAAATATGGGTTACTCACATGTAACTGCAGTTCTATTAGTGGTACACAGTTCTCACCCACACTGGCAGCCTTCCTGGAGACAGCTGATTCATCAAAAGTCTTCAAACTAAGCTCCTCTTACCACCCAGGTAGTACATCCTCCAGTCGAGGTGCCACTTACAGGGGGAAGTTGGCTGGGTGAACTGTGTACCACTAACAGCTACACTTACAGGTCAGTAACCCACATTTCTAGCAACATGGATACAGTTCACATCCACACTCTGGCAGACTCCAGGCAGTCCTCCTAGAGGACAGAAAAAGGCACGCACCCCTATATGACAAACAGACTAGAGGACCAAGGACCCAAAAGCAGCATCCTAAGGAGTCATGATGTTGATGCTGTAATGGAAGATGAAGGTGTGTTCTTTACCCCGCATAACTCCACTATGAGGATGTCCCTGGAAGCAGCCACAGAGACAGCAGTGTGTTTGGTGGAATGAGCCTTAAGCCCCTTGGGGGTCTTCCTACCAGTCAACCTATAGAGGTGGTCCATGAAGGCTGTAATCCACATGGAAATAGTCGGCTTAAGAGCCAGTCTGCCAGGTGCAGCTTCAGCATATGTTACAAACAGCTGGTGAGCCTCAAGAACGCCAATCATTCACTCTTTGTAATACGCGAGAGTGCCCTCCACAGGTTCAGAGTATGGAGCCTGCAATTGGCCTTCGAAGTTGGGGTGGTAAAGTATACCAGAAGGGTGATCACCTGGATAAGGTGAAACTCAGGTACGACATTTAGGAAGAACTTTGGGTGGGCGTGAAGGACAACCTGGTCTTTGTGGAAGATCAGGTAAGGAGACTCTACCAAGAGAGCCTGGAGCTCATGGATCCTTCTGTCTAACGTGATGGCAAACCAGAAAGGCAGTCTCCCATGACAGATGTCATACGTCTCACCTGTGCACTGGCTCAAAGGGCTTGCCCATGATCATTGCCAGCTCCAGCTGTAGGCCCATGGTGGAAGTTCACACACTGGAGAGGACAAGTAATCCAAGCCTTTGAAAAAGCACCCGACCACCTTCTCTTGGGCCACCGCTGGCATGCCAGTCTATGACTAGTTTCCAGAGATGGCTGCAAGGTGCACCTTAAGGGTTATTGCTCGCAATCCCAACAAAGACGGAAAGATGTTCACTATGGGACAGGTAAGAGGATCAAGCTCCTTACCCTGGCACTAGATCAAGAACCTCTAATTTAAATGAGTCTCTCTGACTTGGCTGAGAACATTGGCCAGCTGACTGTACTCTCCTACGACATGGACTCAAAGTTCTACACCCAGGTTGCCCATGAGTGTCCATCTCCTGACACAATGGAAGGAAGAATATCCTGCTCTGCCTGTCATGTCTGTCTGAACCTGTTCAACCTCAGCCTGGCTCAATGGAGCAAACTCTGTTGAAGCCAGACACACTGCATGGAGCTCCAGCAGGCTGATGTAATTAAAGCCATGGGCTGTAGACTCCTGGGGTGTCCAGAGCCCATGGGTTCTGTGATCTCTCAGGTGTGCCACCCTCCCCCCCCCAAAAGGGGACATGTCCATTGAAAGCACGACTGACAATTTCTGAGCAAACAAGATTCCTTCCTCCAAATGCTGTGGATCCACCCACAACTGGAAGGCATCCCACATCGACTGGGTCACTATGATCAGCTGGTCCAAGTGACCTAGGCGCTGGGACCACTGCTAGCCCAACTCCCAGTGCATGTGGTGCATCTGCGAGCAAGCCCAACAGATGCACTCTGATGCCCTTGCACCACAGGAAGTCCACCACCACTGCCATGCACTGGATGAAGACCCTGGGCATGGGATGGGAGGCCAAAGGGCATGACCCGGTACTAGTAAAAGATCCCCTCTGCATAGAACAAAAGGTCCTAGCAATGCAAGAAACGGACCGTAATGTGGAAGAACGCATCACAGAGGTCCACAAAGCAGAACCACAGGCCCTGCTCCAGAGATGGAATGATCCAATTCAGAGTAACCATCTAGAATGTGCATTTCTACAAGAACTAGTTCAGACTGTGCAGGTCTAGTTCAGACTGTGCAGGTCTAGCATGAGGCACCATCCTCCCATCTGTTTCAGAACCAAGAAGTACCTGGACATATACCTCTAAGTGGCCAGAGTGTCTGGAACATGGGCCATCTCTCCCATGCTTTAGGAGCTGAATGACATCAGCTCGTAGCACAAAGAATGTGTACTTTGACACCCTGGACTCTTGAGTAGCCCAGTGCCAGTACGGAGGGAGAACACTGAAATCCAGAGGCAACCCTTTGCCCACAACTTCTAGCACCCACCTGTCTGAGGTAATGGCATACCACTGTGGCAAGAAGTGGCGCAGCCAAGTACCGACTGGGAGCTGGTACAGGGACTGGACCGGAAGGGGAATGGCATCCCACACCCCGTCGCCTTGGACAGGGCTCCAGTCACAAGGACCATAGAGGCATCACCACCCCCCCCCCTTCACATGTTTGCCCCTGGCCAAACTAAGGTTTCAGAAACCAGCGCTAAAAACTGCCCCCATTGGGGCTGCTGATGAGGTTGTTGTGGCCAAAAGGACTGATACTAAAAAGGTCTTTTTAGACTTCTGGTCCTTCTGGAACAAAGCCACAGAATCAAGGACTGCACTGGGCTTTTCAATCCATGCAGGATGCCCTTCTGTCCCAGGACCAAAGAGGTCAGTGCACAAAGAAGGGACACAGATCAGCTGTTGCTCAATATTCACCATAGAGGTAGAAAGCCTCAGCCAGGCCCTACGATGCATGGCGACGGCCACTGCCGTAGCATGAGAACAGGTGTCTCCCTTGTCCATAGCCATCTGGAGCTGGTGTTCAGCCAGCAACTCACCCTGGTCTCAGACTACCTTCACCAGCAACTATCTGTTGGAAGGGAGACTGGGGAAGATATTCCCCAAACACTCCCAGACGGAATGGCCAAAGTTTGCCATCATGACAGCAGAGCTGGCCTGACAGACCCAGCGACACAGCAGACTACAGCCTTTTAGCAGTGTGGCCAGTCTTCTTAGATTCTGTCCAGAGGCTTGCCCACGTCCCCTTGGCCCACTAGTTTATGGAAAGCAGAGTCCAAAATCAAGCCCTCAGCAGAGGTGTGGTTGGAAAACCCAGAAGTGAGCCCATTGAGACTGCACACTTATAGACCATGTGGGGAGAGGTGTCAAGCAGGATGCTGCCAAAGCTCCAGGACTGCTGCCAGGTTGGCCTCAGCCACAGGAAAGGGAACCCCAGTAAAACTGTCATTGCGCATTATGTCAGTAAACTGACACTTGGCCCACTTCTGAAGTGGCTCCAAGGGCACATTCATGGACTCAGAGCACCAAGACACTGGCCATGTTTGGTGATTTACTCCTTGACCAATGCCCGGTTGAACGTACGAGTACTGGTCGGGGCCACAGACAACTCACCTTCAGAGTCTGAGGATTCCAGAAAAACAGCCATTGACAGTTTGCCACTATGGGCTACCCTCCTCGGATTGGGTGATCTCCACAAGAGTTAGCCAGGCAAGCGATTGCCCCCTCCAGCGTGACAGCCCGACAGTGAAAGCCAAAAACAGACCATTACAGCGACAGTCGCTATAATGGTCTGTTTTCAGGTGATGCTTTTCTCCCGGTGTTCTGCCCCTTCCCCGAAACAACTCTGACCTGGAGTTGATTATACAGAAATCCCGGGGGTGTAACCCCCCCCGCAAAAAACACTTCATTTTTGGACAGCACCGTTGCTGTGTATGAGGTCAGCAAATTCACTGTCGACCTCTAGATGTGCTTCCCCTGGCAAGAGGGTTGCACAGCAGGACTCCTTGGTTGGAGCCCTAAACAGGGTTTGCAGTGGAGGTGGCTATAATCAGAGGAGCAGGGGAGCAGACGCAGGGGGGCTGCTGAGAAGCGTGAACCAGTATGGGAATAACTGGTGAAGGCCAGTGGACCAAAGGTCCAGTGGGCAGAGCCCTCCCTGTCATGGTCCACTCTTGCCAGAGAAGCTCCTCAGACAGTGCATTGTTTGATGCCACTTCTCTCCAGAGGATGAGGCGGTCAAGCAGGATGGAGAGAACAAGTGATGCCTCGACCTCAACTTTCAACGGGTATCCACCATGAGGTCTGTATAAACCATCTGCCTCTATGGGTTAAGCACCAAAGGCTTTGGAGGTACGACTACTAGTGGAGGCGGATTCCAAGGTAACTCAGCCAGGGTAGCCAGCTGGGACACATCCTCCTGAGAGGGGACTGGGATCTGGGAAATCATTCAACAACTTTAAGTTAATGAATACTGTACACTGCTATTTCATACATAACAGTGGATACTGCTGCTCTATGATGCCCAGAAATTCCTAGCAAGTGGTACTGGCATCTGCATCAGTTTCACATGACGACGGGCTGTTTAACCTAAACTGGCTGAAAGACTAAAGTGAATAAGCAAACAAACAGGGGCATTTATTTATCGACTGTGCCTTCCCTGATCACACAAAGAAACAGCTTCAGGTAACCATGGACCACTTCTCAACTGCAGCACAAAGATGTGGAGTCACTATAATCCTAGTAAAAACATACTGTTGAAGTATCAGCTGGCACCATGGGCATAGCTACTAATCCTGAACGCATGGCCAATACTTGAAAGCTAAAAGTAATCAGGCAGTTTATGCATCTCTCCAGCGTCTTGACTTTGGATGCCATGTACTGTGAAGACAAAGAAAAGAAGATGAGAAGTCGTCCAACACTCCTTTCAACAGGCTCGTGTTTAAGGCACGGAATGACAGAGGCCCACAGTTCAGCACTCAAGTGCCCGTTTATCAGGCTGTGATACTGCCTACTTTCCTGTCTAGCTGTGAAACCTGGACCATGTAGCAACGGTACAAGAGAGTCTTGAAACAATTTCACACATGGCTCTTAATTAAATGGCAGAGTAGTCTCTGCAACAGTGATTACTTGCAAGACTATTCGGTAATGAGTCCATCATTAGAAAGACACAGCTACATGGACACAATTACAACATACAGACCGAGAATGGTCTGCTGCCCAAAAAAGTATTTGAGAAAGCTAAAGAAGAGTGCAAGGAAATGGGATGGCCAGAAGAAAAAATTCAATGGCACTGAACAGATCACTTACGGTCTATTGCATCAATGTTAGTAAGTGGAAAAGCCTGAGCAAGGATAACTCTGCCTGCTCAAAAGTAAGCGTCTCTGGTGATTTAGCTTCTGAGGCTGTCCTACAGGCATGTCCCAGTTTAACAAATGATAACCCCACCCTGGTCAAGCCTCAATACTTAAAATGAATGTTTTACAACTAGAATTCTAATGGTTCTAGTGTACAAGACAGTCCCCAACTATTGCCATGATCTTTTAGAATGGTGTCAGCTAATTAGAATGCTCCATTTCCAACTGTTTCATATTTAAATAATAATACATGACAGAGTTTGGAATATCAATGCGCCTCAGGTGCGTAATGAGGCATAAGTCGCAGGCACAGTGTCTTATGCATGCAAGAAGTGGGGTATCACACCATATCCCAAACTTTGTAGTATGTTATTGCAATTATACAGTGTAACATTTTCATTAAAACAAAGCTTTTCAAGATTTTTATAGGCGATTTACTATACATGTCTAGTTTAAAAAAGTGCATTATTTATGCTTTGGTCAGTAGTTGGTACTGTTTAGTAATAACTGGAGTTATCGGGTATAGCAATTTACAGTGTTAAAGTGTCTGTAGGAAGACTGAACAGCTTTTATCCCTGCATTATGGACTGAAAGTCATAGCTAATAAATGTTGTGAACCAAACAGGTTAGTGGATTCTAAAGCCCTACTGCATAATTCAGTATAGCCACTGGCATGCGGAGGGGGCAGACAAGATGGACTCCAAGTCCCTTCCATCATCACTGCATTATGTCACTAGTTAATTTTTTACTCCAGTTTATTTTGTGAAACATTTTACTATTTGACTATAGTTTATCCTACTTTTATCCTCAGAGGATTGGCTAATGACCATAAATATGTACTCGCTAGTGGCTAGGCGTGAGATGAGGGGAGAGACATGATAGAAACATATAGATCTCTCAGGGGTATAAACACGGTGAATAGCAAGGACCCATTTGTAAGAACTAGGGACACAGTCACTAGGGGCAGGGCTGGAGGTTGGAGAGAGGCAAGTTCAGGAGATTGTGAAGAAGCTCTATTTTGCAAAGATGATCGTGGAACCATGGAACAGACTACCGGCAGATGTGGTGGGAACAGCGAAGCTCAATGGTTTTAAACATGGCTGGGACAAGACAAGGGGAGCTGGGGATGAGGGAGACAATCCACTTGCACAGCAAGTCAGTGGGGTGAGGTAATACAGTAATGGAAGTCTTCGGTGGACCTTCGGTCTCTTTCTGCTGTCAAATTCTGTTTCTAACTATGGATCCAAGGTTCTACTTTATTGTTTTTTTTTTTTTTTTTTTTTAAATGTGTCCCTAGAAGACATCTTTCTTCTTTCTATCTTTTCCTAAGATATTATACTGGCACAGTAGAGACAAGTATAGAGTTTCATACTTAACAGCCATGCTGGTGATCGGGAGGGTGACTGTCTCTGGCATTCAGGTTTATTAACTAAGCACTGCACATAAATATGGATGTCATTTCATACAGTAGATCATTTCCTTTGTTTTATAAAATGGGTTGGAAATGCACTGCTTCTACACTGGATGCATAAATTCCAAGACCCATATGTTAATTACCCCAGGAATATACATGTTGCAACAAGTTTAGGTAGTGGGATTTTAAATTTGGGCCAGTCGTAAAACAAGACACTTCACTCATCCAGCTGCCATTACAAAACATGGCAACCACCTTTACTCACTGAAACAACCTTCAACAAGGCCCTAAAAGTATAACTCCTTTAAATTTAAAAAATACATAAATAATTAAAAACATTCTTTCATCTCAAAAAACTTAAAAAAAAAAACTATTCACAGTTAATTCCCATGCTTCTTTTGACCTTATACATTACCCTTCTGTCCTTACCAGTTTGTTATGGTAATCTCTGCTGTATACGCTGCTTCTGATACAATTAAGATCATGACTACACAGAAGGCATTTTGCTGTGTGTGTGTGTGGGGGTGGGGGGAAGAGGACATTCTGCCAGAGGAATTCTGCAGCAATTTGAATTCATAAGTTCCATAATAAACACACATTCCTTCTATTCAGTAAGTGAAAAGGCAAATGACTGACAGGTTGGGAAGGACTTTTATTAGTTACATTAAATAAAAGTAGCTACCTATTTTTAATATAAAAAAGGTTATTTTATTGGTTTTAGTTTGCTTCTTTTTCTTCTACACGGGGGATTAGGGCAACTGAGCAGGTGAGGGATCTGGGGATTATAATTTCAGATAACCTGAAGGTGAGGAACCAATGCAGCAAGGTGGTGGGCAAAGTGAAAAGAATGCTGGCGTGCATAGGAAGGGGGTATAAAGCAGAAGGCGGAGGTGCTGATGCCCCTTTATAGATCCTTGGCGAGACTCACCTGGAGTTCGGGTCCAGTTCTGGAGACCTCACCTACGCAAGGACATAGATGGGATGGAAAGGGTTCAGAGAAGGGCAACCAAGATGGTGCACGGAATGCATGGGAAGACCTATGGAGGAGAGGTGGAGGGAGTTGGATCTGTACCCTCTGGAGGTTAGGAGTTAAAGGGGTGGGACATGATAGAAACGTTTAAGTACGTAAAAGGTAATAATAAGGTAGGGGGGAGAGCTTATTTACAAGAAAAGTAAGCACTAGAATTAAGGGGTCACAAACTAAGGATAGAAGGGGGAAGGTCTAGGGGCAATGTGAGGGGAGTTACTTCACTGAGAGGATGGTGGAATCCAGGAACAGTCTATCAGAAGAGGTTGTGGGGCTGAAACAGTGGAAGGATTCAAGAGGGCATGGGACAGACACAAGGGGTTGACTAGTGGGCAGAGAGGAGATCTCTGGTCGACATTTGGGAGGGTAAGGGCAGACTCAATGGGCCAAAGGGTCCTTATCTGCCACCAGATTTGTATGATTCTTAGTTTAACCATTTTATAAGAATAATAAGACACTCCAGGTCACTGGTTGCCTGGGGTTAATGCACTTCCAGGTGCTAAAGGCACTCCATAAGCTACCTCATTACAGACCTGCATGCTATAACCTGGGCAACCAACTGTCATGTCTTACTACTTACTTACTACAACAGTGCAAACAAACAACTGAATTTAGTTGTGTACCCAGAGTCAAGATATTAAATTAAGTCTCAAACTGAATTGTCAGCATTAAACTAAATTGTGAGAAACTACTAATGCTATTTTCAACTCCCATCCAGTTTAGAGCAAGCAGGCTGGCAGTACAGCCTAAAGATTAAGAGTAATGAGCTGTGAATGAGCTTGGCAAGTCCAGCAGACCTGGGTTTGATTCCCACAACCTCCACATGCCTACTGTGTGATTCTGAGCAAGTCATTTAACCTTACCCGGTTACCAAAGAATTAAAAAAAAGTCTGACAGTTGGAGGCTTAACAAGTCAATCTCCCGCTTTCCAGACGTGCCTTTATTTGGAGGCATAACAACAGCAGGCAGTGCATAGCTGTTTTCAGAAATGGTATTCCGCCCTGGGGCCACCACTCAGCAACAACATGACACAAGGAATGACAACTTGGCACAAGTAACACGACTAGTCAATGCTATAAAAATGCAAGTCTGGAAACTTTTAACTTTGACCATCTACTTTGATTTGCTTGCTACTTACCCCAAGCTGTTAAATATGAAAAATGTACATGGAAATGGGTAAGAGGTCCATACCACCCCCACCCCACCCCTAGTCATGAGTTTTAAAAGTGCACAGGGAAACTGGCACAAGATCTGTGCTAGCTCAGTTCATTATGCAAACTTAACACTAACACATTACCAAGCAAATTTGTTTATAAAAGTGTTCAGGGATTTTGTGGGTTTTTTGGGAGGGGAATGTTTTAAAGATCAACTACTTTTTCCTCATAAAAGGGAATATACTGAAAGCGTTTTAAAATATTTTCAAAAGGAAGAAGAATGTGTTAATTTGGTTTACTAAATAAAGATAAACCCAAGGTAAAGAATTCTGAAAGTTTCAATGTAATCGTTAAAGAAGAAAAGAAATGTATGGTTCAAGCACATGAAAGAATGGACATGAACAGGGCTGTGCCAATGACTAAGAGTCCCTCTGAGAAATGTTTTGTGGGGCCCCACCTCCCCACCAGTAAATGCAGAATAATCACTAGCACATACAAAATATTTGTAATGTAGTTTTGTTGCTGTTTGTCCATGCTGACCCTCTTCTACGTTTTGTGGCACCAGTATCACGGAACTGAATGATGCAATTTGTCCCTGTTCCTTCTGGCCACAGCAGTATCAAGATCAGATGTTTTGAGTAATGGGGTCCTATCGCTTTTTGTTCCATCCCCCCCTTCCCCACCCCGTGACCCTGGAGTTGTAATCTGTAGCACAGACTCTACTGCTACCAGTGCAGACAGTCCCAATTTTAAATGGATAAGCAACGTACAATGAATGTGGCACGTTAGTTTGACAAAAGATTTTCTTAATGCTTACGTCTGAGGCAGTGGGCCCTACTGCAACTGCCCCCCACCCCTCCCCGGTCACTTCCTACACATGAAACAAAGGAGATCAAAGAATAAGGAAAAGTTGCACTCTTTTTCTTAATTATGTGTTTGACCTTTCCTTTTATCTCATATCCCCCAGAAGTGATCAAAGAAAAAACTAACACTCTGGTGTAAGGACTGTACCCAGAATAACGATTAGCTGTAACCAAAACTAAAAATTACTGTCAAACAGACAAAGAAAACCAACACTTCTGCAGCAGAGGCAAAGTTGAATGTTAATTATATCTTTGTTCTCAGGTTCTTACATTGGGGTAATAAAGAATCCCCAGGAATTTACTAGCGCCAACTGGGTTGAACTTTTGGAATTATTTTTGAGAAAATAAAAGCTGTAACAACAAAGACAGGCAGTTGACTATATATACAGTATTGTTACAGAAGAACAGAAATTCTTTTTTAACCAACCTGATTATAATTCCACAAACATCTTTACTAACTATCAACATCAGGGTTAAATAAATACAGAAAATAGAAGTTGTATAACCTGAACAGAGTTAAGTCTGTGTTCTCCCTTATACAAACACAAACGCCGAAGCAGTCGGCAGGAAAGGACCTCTTGGGCTGTCTAGTCTGTTATGTTTCCTCTAACAGAACATCAGTAGTTCTTTTACAAAAAAATGTGATTACAGCTCACCTAATAGACTTTTTAATGTACTTAATTTACACCAATAAAAATCTCCAACAATTCCATCATGCATGAGCCATACAGTACACTATCAGGGTTTTGGCTCAATCTGGTCTTTTCAAACACTCCCCATGAACAAAATGGACCAAATGCACTAAAGTCTAACCTCCTACTAAACAGCACGTAGGAACCCATCACAAACTAATGCACAAAGGGCTGCATACTCACTCTAATTTGAAAGAGACACAAAAGGAGATGTACGAAAACCTTCTGCTTATGGTACTCTTGGGCTGCACAAAGAGGTTTCTAATATGTCTCCTGTGAGCTCAGTGTAAAGCAAGGCCATTACTCTGATCAGAGGGCAAACCAGCACTGTTACCACATTCGTTAAAATACCCCCACACCGGGCAGCCTGTGAGGCACAAACACCGTAGTACTGCAGCGATAATCTGTAACAGTGGTAGAAAAATGCTAATGACTTTATCAAGCACACGCTACAATCCTCCTACCATCTCATGATTCTGCATTAAAACAGCAAATTGCTCTGCACATCTGACTGTGGCAGAGGGCCACACTGTGCTCATCCTATCTGCATGGGGCATAATACATACACTCCCTCACCTGTCCCCATCATCAGATCTTGGCATTAAGTGGCACTCTTCCTCTCGTCATTCCCCAGAATGAATTCCCTGCTGTCCAGTGGCCCCCCTCCCTAGTTTGGTCCAGAATTTCTACCTCTGAAAACCCTTTAACCCCCCCCCCCACCTTGATCCAGGTCAGTGGCTGGCACTTAACTCTCCCACTCAACTCCATAGTCAGCGGTCAGATGAATGCAAGCACTGAAGCAATGTACAAGAATGTACATCATGCCAGCCCGGTGGTGCTGAGGCATCTGCCTTATCTTGTGCCACACCGGTGACCTGTGCTCAGGAGCAAATGCGGGATGCTGGGGGTCAGTCGTGGAAGGAGAGGATAGAGCGTCCAGAGGACTGCTCTCCTCTCCTGGGGAGGGTGGGTTGTACACTCCACGGGTCTAGTGGCTCCCAGTGGACATTGGGAGCACCACTGCCAAGGAGGTACATAGAACGGGGGCGGTACGGCAGGATGTCCTGCAGGCAGAAGCGTGACAGTTGGGTGCTGGGCGCCATTGCAAGGGCCATACCTACGGGGGAACGACACAGAAATAGGAAAAAGGCCCGGCACCCTGGAAGGCAATGGTGGGTCCCACTGTCGGCCCCCACGTTCACACACTGGATCAGCCCTAGGTCAGCTTCTGGATCTCCATCCAAGCTTCGCCTGCACACTGGATTATAGAAAGGGCGTTGGAGTTGTTTGCGGTTCTGCCCGGGGGCACAGAGCTGGGGGTTGGCAGGCTGGAGCAGGAGCTAGATCATCCCTGGACAGAGGTCAGGCCTGGGGGATTTCAAGTGAGCAGGGAAATGGCTGGTAACACTGTCCATGCCAGAGAGTGTCCTATGGGGACATCGTAGAAGGATAAAGAAAGTTGAATAAAATAAATAAAAAGAAGGTATATCATTACAGTTTTTTTGCTGGAGCCATCAGACAGTGGCTGGCTGTGGAGGTGAGCAGACAGTAAGGGACGGTTGCACTCTCCAGACCATGGTGCCAGGTTAGGAGTATTCTGGGTGGGAGGGTACCAATAGGGATCAGGTTATTAGTCCAAAAGGGGTCATCAGGCACCAAGACCACGTTGACGAGGACTGTGAGGGAAGGGAACAACCACACGCCAGGAAGCAGACAAACAAAACTATGGGGTGCTGCACTTGGTTAAAATTTATTTGGAAATGTTAATTAGCACTGTGCTAACAGCCCATGAGCAGTTGCAAAAAGCTTCAGATATGATAGTGGACCATTAATGCAGAACTCTGCCTCCCATTAGCATGCTCTTTCGGGGTGGCTTAGCACTCCGACATTGGGCATCCTATATGGCACTTTCTGTACAAAGTACCTCTCAAACATGCAAATCAGTTAGCGGGTACAAACCTCCCAAGTACCATGCTACCTGTTCAAATAGCTGCCCAAAGTCTTAATGATTAAATTCAACTGTTATGCATTCATTTTAATCAAAGTAACGCTGCAAAAATATGACCTGCCACAATCCAGGTACCAGACTCGCGCAGAGGACAGACACTAGCTCAATTCTCTAAATGATGCAATTTTCAGTAGGAGGTGGGAACTGTAAGAGTATTTCACAGGGGGTCATGAAGAACAATATTTAATAAATGAAAATCATTTTGTGTGGGAGGAGAGGGAGATTCCCGCTTATCCCATCAAGCCAAGGCAGCTCTAGTGACATCACTCACTTGTCCCCAGCAGCAGTGCTATCATGCACAGGAATAACCATTTCTGTTTCAGTTAGGTTCCCCCTCCGGCTTTGGACTTGCTTCTCAGAGTTATATACCTTATTGTAGGTGCTTTAAAGCAAGTCTTGGTACAAACACAAAAGACGGTATTAGCAGCTAACATAAGACACCTCTTCCTCTGTTGACAGTCAATCATTTTCTTCTGCATGCCAAACTACATTTCAAGAGTGAGTATAATTAACATGCAATCCCTATGATTGTCAAGTGCTGATATGCTATCATCCTGTCCACTAGGAAATGCACATTCTTCAAGTAAGCATTAATCACCGACGAAGGTGGCATCTAATGGGGAGTTAATGCATGGTTGAGACAGTTGTGGCACGAGGCCACAGGCCGAGTGCGTACAATGGTCCAACCATGCATTAACTCCCCATTAGATGCCACCTTCGGAGGGGATTAATGCGCTTTTAACATGGTGTGCTCATCACTTTCCATGTCAGGGATGAGTTTGTACTGCTGTGATTCATAATACAATAATACAATTTCAGTTATTTAGTAAACTTCAGTGTTACTTTCAGAACCTTTCCTCAACCTCTCTTATGTACCCGTATGTCTTTTCAAAGCTTTTGCACATAACTATATACATGTCTTACTTAACCATTGCTCTATGTTTTTGTCTATTTCTGCCGGCTGTTCATTTTTATGCCTTTTAGAGGACCCCAACTTCCTACTATTACTGTTCCCCTTCAAGCTGTCGCGTTTCATTTGCATACAGCGTTAGCGTCTTACCAGAATACTATTAGTTTCTTTCCCTGACACGCCGGGTTATTTGCCAATCTCCACACGAATGACGCTTTGCACTTTCTCCCGGTCTGTTTTTCGTGGTTCCGCCTGTATCACTGCTATACGATGACTGCATTTGACTTCTGCAATGTGCGGTCACTGGCTTCCATTCACTCCGCTTCTCACTCTGTTTCACTCGGTTGTGCATCTCCGTGTGTGTCCTTTGCCCTTCTCGTACTGCTTTCTCTAGCCTACCTACCTGCTGTTCAAAACTTGATCTCTCCGCTTTGTTGCCTTTCGTCTTTCTCTGCACTGCTCGCTTTTCCAACTCTGGCTGCTTTTGTATTACACAAGCAACACGGCATCATCGTGCCATAATGCCGTGTTGCTCAGATACCACCTGATGTTATTGCACCAATTGTTTTGCTTATTTCAGCTACTGTTCTTTTTGCCATGTTACAAGAATCATTAACCTCTCTCCCCACCCCCACCAAATATACTTTGAGCTCTGCAACCCAAGGCAGGAAGTCTGATCCTCCTGCACCATCGGCCAACCTATAACAATTTATTTTAATAAGCACGAGGTTTGCTTCAATGGGAAGGAAGACTATTTTGTGGGCAATACCCCACAGGGCATATGCTCTGTTGAATTAGTGCATGATCCAGATGTTAAGAGTTTAGCTTTCTGCCTTCAAGACTGTCACTGGAAATGCATATATTCAGCACACTACACACCCTAAAGTGGGTAATTCTCGTGTAAAATGGGCTACTATATTTACCAGTAAAAACAGGAGAGAAAAACCATATTAATGAAAATTGTTTTGTACTGGAAAGAAGCCACTGTACTGCAGTATGCCTATTAATGCTTTCAGATCGATTATGATGCAAACTTATTTAGTAACTGGACCTCCTTGCTTTCTTGAGGACAAAACTTTATGAATTTTTATTTATAGTTATTTTGCCGGGGTCAGATTGTCAAATGTAACTGATCAGAAAAATCAAATAAGTTTAAAAAAGTAAAAAAAATGAAAGTACATCTGTGTTACTGTGGGGCCAAAACAAAGGATCTGCTCTCGCCAGCTGAACAGATCCAGGATCTGCTCTCATCAGCCAAACTGATCCAGGATTTGCTCTTGCCAGCTAAATAGATCCAGGATCCACTCTTGCCAGCTGAACAGATCCAGGATCCACTCTTGCCACCAGGATTCGCTCTCGCCAGCCAAAATCTGTTAGCTGGGCCTCAATACTGGGAAAGCTGCTTGAAACTATTACCAAGGATCTGGTAGACTTCATGGAGAAATACAGTTTCCAGGACTCCAGGCAACATGGGTTCGTGAAGGAGTTTCTGCCAGATGAACCTCAGACTTGTTCAACAAAGTGTCTCAGCCAGTGGAAGATCTGTATCTGGACTTCAGCAAGGCCTTTGATTCAGTGCCACATTGACAACTAGTGAAAAGAATGGCAACTTGGGGATGAGAAAGACTTAATCAGGTGAGTGGAAAACTGGTTAGGTAGAAGAAACCAAAAGGGTGGTGCTAAATGGCAAAAACTCTGAGGACAGTGTGTGACCAGTGTGGTTCATCGGGGTCTGTCCTGGGTCCAGTGTTCTTCATTTGTTAATCAGTGCCACTGGATTAGGCACTGATGGCAAAGGAGTCTTTTGCAGAAGACACTAACATACATTTCAGGGTTGTCAGAGGAATGGATTGGGGACAAAAAAAAAACAAAACCAAGACCTGGAGAAATTTGAAACATGGTAAAAGATCTGGCAGCTCAAATGTAATACCAAAAAGCACAAGGTTATGTATTGGATTGGGGGGGGGGTGTCAGAAAAGAGCAAACCTCAGAGAAAAGACACCTAGGAGTTATACGTGATAGATCACTGCCCAGGGCAGTAATGCACATGAGAAAGCCAGCAGGATGCTAGGGTGCATAGACAGGGCCTTGTCCATCAGAAGAAATGAAGTAATTTTGCCCCTCTACAAGTCACTGGTGAGGCCAAACTTGGGAGTACTGTGCAGTTCTGGAACCATCCCCTTAAAGCAGCAGTGCAACAAAAATGGGTTAAAATTTCACCCCACCTTTTCTTCTTCTTAATTAATGCCAGATCTCTTCTAGTTTATTTTGGTGGTAAAATGTTCAGTTTCCATTATCATTTAAGAATTTTATTGAAGTTTTAAAATAATTATCTCTCAAATAAAAAGATGGCTGCCTCATTTTTGTATAGAAATAGTGAGTACAACAGAAGGGTAAGAATCCGGACAGAAATGCACATGTACTGTACACAGCATGGGAAGCATCCAGAAAACCCAGAACAACAGTTCTGCCAATATTTTTCACAACCATAGCAGAAAATTTACTTTTTGAAATAATGTTTTTTTGTTGCACTGCTGCTTTAAAAACACAAGGAGTGCTTTGATTCAGTCCAGAAGATGGCTACCAAAACGATACATGGGCAAAGGGGGAAGACCTTTGAGAAGAGACTGGCTGATCTGAACATGTGCTCTTTCGAGACCGAAAGGGAGGACAAGGTAGAGACATTCTAGACAATACAAAAGGGGTGGACTGCCAGCAACTGTTCAAGCAATGTGAGGGATCTGTGAGAAGACGCCACAACTATATATGGGGGGTTGGGGGTGGAGGGGAGAGAAGCATTCAGTAAGGGCATGAGGAAATACAGGTTAATTACTTGTAACCATAGTTCAACTACTGTTATCCAATTCACATCCGCAGTGGTAGTTCCATGGTGCGTACTTTAGCCAGTCATCGGATGTCTTCGAGCCTGGCTCCTCCAGCCACCCATGGTATCATCCTCTGTCATGTCCCTCACAGCAGTGCACTACTAGTTGGGGAGGTTGGGTGGATCATGTTTATTTGACTCTAGGATTACAAGTACCTTTGAGCAGAGACTCTTTTACAAAGGTTCCACGTCAGATGGAGTACAATACAACACAGGACAATTCAGTACAAGTTGCGGATAAACATTGGGTTACAAAAACAGTAGGCGTAACTTATTTTGTCAATGTAAACAAATACTGAGACAATACTAGATAAGGATACAGAGGTAGATGCAGCCAGAGGCATTGTCAGTGGTACTTAGGGAAGTGCAGTGGAGAGTAGGGGAAGGAGAACATGGAGGGGGAGGGGTAGGAGTGGGAGAAAGTAAGTGCTGAGTAGAATGGGCAGTGGCAACACAGAAAGGTTGATGGACCGGAGGGCTGTTTAAGGGAAACAGTCACGTGTGCTGGAGGCAAAGAGGAGTAGACGGAGCCTTGATTTGAAGGGGCCGAGCTTGGGGAGTGAGGAGATGTCACTACTGAGACCACTGAACTAGAGTGGGGCCCTGTAGGCGAATGCTCTTTGCCCAAGAGGTATGACAGCAAGGGATCTGAAAGAGTTGGGAGTCTGAGCCCCTAGTGAGGCATGAATTACGAGCAGGAGAAAGGAGGGCTTGGACACCAGTAGGGGAACAGCCCAGGGTTGTCTTCTTGGCCAATAAGCAGGTTTGGATTTTATGCAGTTAGAGAGTTGTAACCAGCCGGTTTGGGCATAGAGGTCACATGTATGGGTGAGATGGTAGGCTCCAGAAATGAGCCAACAGGCTTTATTGTGGGCTGTAGCCACATGTCGGAGGGCAGTGGCAGAGCTGTGTACAATAAGGCCATAATCAATTAGTGAGACCACAGAGCTCTGAACTGCGACCCTTAAGGTTTCAGGAGTAAGGCACTGCCTGTGCCTGTAGAGACGTCCGATAAGATTATTAGCAGCTTTAGCAACGTTGTTGATGTGTAGGCCATAGGATGGGTGACTGCTGATTGTGACTCTAAGCTATTTAAAGGAGGGTACATGTTCCAGGGTGGCACCACTGCAGTTTAGAATGGTCAAAGGAAGATGCCTGTACTTCTTGTGGGTGCCGCAGAAGAGCAGTGTGTTTTTTATAGTTGAGGACTAGCCTGTGCTTGGAAAACCAGTTTTCGACTAACGAGAAGGCACTCTGTAGTTTTCAGTGGGAAGAGTGGATTACAGCGTCGTCTGCGTAGAGTGGTATTTGCACCGGGCAGGACTGTGGTAGGTTATTCAGAAAGAGAGAGAGAAGTAGGGGACCTAGGATGGATCCCTGTGGGACTCCAGAGCTGACTGGTCTAGCATCAGAGAGGATGTCACCGATTTTGACTCTGATCTGTTTTCAAGGTAACCTTTGAACCAGGTCATGGACATAGGTGAGAGTCCAGCGTTTAGCAGCTGGTCAATCAGGCGGCGATGATGGACGGTGTCAAAAGCCTTGGTTAAGTTGATGTAGACAGAGCCAGTTAGATGACCTTTATCCAGGGAACTGTGGATAGCTCCAGTATAATCCAGCAGGGCTGATGTAGTGCTGTGGTCCTTTCTGAGCCCGTGTTGCTAAGTGCATAAGACATTATATTATTCCAGGTACTCAGTAAGCTGGTTCGCTACAATCCTTTCAATGGCCTTTGAGAGGGGAGGCAAAATGGAGATAGGCCGGTAGTTCATGTGTAATGCCCAGTCACCACTTTTGTGGACTGGGGTAACAGTTGCGGTTTTCCATCTGTCAGGAAATTGACTGAGGGAGAGGTTGAAGATTTTTGTTAGAGGGGGTAGTACTTCATCAAGAGTGAGGGATGGCAGTTTTAGGTCAAGTGAGTCCCCACTTATTCGGGTTTAGGCAATAGCTTTACTGATGTAAGTGCAAACCTCATGCATCATGACTGCCTTAAAGTAGAAGGGCGGGTATTTAGAAGAAGGGGGGGGCTGGTGGCATGTGATGAAACGTCATCATTATTGAAAAAGTCAGGGTGGAGAACACCGCTGAGGTTGGTGAAGGCTGAGCTGAAGGTATTTACTACAATTCACGGGGTCCAGAATAGTAGCCCCATCAACATTCAGCATAATGGGGGAAGTTTTAGGCTATTTCCCAGTAACTTCCTTAATATTGTTCCAGAAAGATCTGCCACGCCCCCAGGTATTAGTGAGAGCTTCATTATAGTAGAGGTTTTTCATTAGTTAAATGGATTTTGTGCAGGCATTACGTGCACATCATGTGGATGTGAACTAACAGTTACAGGTAAGTAACCTCTCTTTCTACCACCCTGGATTCAATTCACTATCCACACTAAAGCAGACACCTAACATTCCTCCAGGAGAAGGGGCAAGGTGCACACCCCAAGTATGTGGCAAAAGGAGTGCATCCCACCTTGCTTGTTCAGGCAGAATGTGGTGGCCGTGTTGTCCATCTGGACTTGCATGAACTGATCCTGAATCAGTAGAGCATACTCGGTCAGTACCGAGCACTCTGCCTGGAGTTCCAATGGGTGGAGGGGCTGTCAGACCTTGTTTGGTGACCAGAACCCATGGAATCTACAATCAGACATGTAATCCCCTATATCCTTTTATCAGGGTCAGCTGTGGGAAGACGAGGGTTAGTTTTAGCTCTGGTTTATATATTTTATAACTTCAGATATGCAAGAGGGAACAAAAGATAGAAACAGCAAGTGAAGGCAGAGAGAGATGGGGGGGAGAATAGCAAGACCGGAGTGGCCAGTTTCTTGGTCTGACAAGGAAATTTGACTGCGCAGTCAGACAAACAGGAGACAGAACAGAAGAGAATAAAACAGATCCATGTGTTTAACTCTTTCTACATAATGAATGGGACAGGGTCTTATTCAACCCTCTCACATACTCTCCTCTTTAAGAGCAAACTTTAAAAAAGGTTTCCAAAACTTTCTTTAAAGTTTCCTTTAACATTAGCTTATAATCTTTACAGTTCTCAGCATATGCAATATATCTCTTATCCATAACAACCAGTACAGCAAACAGTGAAGTTTAAACTCTTTTTTTTCAACCTTCCGAAATTCTCAATTCCTGATCCATATCTTGACCGAAAATCCACATTGACATTCTCTGTTCGGGATTTGTCTATAACCTTGAATTTAAATGGCTGTAGCGCCAGGTAACACCTTGTGATTCTGGAATTTTTATCCTTCATTTGGTTAAACCAGAGAGGATTACGACGGTCAGAAGTACAAAGTCAGCTCCTAGCAAATAAAACTCGAGGGACTCTATGGCCCACTTTTCTGTAAGGCATCCCTTTTCAATGGTGGAGCACCTTTTTTCTCTGTCATGCAACTTCCTACTGATATGTAGAATGGGATGTTCATTCCCATCTATATTTTGACTCAAAACTGCACCTAGGCCAACCTCTGATGCCTATGTCTAACAAAAATGCTTTCTCAAAAGAGGGCTGAACATAATGCAGCCTTGATGGCCTGAAAGCTTCATCACACTCTGGGACCATTTCACATTATTTGGAAACAGTTTATTTGCAAGTTCAGTGAGGGGAGTAGCTAACTGGACAAAGTTGGGAACAAATCTCAGACATTAACCAGCCAGCCCAAAAATGACCTGACATGTTTCTTTGTTTTAGGGACAGGACTGTTAGCTACAGCTTCTATCTTAGAAATCTCTGGCTTTACTTCTCCATTTCCCAAAACTTAGCACACATATCTGGTTTCCTGCATACCCAATGCAAATCTGGTAGGATTAATGGTCAGACCTGCAGTTTTGACAACTTGGATAACTGCTCATAGGTGTTCCAGGTGGCTTTTCCAGTCCGTACTGTACACCAAAACAACATCCAGATAAGCAGTACAATAACCAGTGTGAATTGCTAAAATTACATCCATGTACCGCTGGAATGTAGCATGTGCACCATGTAAACCAAATGGCATGGTGGTGAACTGACAGAATCTAACAGGAGTGGCAAATGCAGTTTTGTCTGGATTTTTTAGCTAGGGGAATCTAGTAGTACCACTTAGTGAGACTGACGTTACTAATGCACTTGGCACCTCCCAATTTGTCCACCAAATCATCTATCCTTGACATAAGATAACTGACAAATTCGGATACTCCGATTACGTTTCCTAAAATCAAGGCAGATTCTTACATCCCATCTTTTATTTACAATCACCACTGGTGATGACCAATCACTTCTTGACTCTTATGATACCAAACTCTCATGTTTTGTATTTCCTTAATCACGTCTGCTTGTAACAGCTCTGGTAATCTGTATGTATTTTGTCTAACAGAGCAAGCATTCCTTGTCACTATTACATGCTCAACCCCCTTTTGCTCGGCCTGACACTGTGGTAAAAGTACTGTTAAATGCCTTTAGTAAGTTACAAATGTCTTCAGTTTGTTCAGAGGTTAAGGAAACATTCACATTTACAGCATCAGCAGTTATAGCTTATGACAGACTGGAACAAACTGTATCAATATCTTCTTTATCAGTGTCTGGTAAAACTAGCAAAGCCACCTTTGGTGTTTTTTCAACCCATTACTTCAGGAGGCTAGCATGGTACATCTTGGTAGGATTTTTCCTATTAGGGGTCTCAATCTCATAGTTAACTGTGCCAGTACATCTAAACACTTTATAAGGCCCTTGCCACTTCATTAACAGTTTATTTTCTGTAGTGGGCAACAGTAGCAAGACCTTTTTACCTGGTTCAAAAACTTTCTTTTACCCCATGGTCATAATACGCTTTCTGCTGGTTTTAAGCCTCTTCCCGATTACTATGGGCAATTTCAACATATTTTGCCCATTTCATTCGCAGGGCACACACATATAAGATGTAATAAATTATTTGAGTGGGTTTATCTTCCCATGTTTCTCTTAGTACATCTAGTGCCCTCTAGGTTGTCTACCATACAGCATTTCAAATGGTGAAAAAACCTGTTGAGGCTTGTGGCACTTCTCTGTAAGCATTTAAAGCAAGTAAGGTAAATATTGGTCCCAAATTTTCCCTTCCCCTTTTACAGATCTTTTTAACATGCGTTTTAGGGTTTGATTAAAATGCTCAACAAGACTGTTTTTCTGAGGGTGATAAGGAGAGGTTCTTATGGCAGTGGTATCTAGTAGTCGGTACAGCTCCTTCAGTAATGCAGCACCAACATTACTACCCTGATCAGTAATAATCTCTTTAGGTATGCCCACTCTGCTAAAAATTTTGGGAAGCTCTGCTGCCACTTTTGGGGCTGTGAATGTACGCATAGGAACTGCCTCTGGGTATTAATTAGCACTGTAACATGGCAAAAAGACAAGGAGTGTAGGGAAGAGAGAGGATAGGTGGAACTGGGTCAGGTGGTAGAAGAGCAACACAGCATTATGAGACAATAATGCCGTGTTGCCTGTGAAATACAACAAGCAGCCACACAAGGAATAACGAAGCAGTGTATTGAAAGCCGAAAAGTCAAAGAACGCAGGAAAGCAAGTTGTGGAAGAGCAAGTAGGTAGGCTAGATGAGGAGTAGGAGAAATGTAAGACACACAAAATACGAATAGTGAAGTACAAGAAGGTAGAAATGGAGACAAGCAGTAGTAGGAGCAGCACAGAGGGATAGAACAATCACCAAGAACGTCGCTGAGAGCAGAAATCGAGAAAAGAAGAACCAGAGAAGTGAGAGAGACACAGATATGAGGAACCCGCGGCAGGAGGAGTCAGGGGCATGGCATCCAATCCACCGTAACACACAGCGAGGAACCGGAAGCGCATTTCATGTCGAGCCCTTCACGTTCTATGTCACTGTAAAGCTGAAATATCCCCATAAACCTGAATTATCCAGGAGTACCGGTAGACAGGGCACACAGAAGACAGAGTGGGGGAAAAGCGAGCAGTGTAGTGGAGGGAGCAGCGGAAACACAGTCCAGGCAGGTAAAGAAGCAAAATCACGCTCAGTAAACCGCATAGTTGTATGTAAATGAGACAGAGTGGTAGCATGAAAAGCAGCAATACACCAACATCGGGTCCTCCTAAGAACAATGGGAAACGAACGCCATCAGAAATAGTGCAAAATGTGCAGCAATCGTTAAGAAATACATCAATGTAGTAGTGTACAAAACCAAAAAATAACATATGTATGTGAGAGGTTGGCTTGCAGTTTTGAAAGTAACAGTAAATTGAAGTGAATAACTTGAATCCTGTCATTGTTTCTTTGATCACAAGAGTAGAAACACATCTCTGACATGTACAGTCATGTACACCATGTTACAAGCGCATTAATCCACTCCAAAAGGTGGCATCTAATGGGGAGTTAATGCATGGTTAATTGTAAGGCACTCTGCCTGCGCCCTCGTGCCACACTAGCCCTCGGCCTCATGCCACACAGCCCCAACCATGCATTAACTTCCCATTAGATGCCACCTTCATTGTGGATTAATGCTTACTAGTCACACAATACCAATACCAAAATTAATAGACTATCCCTTTTACTTTTATCTGAGGGGCCAACCACAGCCATTGTAATTCTCTTAAAAGGCACATATATCAAGGGTAGGGGCACCTTGTCTTTTTTTAGTCATTGGGGCTACTTTCTGACATTCACCACAAGAACTGCAACAGGCAGCAACATCTTCATGAATTCCAGGCCAGTAAAATCTGTACAGCAATCTGGCAAGGGTGCAATCTCACCCTGAGTGACCAGCCACAGGACTATCATGTGCCATCTGTAACAACTCAGTTCTATACTTTTGTAGTATAAGCAATTGTTCTATCTGTTCCTGTGTCTGAGGTTTAACAAACTTGGTACAGTAATCCATTACATTTTTTAAACATTGGTTCACCCTGTTTTGTTTCACCCCAGCTGCTTAAAATAACCTTGGAGAGAAGCATCATTATTTTGCTCTGAAGCAAAATTACAAATCAGTTATCAGCCTAGATTCAGCATGTTCATATTTTAACTCCTTACATCCATCAGTCGTTTGCTGCCACTGTTTCAGGAGTCTTCTTTCTTTCCTGGACTTCCAGATCTTGGAGCTGGGCTCAAACAAGTCTGCATCAAAGTCACAGAAAAGTACCGGCCTGGTGGCACTGAGGGTTGAGGCGCTGGACGCCACACTTCACCCCACATCTGTGACCCAGGTTCGAGAATGAGCTTGGGACGCCAGGGAGCAGAGGATAGAGTCCGTAGGGACTGCTCTCCTCACCGGGGAGATGTCCCATGCAGTTAGTGCAGAGACCGGGTGCACTACAGAGTCAGACCCAGAGACCACGTAACAAGGGGAACGTTGGGCAGCCGCCTTCTGGACATGGGTGGGAGAGCTCACATAGCGGGCTGGACAACACTGCACGCCCTACATCTGGGGTGGGGGGACAAGAAGAAAAATCCCCTCCCTCGGGGATAGGCGATGGCACCGCTGCCCCGGACCATGCTCCCTGCACTGGTGCTCTCCTCTCCAGCCCCACTCGCTCAGCCCAGCACTCTATACTATAGATAGGACGGCCCCTCCCAAGGGGGCTCAGATCCAGGGAATGTGTCGGGTCAGAGCAATGAAGGAGAATGGTCTCAGGTGGGAGGTAGAGATCGGAGGTAGAGGATGCCGGAGAGAGTTCCCCGAGGAGGGGAGGGCACGCAGAAAGGTTAAAAAAAAAAAAAAAATGAAAGACATAGAAAGGAAAAGCATCTCCACCATCTGAGAGTTTCTTTGCCTGTGCACTTGCTACCACTGCTACTGAAACTCAAGGTTTCAGTTCCTCAGAGTTTAACTCGGTAAATCCTGGACAGTCATTTCCAATACTCACAGGTAACTTGGATACTACCCCCACTTTCATTTGATGCAACACCCCGTTAATATTCAGTGTCACCTGTGTGGTGAGATAGTACTGCGTGTCCCCGTGGATGCAGATAGCACCAGTACCTGGTCCTTTTACATAGTGTTTTCCTAGCACTTCAACATGTACTTGGGTCTGTCTGCTTCACGAATCAATAAGCCCCTTTATAGTCTTATCTCCCAGTTTGATATCTGTAAAATACTTGCCCCTATTTGCCAAGGACAAATCTGCTGCAGTATACCCTCCTTATTTTTATGGCAGTTTCTTGCGATATGGCCTGGCTTGTTACAGTTACAGCAAGTAAAGTCTTTGTATGCAGACTTGTTACCCCCACCAGATTTTATCTGGATTTAGAGTTAGATTGGGAAAAAGTGGATCTTACTGGTCTTTGGCTGTTACTTCACTGCTGCATGGTCTGTCTGGCCATCTGATAGTCCTCGGCCAAAAACACAGCCTTTTCCCCACTTTCTGGTCAGTGTTCTTTTATTTATTTATTTAGCTTTTGTTTACCGGGTAAGTACACTAGACAAGTAGTATGCCTATTTTCAGGAACGACCCGGGAGAGCACAAAACATACAGTATACATACATGGCAATATTGGAGAAACAGCATGATACAGTAAAAAACAGCTATAACAACGCTTGTATAAGGGCAGAGATACTGCCACACATAGTACAAATTGTTACAGGACATAGATAGACATTAGAATCACTGAATACATATTTCATAGACCATCATGGACTCAGAGTGGACAATAGTGGACTGCAGAGTATTACATTACAGAGACTAGGAGCAGTCACATCTTGTCGTTTGTTTAGGTGGGACCACATGGAGGAGCGAAAGGTCCCATGGGAAGGGGCAGAGCGAACAGAGTCCGGAATGGAGTTCCAGAGCCTAGGCACAAAAGCGGCAAAGTCACGATCCCCCATAAGGGTCCGAGTAGGGGGAACTTTAAGCAACTCGGTGGTCTGTGACCTGAGCTGGTAGGGGATGGCATCCAGTTTTGGGAGGAGATGCGCCAGTCCCGACGGTATGTCCGTGGCAAGCACTTTCCTGGTGAAGTTTCCTACACCAAGGATCAGGAATTCCGTAGGGGGGAGCCAGTTGAGTTTGTCATAGAGCTCACATCGGTGGGTGAGTTTGGGAGCAGCAAGTGCAAACCGACAGATATCATTATATGCCATGTTCCACGATTAAGATGGATTTGAGGTGACCTGGCAAATAGGTGGTATCCATAACTAAGGGAGGGAGAAGCACTGCAAGTGCCAGCCTCGCTCCCGAGTCAGGTTGTATCTGGCCCTGTAGGCAAGGCCAAGCTTACACCTGGTGGCTCTGCAGATGTTTTGGATATGGCTTCCCATGTCAAGTTGTGGGTCGAGGGTGACCCCAAGATATTTAACTGAGCTCGCTGTTGGCAACAGAGGGCCTCCATCACAAGCTATTTTAAGTATAGCTGATGGGGCTTTTAACTTGGCCGTGGAACCAAAGAGCATGGCCTGAGTTTTGTTAGGATTCAATACCAGTCTATGGTTGGTAATCCAGGCCGAGACTCTGCTGAAGTCTTCAGATAGGCACTGGTTAAGGTCAGCAGCATTACGAGCATCGGCCACTAGCACAAGGTCATCTGCATAAAGCATGACTTGGCAACGAGAGGTCACCTGTGGGAGTTGATTAATAAAAAGTGAGAATAGGAGAGGTCCAAGTACCAGTCCCTGGGGAACTCCCATGGTCACAGCCCTAGGCTCCGAGAGGACCTTGTTAAAGCAGGTGCACTGCTTTCTACCCGTTAGGTAGCCCATCATCCAACTCATGGCATGCGGAGAGAACCCAAGAGCCCTGAGCTGCTCCCCCAGTAGGTCATGGTTGACAAGGTCAAAAGCTTTTGACAAGTCAATAAATATAGCACCTGACAGTTTGCCCTGATCCATGGCGGATCTAATACTAGAGGTTACAGTAATCAGGGCAGTAGTGGTACTATGACCCTTCCAGAAACCATGTTGGGCCCCAGAAAGCAGCTCATGGGTATCCACGTACTCCGAGAGTTGCTCCGCCACAACCTTTTCCAGGAGTTTACCAAGGGATGGAGAATAGCAATAGGGCGATAGTTGTCAGGGAGTTTGGGATTTCCCTGCTTCAGAACAGGGACTATCCTTGCCTCCTTCCAGATGTCAGGGATTATCCCCGAGCTAAGGGATAGGTTAAAGATATGGGCAATCAGAGGGGTAATGTAAGCTGCTCCCAGCTTGAGAAGCCTGGGCTCAAGGTTGTCAGGCCCTGCACTGGAGCGCTGGGAGATGGCAGCCAAGCGGTTCCGAACATCAAGGACAGACACGGCCTTAAGATTAAATACTCTCCGAGGAGGATGTTCACTCTGCATCGGAGGGATATTAAGCGAGCGAACCCCATCAGTCGTGAAGCGAGAGGTGAGGGCGAAAGGTCGGAGAAGTGGAGATTGAGGTGGTCGCTATAGTGGGGGATTATTGCACGGACTCCATCAATAATCATGTCCACGACACCCGAAAGTGGAGAGGGCCCACTGACGAGGGATTTAATGTTCCTCCAGAACCTCCTAGGATCACTGACAGACCTAAGTAGTGCCGATTTACAGAAGTTACTTTTGCAGCCCTAATGGCTTTTTACACCATTCCTGAGTTGCCGATATCTCAGGAGATTAGCAGGATCTCTGGAACCCTTAGTACTTGCCCAGCATTTGTCTCTCTCCGCAGCTGGCAAGTAAGTCACCATTCAGCCAGAAGGTGGCTGTTCCTCACCTCCGGGTGACCCTGGGGGCGGTCTATCTTGGAGAACACCAAAGGAATGTATGAAGCAGGAGGCTGCCACTGAGGGGTCAGGAGGCTTCAAGAACCCTGGTCCAGTCAGTACATCCTACATCGCCAGGAAAGCCTCAGGGTCAAAACTGGAGTATTTTCTGACTTGAATGATTTTGTGTGGAATTCTAGGGGAAGGGATTTTCCAAACAGTATACCGGGGAGTGGTCAGATATGGAGTCTGATAGCGTGCCTGATGAGGCAACCCTTTTACCCAAAGTTGTACGTCTGTAGGCAGGATGTTGATGAATTTCTCCACTGCAAATGTGTCAATGGTCTGTGGGACTGTTTTGCCCTCTGGTAGGGGCCATTTACTAAGGAGTTAGAGTCAAGTTAAGGCTTCTCGACGATTGACTGAGCTGTGGTTCAGGGACCGGAATCTTTGCCTGTGGGTCTCTCCGGAGAGGTCTCATCTTTTCAGGATTTCTTTTTTCACAAGGTGATAGTTTTCCGACTGTGCAGTGTCCATATTGCTGTCACGCAGTTGTGCTTTCCTGTCAGGTAAGGTACCAGCCTGATTGCCCACTGCTGCTTTGGCCACTGGCAGGCTCGCCAACCCTTTCAAAAGTTATCAGGTATGCTTGATATCATCTAAGGGACACAGCTTTGTAAGCTTAAGGTCTTTTAAGTTGTTGGTGTTTTGTTGCTGTGCTGGACCTGTGCCTGATCCACCTGCTTTGATGGCTTGCAAGGCATCCAGCCACTGCTGCTCCAGTCGCTGCATCTCTTGTCCGCTGCTCTGGTCGCCGCATCTCTTCTTTTCTCTGCTGTGCCTATCACTGCATCTCTTTTCTCCGCTGCTCCTCCTCTTTTCTCTACTGCTCCCGTCGTTGCATCTATTCTTTTCTCTGCTTCTCCGTCCCTCTGTTATACAGCCCACCATTTGAAGAAGGCAGATAGGCTTTCAGGTTCTGCCATTGCCCCCTTTTTTTTTCCAGCACTGGTGCTGGCTGTACAGTCTCAGCTTGGACTTCTGTCTCTGCTAGTTTGGCTGCCATCTTTCTAGTAATGACTCCTGGGCTTGCTGCTGCAGAATCCATACCTTTCTGCTATGCTTCCTTCGTACCAGGTCTAGTACCCACACAAAACTCCTGGCTTAGAGTATGCACGGCGTAAATCCCACTTAGTCTGATACCATCGGTCGTCGAAGCACAGAAGACCAGGAGTAGGTATAAAATTCGCAAGTAGCGTTTTATTTTTCCAATAACAGTAAAATAAAATATAAAATGTTTCTGTATAACTATTTACAAAGGCAGTACAAACAGAGAAAACAAAGTCCTTCATCTGAAGATCTCTCTACTTTCAACTTTCAATCTTTCTCCCTCTCTCTCACACAAACGCATTGCTTCTCTTTTTATAAGGCTCTGTCTGGGAATTTGTTGACATCCTGTTTTTCAGAAAATGTTCTTGTCAGTATCCTTCCTTGCAGGTACAACAAAACAGTACATGGTGTCCCAGAACAGACCTCCTGTTCACAGCTCTGCAAAGCATTTGCAAACCAGCATCTCAGGTTAACCCCCTTCCACCCAAGTTCCAAATAGCTTTTTGCAATAATTTCAACAATATAACTATATACATTTTCAAACAAAGGGATGACACTTTCATATAAAGATTCACACATATTTTGTAACTTCAGATACACAAGGGGGAAGAAAAGATAGAAACACCAAGTGAAAGCAGGGGTAAGGGGGTAGGGGAGAAGAAAGAGACTGTCGGAGTGGCCAGTTCCTAGGTCTGACGATAAAATTTGACTGCAATGTCAGACAGAAGAGGATAAAACAGATCCACAACTCTTTCTACGTAACAAATTGGACATTCAACCCTGTCACAGCAACCACTCAATTTCAGGCCTTGCTGATATGGCCTATCCAGTTTTCACTGGTTCTGAAAATGACATCCTGTGCAGAAAATGAAGCAAACAGAGGAATGTGCAGAACCACTAGGGTTACTTGCAAATGGATTTAAAATTCACACCGATACGTAGGAAAATAAATGATGGAATTAGGAATGCAGCTTATATAGTTACAGAAACAACTTAAGTCACAGTAATTGAAGACAATTTGTTACTAAGAGACTGACTCATACCAAATTGATTTGGGGCGGGTCTCAGCTTGCAAAAGGAAACGAGACAAACAGAGTGTGCTGGAAATGCCTTTAGAGCATGACGCTCTGCGAAGCTTGGTAAGTTTTTTTTTTTTTTTTTGTACAATTTCTTTATGCTCCACTTCACTGGCTCCTGGACTCTCGCCAGTGAAGTCTCTTGGCTCAGCCAACTCCTGCCCACCTTACCTCTGGTTTGGGCCAGTCTCCACGCTGTGCCTCCGATCGCCCGACCCCCCCGGCTCCGAGTCCCCCGAGGCAGGACCCCGACTCCTCCTGGTGCTTCATCTAAAATCTAGTGGAGCCACCAGGACATAGAAGCAGACTGGAGAGACCTGGCATTGGGCGTGGGGGTCGCCCGCTGGACCCACCTTCACCTACCAGAAGGCAGGGCCTTTTTCCTTGTTCCATCCCTAAGGTGCGGATGTGCAATGGCATCAGCGCATGGAGGGCGCGCTCCCGCCCCCTCCCGCAGATGCTCACAGACACCATTCCCCCATTGGCTGTCCCCACCTGGTGTGTGATGCCCCGAGTCTCCACCAGTGGCCACTACTGGGTGAGGAAATCCCCGTAACCCACCCCAGGAAAGGAGAGCAGTCCATCGGATGCTCAATCCTCTCCTTCCCTGCCAACCCACCCAACAACCCGAGACCCCTCCCAAACTCTGGTCACCAGTGTCTTGGTAAGTTTTAAGGACTTCAATCTCTTAGTAACAAAATGAATACTATAAAGAGTTTAAAACAATATACGGTATTTGGGTTTCTAGGTGTTGCCTTCCAAATAACTAAAAATAAGATTGAGGTTGTATCTGACACACGAGTAAGTGAATTTAAGAAACTTTATACTATAAACTAAATTTGATTAGAACTGCTGAATGTCTAGCATTGTGTTATTTTAAATTTAGAACTGTCAAGAGAAACCCAGTCACAACATTGATAAGAAAAACAATAGGATGGAGAAGACAAATCAGAATAGGGTAAAAAACATTTTTATGTATAAACTTTTAAGTTTAACATTCACCAGAGAGTTAACTCAGATCATTCAGCAGTGGCTCTCGAGATCCAACTGGGGACCTGGTCGA
>CM057456.1:1676107500-1676150000 GCA_016271365.2 Neoceratodus forsteri
TTTGCATCCTGTGTACCCAAGCATTCCAGGATATTTTCCACTTTTTAATCTAGGTCACCCACTGCCTTCAAGACCTGTTACCAAGGTGGTGGGTCTCCTGTGCTGCTTTCCTGACTTGGGCCTGGTTGCTGCGTGGCTGGCAGAGTTGGCTATATAGCAGGGTTCCCCACTGTCTGAAAATATAGGGCGGTGGCAGTGGTGATCGGGTCAAAATGTGCATTATTTTTGTGGACCTCCTATATGCACTGTACATGTGTATAAGCTGATTTTAAGTACAGTATAGTGTGCTGGTATCAAAACAGGGGTAGTAGTGCAGTAAAGGATGTCAATAAAAGACAATTTTGCAGGATTTTGTGTGTTAAAAAAAAAAAAAAAAAATCAGTCAGTAATGGATAGAAATATAGAGCGGTGGTTAAAAAATATAGGGTGGTGGCCCACCGCACTAAAACAGTGAATGGGGAACACTGTATATAGGCTTTGGAGTTTGCTCTTTGGATGCTCATTTCTGGCACCCCATAACTAAGTCTGGTGTCAATCTGCTGCTTTAGCTCTCCAAAATCATAATCTGTATTTAAATCTAGGATACAGAATAGATTTACTGATGTTTGTTGGCAGAATGTTGTAGGTCTGTAGGGGCTGATGTAATACACAAGTCCAGTGCCTGGCTCTCTACCACCTCCAGTATGTCCGCTTTTTGATGAACCCCCAACTTCAGCCTAATTATCCCTCCCCTTGTTTTCCTCTGTTTACTTACATATCTATAGAATGTTTTATCCCCTCTTCATTGTCCTGGCATATAGTCTCTTCTGTTAACGTTTTGCTCTCCCTGCCTCCTTTGATTCTCTTGTAACATTCCTGTTCTCCTGAGTAGCCTGTATTTTATGAAGGTCAGTGTTTTTTTTTTGGTTTTTTTTTTTTTGTTTTGCCTTTTTCTGATACCTCCCAGTGACCCAGATAGACTTCTTCCTCCTGACCTGCCTGACGCATAGCTTGGTAGCTCTGTCAATTCCCTGTCTTATTGTAGCCCACTGTTCCTCCACCCCCTTTTTGTTCCCCCACCTGTGCTAGGGCACCCTTTGAGCATACTCTCATTTTCTCAAAGCCTGCCCTCCTGAAGTCCAGGACCCTCATTTTGATGCGGCTTTGCCCTGGCCCAGTTCTTAAATTAAACCTCACTATCTGATAGTACTGGTCCCCAGGTGGTCCAACACCTCTACGTTATCGACACAGTCCCCGTTTTGTTAGTATCTAGTCCAGAACCTCACCCTTCTGAGTGAGTTCCATTACAAGTTGCCTGAGGCACGTCCCCTGCAAAGTCCAGGATGTCCCTACTCCTTAAGGTTGCCGCTGCTGGGAGAGTCCACTCCACATCTGAAGGTTGAAGTCCCCCACAAGCAACAACTCTCCCTTTCTAGCCACCTTTGTACTGCTTGCAACAGATCCTATCCTTTTAGGCCCTGTCCACACTACACCACTTACAGTCTGTAACGGTTCCAAACCGTTACAGACTGGAACCATTGGTGTGTCCACACTGCCGGCAAACAGTCTTGATAACGGTTTGGAACCATTACAGCCAGTCCACATTGTGGGTGCCGTGTAACTGTTACGGCTGCACCCTATCCCACAATGCAGTTTGTGCTGCACTGGGGGATTGCTGGAGCTACACGCTCACGTGTCCACATTATGGTTAGTAACATTACAGGGGCACAACCGTTTTCGTAACAGTTGTTCAAACCACCTCATGTGGTTTCAACAACTATTACGAAAACGCCTTCTGTAACATTACAGGTGTAAACGCAAACCGTTGTGGTAACAGTTTGAGCCCTCTAATGTTACAGAGGCATAGTGTGGACAGGGCCTTATTCACCCTATGCTGGAGGTCTGTACCTTTTTCTCCAGTGCAACCCACAGTACTTCCGCCCTCCAATCCCCTTGTAATTCTGTGGTCTCTATGTAGTCCCTCACATAAAGGGCTATCCCTTCCCCTCCCTGGCCCTTCTAAATAAAGTAAAACCAGGAATGACCAAGTCCCAGTCCTGGTGCTCCTTTCACCAGGTTTTGTGATGGCCACTGTAGCCGGGCCCCCCTCCACTATGGCAGCCTCTAAGTCCATTATTTTGTTGCCCAAACTACAGGCATTTGCACACATGGCTCTCCCATATGTTTTTGTCTCCCTTGATAGCATCCCCTATTCTAGTTTCATTCCCCACTTTCGGGGGCATGCCAGCTGGGTTCCCTCCTTCCCTGCTGTCCCTCTTTTTCTTCCTACCTTCATACTCCCTCTTTAACAGTTTAAATTCAGAACCCTGTCCATGTGCCCTTTGAGCTTCTCCCTGAGGACTTTTGACCCCTCCTCGTTAAGGTGCAGCCTATCCTTTGAAAAAATTCTTGCATCCAACCACCTGTTTCCCCATCCTAAAAGACAGTCAAACCCCTCTGCCCTGCACCTGTCCCTCAGCCATTCGTTAATGTCCTCTATCTTCCTTTTCCTCCCTGTGCTGGTGCTGGGGAGTGGAATAATCTCTGAGAAGGCTATAGAAGCACTCTAGCATTCTGAGCACTCTGAACTCCTGAAGCTTGCTGCCCCTCCCCCCAAAAAAAAAAAAAAAAATTCCTGCCAAATCATTTCTTCCCAGCACTATAATCAAGTGAGGCTTACACCCACCTTCTTTGCCACTTGCATGATCTTAGACCCTGCCTTCCCTGCTTCCATTCCTGGTTCACAGAAAACCGATCATTTGTGATTTGTGTCCCAATCCCCCCACCTAGAGTATACCTTTTTTATGATGGAATCTCCAAAGACCATCACTTTTTCTTGTCCCCGACTTGTGTGTCCCTCCTGGCTGCTCCTGGCGAGCTACCCTCTCAACTTGCCTTAGTTCCTTTGTTTTCCTGATTTTGTGCAAACTCTCGCAGTGCTGTATTTCCTCCATTCTCCTCTGTATTTCGCTTCCCCTTGCCACTCCCTGCCATCCCCTGCTGTGCACCCTTCCCTAGTTTCTCAGACTGTCCCACTTGTCCTATCTTTGCCCTCTTTCTATCTTTTATTACCCCTCCCCCTTTTCTACTCGCCTCCCCTGTTTTATAGTTGTTGTGTTTTTTTTCTAGGTTGCTTTGTGCCCCTTGGTCCTTTAAACTTGCTAGTGCCACAAATCTGTTTGATGCAGGTCGTCTTACCCTGGGGTAATCTGCCACATCACTTTCCCTTGCCCTGCCGTAGTTACTATGTACAGATTCCATTGCTCATTACTCCTTACCTCGTGCCATTTACCATTTCTAGCATCTTCCAGCCTATGTGACTCTGCTGCCTCTGTATGTTTTGGGACCTCCCCCACCTCCCTCCTGGGTGTGCCTTCCACTTTGTCCATAGCAGCCCCAAACTGTCACTTTTTCCATTCCTTCGTCCAACCTCTCTCCCCCCCCCCCCATTTTCCACCTTAGCCAGTTTATCTCTGCTGTCATTTGCCCCAGGTATTGCACACCAGTAACCCCCACCCCCGCTCTCTTTTACGTTGGCTTAACTGGTTACATTGCTGCATTTTTCCAGTCCGGCTTATTTAGCCTGGATAGCCCTGCTGAGACCCAGTATTTCCTTTCAGTGGAGTACTGGTTATACCCATCTTTTTTTTTAGCTTGGTTGACTTGAAGCACTAAGATGACTTGCTCAGGGTCACGCAATAATTAAGTCACTCTGGTGGTATTTGAGCCAGAGTCCCCTATTGTGTTTTTTTTTTTTTGCTTGTTTTTGTTTAAAGTCGATATTCTTATCCACAAGCCATGCTGCTGTACCTCCTATTATGACGGAGATGTTTGAAATTGCATAATGCCAGGCATGATGAAATATTGCCATTTGCAATAAACGTTAAGTTTGGATAATTGGCTGTCTCTGTTCATAATTCCACCCACTTCATACTCTTGCTAAATAATGCACACTGTACAGGATTAAATCATGTATCATCCTCCTAGAGTGTTGCAAGATTAAACAGTGATTCTTGTGACCGATTATATGAATGTGATTTATGGTGCTACCCCTAAAATGTACCATGTCCCAGCTGGACCCCTCTTCCACTGTATCTGCAAGTTTGCCCAGAGCTGTTTATCCCCCGCCGTAACCACCACTGCACTCTTGGGATGGCTCCAAAATTCCTTTAACATGTAACTCAATAAGAACTCTGATTTGGCAAGAGTGTTATTCAAACTGCTTGTGTCAGTGTGTTTCTCTGCTGTAGCTCTGCCGGAGGTACTCTCTAGACTCTCCATGCTCCTTTCTAGTATTACAGACAAGCTCCTTTCTAGCGTTAGAGACCAGTTCCGAAGCAGAGAATCATTTTGGCTGATCGGACCTTTGACCTTCTGATACCATCCCTGATTGGCCGTTTACTGCTTGTGCTGCATCTTCTGCAGCTTCTTTCTCTGGGATGACTGAAGGGAGTTTTCTATCCAGGGTGGATTCTGTGGGTGTGTGAGGTGTGGAGTCGGTTGTCTGACAAGCTTCTGCTCTCGAAAAACTTATCTCGAGACTACTTTGATCTTCTGGACATACCTGACAGGTAAAGGGGAGGCAGGGTATGGATGGTACATTTTGTGCTGCTGTTAAGAAAATCCTCAAATAGCTTAAATGCGCCAAGTAAAGTGTTTCCAAGCTCTCTCAAGATGAGGTCTTTATTGTAGCTAATGCTGAAACTGAAGACATGGGGAGTGCTGTGGAGCCCGAGCAAGCTGGCTGCTTTTAGCTAAAGCTATTTACATCTTCAAGACTAAAATTAGATTAAAGTTGTTTCCTGAGAACTAGTGAAACTCAATTTTACCTTCAGTTTCTTCCAAAAACCTACTGAACAATATGGGAAATCCTCAAAGATAAATCTTCAGGAGAAAGAGTGAAATCAAAATCTGTTTCAGGGCTTCCGGTGACGTCAGCAGCCTAGATGGCAGCATAGTTTGAGAAGCCTTCCACCCTGAAATAAAATCATTCGGCATCCACTGCGAGCAGATATGCAATCTCCAGCTAAGACCATGAGATCGAGAGCGGGGAACCTGAGGAACAGCCAAACCCCAGCACAGAAACTACAGCTCCTGCTACAAGGAGAAAAAGCCTTGAAAAATTCGGGGCCTGCCGAGGATGATAGTCCCTCCGCAATGGAGACTGGTATTGAAGAAAAAGATTACCCTCAACTAATAGCCTCAATCCTGCAAGCAGCGAAATCGGTCCAGAAGATAGACTTTACGCTAACTGAAATAAAAGCGGATATTGGAAGAATTGAGCATAGGACGGACAAGCTGGAATTGGGGCTTACAACGGTCGTGGAGCAAGCGGACTGACACGACCGCCTGTTGCTTTACCTGATGGCCTGGGAAAGGGAATTGCAAGCCAAACTGGAGGACATTGAGGGACGCAGCAGGAGGCAGAACCTGAGGATATATGGCATTCCAGAGGGGTTAGAGGAAGGCACCTTAGATTTGATGGCCTTTTTACAGAAGTTACTAACAGACCTGCTGAAACTACCCCCGGAATTGGACATTTCCATGGACGGGGCACATTGTTCCCTTGCCCCAAGACCAGCGAGCCCGAATGCACGACCCCGCTCATTCGTAGTGCGGATGACCAGCTACGCTTCCAAAGAAGAGATTAATCAAAGAGCTTGGAAATCTAAAACGTTAATGTTTGGAGCGCACAGAATTGTAATAGATAATGATTATACCACGGGAGTGCAGGAGGCGAGACGAGCCATGTGGCTTATAGTGAAGCAGCTCAGGGCCCGCAATCTAAAAGCACAAATGCTATTTCCGGCGAGACTTAGAGTGGAGACAAGGCAAGGAATAAAAACCTTCGAGGATCTGCTGGCAGCCAAGCCCTTCCTAGAAGAAAACGGAATTTCGGCCCCAGGACTGGAAAAGGAGAGATTGGATAAAGAATTAGAGATTGGCCTGGTCACTGGCGCGCAGAGGGGTAATGAATTACTTGAGACCACACTCTACCAGTCTGAGAGCAGATGTTGTTGTCGCACTCCTTAAGCCATATACGTCCAATTCAGTTAAACGGACTTAACGCAAATGATGAAGACTCAAAGAATGATCGGACACAAACAGCTTCTCAAGGCGACAGAACACTATTGGAGTGACTGCTAAATTAAATGATCCTGAGACATACGGGAAGCTTAAGGAGCCCCTGAGGTGAAGCGAGGTTTGGTACTGTACTAGTAGGTTCTTTGGGGGAGGAAATAAAAAGGAGGGACGAATAAGGAAAATGCTAATCAGATGGAAAACATGAAAACTGATGCAGGAAGGTATTGCTTGATGGGTACATCGAGGCTGGGGGGGGAATGAAGTACATTTGAATGCGGGGAAGGGGCATAAATATATGGCACCCTGAGCATTATCATAGTGGAGCCCTGAAAGGACCAAGCTTGAAGGGGGAGGGGGGGGACTCGCCCTCTGTTCTGCTCCGATCCCTCTTGGTGACAGCTGGGAAGTTAACCCTAGCCAGGGAGGAGGTTGTTGGGCCTCTCCTCCTTCCACCACTCTAAAATACCTGGCCTTGGCGATTTCTGGGGAGGAGAGGTATATTCCCACTGTATGACTATGAGTTTTGAGAAACAGTAAACAAATATGAGGGTGTGGAGAGGTTGTGGGGGGGTCCGTTATGCCGGAACCCTTGGTGCCTGGGGGGGGACGCGGGGGCGGGTCGCTAGTGTGGTCCCATACTTCCGGCCCCCCTCTCCCTCGGGGGCGGAGGCCAGAACAGTTTAATAGGAGAGGCCCATGAATGAGAGTTAGGAGGTTGGGGGATTCCCCCCCTCCGAAATAAATTTAGGCTGGAGGCAACACCATGGGAATATGGACTTTAAAGGAGTCATCACCTGCCTAATAGTTCTGCTGACGCTGTTTACTGCAGGGCGAGGGGCTAAGACCCCAAAACAAAGCCCTGATCTGGTTAAGCCCAGGGAATCATACAGGGCGTAGTGCCCCAAGGGAGGCACGACCCAGTCCACCCATAGGAGGGTGGTCTGACCTAGGAAGTTGGACTACACACCATAAACTGTCTGTGCCCTCAGAGGATTATGCACTTTTAAACAGAAAAGCTACCAAATACGAGAGTGCAAAAGGGGAGTTACAGATTTATCCGATAATGTTGTTGTGTTAAAGTTTGTAGATTACTAGAGTGGAACCCTGTTATTTTAGGGGTTTATGTTAGGTTATTCGAAGCCTCATATAAGGGGGCTGTTACTATGAGAGTTTACGAATACATACAAGTTGACTGGCGGGTTTGGGCCAGCGAATGTTTAATGTTAATACCTTATAGACAATACAGAAGGCACAAAACTGATAATAAAATCCACTATGCTTTAAATGAGGAAGAAAAACTGAACTGGAGGGGCGACCTGGAGGAAGAAGGTGGGGGGGGGGCAGCAACTCCCTGAAAACATTCGGGAACATGGATCATTTAATTGGATTAGGAACTTTAACTATGGATAAGATAGAATCCAAAATAATCTCTCTGAATGTAAATGGGATAAACAACCCCATAAAGAGAAAACGTCTCCAGAAATTCTTAGAGACAGAAGTCTGATATACAATTTTTACAGGAGACGCACTTATCCCCCAAAGAAGCTCTTAAGCTTAAAACTCGAGAGTTCCCGTCTGTTTATCAGGCATCTTTGCCCGAAGGAAGAGAGGGGGTGGCTATTATGATCTCGGCTTCGCTCCCATTCGTGGAAGAGGAGGTGATAAAGGATGAGGGGGCCAGATATGTGGTGGTGGGGCATGTCCAAGACCTTCAAGTATCTCTGCTAAATGTGTATGCCTCACCGGCCACGCACATAGCCTTTTTTGCAGACTTAATCAAACTGGTAGCTGAAAAGGCAAAAGGAGTCTTACTCGCAGGGGGAGACTGGAATGTTGTTCTGGATAGGGCCTTGGACACCACCTCTGGCATTCCGGCCTCAAACCAAAAAGTCTCTAAGTTGCCGAAAGGTCTAATGAAAGACGCGGGTATAATAGATATCTGGAGAGAAAAATACCCCAGGGCAAGAGATTACACATTATTCTCCTAGATACCATATCTTCTCAAGAATAGATATGTACTTTACATATGGTCACGACATACCAATTTTTGATTCGGTTAGGGTGGGGACAGAGACTATATCCGACCATAAACCGTTATATGCTTATTTAAACCCTCAACTCCCAAAAAAGCCCACGTACTGGAGGCTTAACACTAGCTTACTTGGGGATGAAAAGGTGAGGGAGGAAATAAGAGAAACAATAAAGCATACCATACGGTCAAGTGAAGGATCAGGGGTTACACCTCAAATTCTCTGGGACACAGTTAAAACAATGATAAGGGGGAGACTGATCTCAATAGCTACTTATAAAAAGACAGAGGGAAAAACAGAGAACAACTTAAACAGGAGCTACAGGAATTAGAAAGACAACAGAAAATAAAATTTGATAAAAAAAAAAAAAGAATAGGGGAGATAAGAGACCTAACACAAAGACTTCAGAGGATACAGCTCATAGAGATTGAAAAGATGTTAGTACACACCAAACAGACGTACTATGAAGGTGGCCCAAGAGCTACACGCCTCCTAGCATATCGCCTTAAACAACAATCGGCTAGAGCAAGTGTCGCAGGTATCAGACACCCGTCCACGGGCTCTGTTCTCCGCGGATGGGAGCAAGTAGCTGAAATGTTTGCAGACTATTACAAAAACTTATATTGCCCCCAACGGAGCACAAAGCCTGAGGAGGCGACGCTCTTTCTAAAAGCTCTGCAACTACCTGGACTCACTGAGGCCCATAAACAGACCTTGGAACACCCAATAACACACAAAGAAATTACAAGTATGAGAAGAAGGTTAAAGGGAGGCAAATGTCCGGGCCCGGATGAGTTTGGGGGGGAATTCTATAAAGTATTCCAGGCAGACTTGAACCCCATGTTGGATACGGTTTATAATCAGATATGGTTGGAGGGAGCTGCGGTCCCCCCATCCTGGAACTACACCTACATATCAGTGATTCCCAAAGAGGGTAAAGCTCCGAAGGAGTGTGGGTCATATAGACCAATCTCTTTACTTAATGTAGACTACAAAATCTTTACGGCAATCATTGCCAAATGCCTGCAATCCTTCCTCACAGACCTCATACACCCAGACCAAACGGGATTTGTGGAAGGGGAGACAGGCCCCAGAGGGGGTAAGGCGAACAATTAACATAATTGACATCATTAACAAAAGAAACATACCCGCCTGCCTCATGAGTCTGGACGCAGAAAAGGCGTTCAACAAAGTTGACTGGAACTTCCTCTTCCTGGTACTTGGGAGAATGGGGTTCCCATCACTATTTGTAGAGGCGGTTAAAACCCTGTACGCATCTCCTCGGGCGTTTGTAAAGGTCAATAGGGGCATTTCACGGAGATTTAACTTAGGCCGGGGCACAAGGCAGGGCTGCCCTCTGTCACCCCTCCTCTTTGAGAGAGAGATATATATGGAACCTCTTGCCCAAGCGATAAGGAAATCGGGGTGGAGGGGGATAAGCATAAAATATCTTTATACGCTGATGACGTCCTTTATATAACCAACCCAGACAGATCAATCCCCAGAGTTTGGGATCTCATTGACAAATTCAGTCAATATTCTGGTTATACACTTAATAAAAATAAAACAGAAGTGCTGAAATTTCATTACAGCCCCTCTTCTGATATCTTACAGATCCTTGGCATGCAATGGAATAGGGTGAAAATTAAGTACCTGGGTATTCAGATTCCTAAAAACCTAACGATGTTGTACATGAGCAATTTTGAATCTACAATAAATCAGATTAAGCAAGATATTCAAATATGGGAAGCCCTTAATATGCCTCTGTATTCAAGGATAGTCAGTATCCATGAACATACTCCCCAGGTTTCTTTATTTGTTTCAATGCCTCCCCATAAAAATACACAAAAATCAGTTCCAGTTGTGGCAGCGCATGCTCACAAAATATATTTGGAACAACAGAAAACCAAGACTTAAAATTCTGGCCATGCAGGCCAATAAGAAGCGAGGAGGGCGTAGCCTTCCTAATTTAGAAGATTACTTCTTAGCCACTCAATTAAAATGGGCCCTTTTGTGATCGGTGGGAACACGTGGGGCGAGATGGAAAACAATAGAGATAGCCTTATCAGATGGAAAGCCATTAGGAGCCAGAGTTATGCGGCCAGAGACTTTAAATAAAGACCAGAATATCCCCCTAATGACAGTTAAAAATACACTGAGCTCCCTTAAAAGGCTATGGAATAAACATAGAATAGAGGAGGAGGTTTGAATGTTGAGGTGGATTGCCTGGGACCTGGACTTCCTTCCAGCTGGGCAGGACCTCACTTTCAGAAACTGGGGTAGATTGGGTTTATATTCCCTAAACCAGTTCCTCCAGGGAAATGCCGTCCTAGAATTCACTCAGATCAAAGAAAAGTTCTCGCTACGACAGGTAGATTACTTCAAATATCTCCAAATAAGATCCTATATACATACCCTACAGGCCACCTATAATAATCCCATCTTGCCAACAAGACTGCGGGACACCATAGCTGATATATTATCCTCAACAAGGGTCAAGGGCCTAATTTCAGCTCTGTATGGAGCTCTGAGGGACAGAAGGGGGGAATCAAACAATACACATTAAGAGAAGTTGGGAAAGAGAACTGGGGGACCTTATTGAGGAGGAAGCATGGACTACATCCTTGGCAGTAGCACTTAGAACTACTTCTTCCCCGCACTGGAGGGAGTATGAGTGGAAGGTACGAGTGAGATTTTTTAGGGCACCCGAGATGCAAAGTAAGTGGGACAAAAACTGTACAGGAGGGTGCTGGCGGGGGTGCGGGGTAAATAAAGCAAACTATCTGCATGTGTTTTGGTCATGCCAGGTGATCTTACAATATTGGGAGGGAATACAACAGAAAATAAAAAGGATACTCTCAATACAAACTCGACTAGGCCCACCGAACTTGATACTGGGGATGAAACCAGAAGAGGTTAGAGGAGCAAATAAAACATACCTATGGAATATTCTGATTGTTGCCTCACACAAGGCATTAACCAGAAAATGGCTTACCCCAAACTCACCGACAGTTCATGACTGGGTGGCAGCTGTCACTGAAATTAAAGACATGGAGGAACTGACGTACAAAATAAACTCGAGGTCACAAACATGGAGGGAGAGATGGACGCCCTGGTTGATGTTAGCAGAAATAAGTGAGAAGGAATAGAAGGAGGGAAGGGGAATGAGGAATAAAGATCAGATAACTGTTTAAACAGAAGGAGAGGAAAATTCTTCCAGGTCGCTCTTAATGTGAAATGATTCATATAAAATGATTCGTATAAAATGGATTATAAAATGGAAAGCAAAATGAAATGAGCCAATAGAATTAAAGCACCAACAAACTAGATAAAGTTGGAAATTAGTATCTGTAATTATATGATAGCTTGACAATGTGTTTATGTTTGGGAATGAAATGTGATTAATGTATATTTGTGCCAAAATATGCAATAAACTTTAGTATTAAAAAAAAAAAAAAAAAATCTCTTTCGGGTGCTCTGGCCAGGCTGGGATCTGGCACCAATTGAAGATTTGGGAGAAGAAACGCTGCAAATGTTGGGGACGAAAATCGACTGTCTTATTTAAACAGTAGCAGGTCTCTTTGATAAATTCAACAACTTGACGAACAGGGTTGCTGGTATTGAAACAATGCCGGACTCTGTCACACTAGTCATGAATGAAGCTACAAAAAGATTGATCACCGAGCTTACTGCCCCCATTGCAGCATCCAAAGGAAACGCTCATCTTAAATCTAGGCTGGAAACCCTGGAGAATCATCCTTGCGCATCCAACTTGTGAGTGCTGAGTCTCCCAGAGACTTGTGAAGGCGATCACCTGCTTCTGTTCCTACAAGAATGGCTGGTGCAACAGTTTGATGAGGAGGTAGCACCAAGGACAAAGTGCTTTCAAAAGGCTTACTGGGTAACATATCGTGGTCGCCCTGACAACCTTGAAGCACAGAGGACTGTGGTTACTGTCGCAGACTGAGTCTGAGACCGCGATTACTTTCTGGTGATGGCGCGACAAAAGCATGGCCTTCTGTACGATGGCCAGCCAGTTTTAATGTCCCCAGATATTAGCTATGCCACACGGCAGAAACATAAAACGTTTGGCACTAGGGCTTTGCTCCGGGAAGTTGGCGTTTCTCATGGGGATGGTTTTTCCTGCAAGGCTTTGGATCGTTCATCGGGAGGTCTTCTCTTTACCGACCCAACAGATGCCTTAAAGTGGTGCCAGAGAAACTTAGTCGGGGAGAGATTGGGAGAGATCGAGAGAACAATCTTCATCCGAGGAGGATGAAACCTGAAGCGGAACTGTTCAATTAGCTATGCAGTGTTGTACTGTTTAGGGCAGATTTTTAAAGTTACGACCACAAGTTATAGTTAACATTTATAAAGGAATGTTTAGCTCATTGTTTAATTGAGAAATGTGATTAAGAACCCCAAACAGTAAGTTGAGCATGTTGGACATTAAAATGTATGTATTTGTAATTAGTTGAGTAGGTTAATGAGGCATTTAAGAAGAAAAAGTGCTTAAGAGTATAGCTAAATTATAGGTTAAATGCATAGCTTAGTTAACTAGTTTTCAGTAAATGTAATAGGAAATTGCTGGCTGGAGGGAGTGGAGCGCTAGCTTACATTCCAGGAAGTACAGTTGGTGCTTTAAATTATGGGAAAGCATGGTGGACTCTTCTGTCCTCGTTGGAGGGGTGAAGAACATAGGACTGTATTTACTAAGGCCTTCTTTTTTTTTTTTTTTAAAAAAAAAAAAGGCAGCTCATGGGCTTACTGTCACAGCTTTAATTTTCATTATAATTCCAAGTGTATTTTACAGGAATTACCCCCGCATGATGTACTGTATTTGTAAGCTTTTGATTGTTTACATAGAACATATTGAGGAGTGGCGCCCTCTCGGTTTGTTTGAGTAACATGTTGGATCAAGAGCTGGTGAACTAACTGTATGTGTGTTTTTATATGCAATAGTATAAAAAAAAAAAAAAAAAATTTATATTTTATTGACTAAATGGACAAACACAAAATGCCAACATCTTGCCAAATGTTTCTTGCTGCTCTCATTATAGTCCTGCTCTCAGCCGGACATCTTGTTTCAGCCAATGAGGGGTCGCATCCATCCGCTTCCCTCTAGCAGAGCCATAGAGGTATTATCAGTTGGCTGGCTATCCGGCCCAGGTGCCTTTTCAGATGTGAGCCCATGGCTCTCGATACTTAACTGTTCTTGAATTGAAGAATCTAAAGTTCTTTGTGTTTTTTCTTACATAGTGATCAGAGTAACTAGAGTTTCATGTGTCCCCATCGTGCTGTTTCTAAATATTTACCACCTTAGAGTAAAGCTTTCAGAAGATGTCCACAAATGTGGAGTTAAGATACATTTTGCTTTGTATCTTTACCCTTGGCAGTGGTATTTTGTTCAGTAATATGTCTTTGCACCTCCACCTTAAGTTGGAGTGCTAGCAGTAAGCCATCTCTGTTGCTGTGCTCATATTTTATGTTGTGATATGTTAAAGCTCTTTCAGCATTCTGCAGAATGATTTTGTGATGCTCCATTGTTATGTTCACTTGCAAAGTGTGGGAACATAGTGTTTGACCAAAATACCCCTCTAGCCTTTGACTGGGGGCCTCATACACAGTGCCACTACAGTTTGGAAAACCATTCCAGCGGAGTAATCTGCTTTGTGTACTGCCCACCTTTAGGGCATACCACTTGCCCTTGAAATAGGCCCTGAATCCAAGTCCCTCTGCTGCGTTTGCAAACTGTTCCAGCTCCCAGTTGTTGACAGTCACCGGCCACATTGAGACTTTAATAAAGTGGGAAATGAAGGTAGGCCACACCTCTACATTTTCCCTGAAGCCCTCGATCATCTATATCCGGTGTTGTGGCTTCCAGGCGTCAGTCCCCAACTTAGCCACTTGCCATTTATTTAAAAAAAAAAAAAAAAAAAAAGCTGCCTCCCTGTGGGAATGATCTGTCAGGTAAAGTTTGTGGCTCAATAACTGTTGACCCTTCTTCAGGGTAACTATTTTTTTATTTCATTTTTACTCAAGTATTAATTTTATTAAAAGATCCGATAATACCTTTGAGCACAAGTGCCCTTTTATAAAGGTTCCATGTCAGTTGACAGTTACACACATTTATTCACTTGCTGTGTTTTGTCTTTACTGTATTTATATAGGAAATCTGAATTACAACCCTTTGAGTCATAGACTTGTTTCCAAAGGCTCCACGTCAGAATAAAACAGTCATACAGTACATACATAGAACAAATGTGGGTGAGCAGGGGACGTGTTCTACATACATAAATTGAACACCATAGAGGATGCAAAGCTAACTAATCGAGGGCAAGTTCAAGGCAGCAAGCTGCGTACAGATACAGTAGGTAAAACGCAGACTGAGAATACAGCTGGCTCATGAACAGTTCTGCTAAAGTAGTCCGCAGGGATATTTTGAATTGGTTAATTCTGGGGTGGTTCAGTATGGATCCTGGCAATTCGTCAGCCTGCAGCCCTGACAGCAAAGCAGTGCTCACTTAGCTGTGTTTTACAGAGGCAGTTTAAGGGAATTCCTGGCCAATGCTCCCCATGTTATATTGGCTTGCAGTGGGATGGAAGCAATTTTCTATTTAAGGGAATCGGATACACCTTTGAGCCAGGGGCTCTTTTACAAAGGTTCCACGTCGGGTTACTTGAAACATTAGGACAGGCAGTGGTATTGTGCAAAAGAGAAACATAGCAGCTGGAGGGCTTTGTCAATTACCAAAACATCACAGTTGTGCAAATCACTTCTGTAACAATTTTAACAATATGGATTCGTATAGGTAGCCATGTCATTCGACAGAAGGAGGCGAGGTCAGAGGCTGGTGTGAAGAGGGAGAAAGAGAGGGGGTGGGGTGTTTGGGCAAGCAGTGCTTTCTTGGTTAGTAACAAGTTTGAAACTTCTACTAGGTAGTGGTAACCAGTTGGTTTGTGTGTAAAGAGTACAGGTATGGGTGCGCTTATCTGCCCCGAACACAAAGCAACATGCTTTATTGCATATCACCATGATCTGTGTAAAATGGTCAAACAGGTAGGCCATAGTCAACGAGGGACAGGATAGAACTGGAAACCATCAATTGCCTGGCGTTTGAAGCAAGATTGCTCTGATTTCTGAAAAGGGCACCCATCCTTTTTACTGAAGACGCCCGATTATTCACATGGGGGCTAAGGACAGTGTCATCCAGAACTACATCGAGATACATTTGAACGTTTCCACCTATTCTATCTTTTGACATTTATATTATTGAGGACATCGAGGGGTGGGGGAGACCTTTCTTTTCGTTTTGAGGGTTAGTGAAAAGCACGTTTGTTTTTGTGTAGTTGAAGACTACAAGTGTTCTTTTTTTTTTTTTTCATTAATAGGGGTGCTAGGAGGGTTCTTGTTGATATGAGTAGCGCCTCGTGGTTTCTTTAGCGCAAGAGAACTGTGAACTGAAGGAAAGGGACACTCTTATAGCCATAAGAGGCCCGCTTAGAGCCTCTGTAAACTTATCATAGATCGTGGAACCATTTAATAAAAAACAAGTATTGTGTTTGGGGGGTGGGTCTGTTTCTGTGGTGGTTTTAGGTAGCCCACTAGTGTATGTGTGTGTGAGGTACTTTTACTGCAAGAGTACCTCACCGTTCTGTAAATTCAACTCGGTAAACTTCCTAACCGATCTAGCTACGATCAGGTGGCAAGACCTATATCTTGCCAGATCTGCTGATGCTTCTGTCTCTGTCCTAAATGACAACCTCACCACCCTAATTAACAAGCATGCTCCTCATATTAAAATGAGGATGCAGAAAATCTTGCATCCGTGGTTCACCCAAGAGCTCAAATCTGCATTTAACCGATAGAGACAAGCTATGGGCTAGGGCCAGGCACACAAAGAACCCGGCAGACTGGCAGGCGTTTAGAACTGCCAGAAATGCCTGTGTTAAAAGTGTACGTGCTGCTAAAGTAAACTTCTACATCTCCACTCTGGAGCAGACCAAAGGGAACTCCCAAAAAATCTGGAAGACACTGAGATCCATTGAAGGCCATCCTGCTGCTTCCTCCCTTCCCACCAAGATTCTGGCAAAGGACGGAATGGTTGAAAATAAACTGCGAATCCTCTAAGAACTTAACCTTCACTTTGCCACTGCCAGGTTGGCATTTGACTCCTCCCCATATGCTATCCGAGTGAATAGCAACACTAGCCCAGATTCTACACATGCTACTCCACCTCATCCCTTCCAGTTCTGCCTGTTTAGCTGCAAAGAAGTTGAAGACATAATTCTTAGCCTTGACACCCAGAAAAGTGTAGGGGACGATGGCCTTGAATCATTTTTCTTGAGGCTAGGTTATGCCCAGCTCACAGCCCCCATCCTTCACATCTTCAACCTCTCTATTACCACAGCCACTGTTCCATCCTGCTGGAAATCTGCCCATGTTCTTACTCTCTTCAAATCAGGAGATCTTTGTGACTTAAACAACTACCGTCCTATCTCTGTCTTGCCCGTTCCTCCAAAGTGCTGGAAAAACTTATATACAACCAACTAAAAAAATCACCTTGAAGCGCACTCGCTCCTAAACCCGGCCCAATCTGGCTTCAGGTGAAAGCACAGTACCATCTCAGCCTTGGCAAAGTATCTAATGACTGGATCCATTCTGTGGACACCAAGAAGGTTACTGGTGCAGTCTTTCTAGACCGTAGTAAGGCCTTCAACACTGTAGACCATCACCTCCTAATCACCTGTCTTACCTACATAGATGCCACTCCACTTACCTTACAGTGGTTTAACAGTTATCTCACAGGAAGGATACAAAAAGTCAAAGCTGATGGCCTACTGTCTGCCCCCCTTCCAATTGCCAGAGGAGTCCCTCAAGGCTCCATCCTAGGACCAATCCTTTTGTCTCTGTACATCAACAACCTTGACTCCCACATAAAGATCTCTAGCATACATTTCTTTGCGGATGATACGGTTTGTGCGCATCAGGCTCGTCTTTAACTGAAGTCAGGGAAGCACTCCAAGCTGACTTTATCCAGTTAGAAAGCAACCTTATTAATGCCAAGCTTCTCTTAAATGCCAAAAAAACCAAGACAACGATTTTCTCGAGACTTGCGTTGTCTGGTGCCCTACCTACCCCACCTAGAAACTTCATAGTTACCTCCCTAGGTGAACCCTTGGAAGTCATACCTAAATTTAAGTATCTATGTATGTGGATAGACAACAAGCTTTCCCTCAATGACCACATCGAGGATTTATCAAAGAGGCTTAAAGCACGCTTGGGTTTCTTCTTTAGAAATAGGACCATCTTTTTTCTCTCGTGACCCGCAAAAGACTTGTACAAGCAACATTCCTTCCCTTGCTCGACTACGGAGTCATTATCTTTATCTCCTCCCCAACCTTGAGCCTATTTAAACTGGACGTACTCTATCACCGTGCTCTTCGCTTCATTACTAACTCTGCATAGAGGACCCACCACTGTGATCTTTATGCAGCAGTTGGGTGGACCTCTCTTGCCACCAGATGCCTCCTGCATGCTGGCATTTGGACCCTCAAATTACTACTCCACAAACTGCCTGTCTATGTAACGTGTCTCATACATATCTTGCATAGCGCCTACTCCCTAAGGAAATCCGACCTTATCCTACTAGATGTTCCCAGGACATGTGCCACAGCTGGCCAAAGGGCTGTCTCATATGCCCTCCCAAACATTTGGAACCAACTACAAGCCTAGCCTAAGTTAACCAGCATCGTATCAATTAACTCCTACAAAACACTAGCTATCTCTAAATTAAGACAGACATACGTAGGTGCTACTAGGCCCCCAACGACAAGTCAACTTCCTAGATACCAACTGGCCCTCTACTTATTAAGCTGAAATGTGTTGCATAATTTAGGGCAAGGTTAAAGCTGGAATGTACTGCATATATAGCATAAGGACTTCTACTGTGTATACTTCTTGTATAATATATTTTTCTTTGTTGTTCTACATTTTATATTTCCTATGTGTGTGTGCCTCAGGACCTCCTTGTGAATGAGCTTGCTCAGCAGTCTTTCCTGCAATAAACTTGAACCTGCAACTGAAGGAAGCGCTGTGATTGGTCGGGAGCATCACATAATGCTCCCATGATCCATAATTAGAGAATGAGTTTTAGGTGAGGTTGCCAGTGTCCGCATTCTTAGTGTAGATGACAGCAACGCTTGTGTAATAGAACATTATTGGCTCACCAATGGGCAGCAGCAGTTGGTTAATGAAAAGGTCAAAGAGGAGAAGGCTCAGAATGGAACCCTGTGGCACACCTCTGTATACAGTACTCTCTGATGTCAGATAGGGAGCCATCAGTTTTCACACACTCTGCATTTTGATAGATAGATTTAGAACCAGGCTATGTAACTTTATTGGTTTAGAGTACAGAAATGGCTTTTTTTAATTCTTTTTCCCTCCTGTCATCGGCCCCATAGGTGCTCCTTTGGATGTGGTTGTCCAACAGCCAGGCTTTTTTCTGCCCAGCCTGAAACTCTCCCAGATCAGTCCTTCTCCGGAGCTCCATCCTTCACTCCAGCTCTACTGATCCCCCAGCTTCTATCCCCCCCCCCCCGGTAAACCACCACTCACACTACCTTGGTGCTCCATGAAATCCAGACAGCAGGTGGAGTGAAGAAGAGGAAATTTCAGAGATCCTTACTGGGCAGTGTCTGACAGTGAGCATGGGGACCGACTGAAAGACCCGTTGTTGTCCTCCCAAGTGCTATTTTTTTTTTCCTTTGTTCTTTACCCCACGCCGTATGGACATGCAGTGACATCTAGCGCAATGGGCACGCTCCCGCAATCGCCTGCATGACCTCCGCTGTTGCCTCGCCTCTGCCCGCCCATCATGAGTGTCCCTCATCTGCAGCACTCCCAGTCTCCACTGGGAGCCACTAGTTGCTGAGGATCCACAGTCCACCCCCCCCCATCCCCCCAGGATAGGAGAGCAGTCCTCTGGATGCTCAATCCTCGCCGACCCCCGGTGCTCAGAGTTTGCTCCTGAACCTGGGTCGATGGCGTGGCGCGAGGTAAGGCAGGTGCCTCACTGCCACCAGGCTGGCCTCAGAAATAGTTTTAAGAAGTAATATTACAATAGGATCATTAACTATTGATCCTGTGTTACCAGTAGTGGAGGTCTCACTAAAGGTGATGGGTCCAAATAGTTCCAGACAAGCTTTTTGCAGCATGGCAGTGACATTGTTCATGATTCCAGTTGGTAAAGTCTACCTGGTGCCAGGCACCATGTCAGATTGACATACATATCCACACACTGAAATGAAACGATAATCCTCCTGAAAGTAAAGCGAGACAGCCTCCAAGCTAGCTGCTACAGAAGTTGGATCAATTTTATGATTTCTGATCAATATATGAGCACTATAAAGCCCTTTAATCTGTCTATGAGCTCTTGGCAGTAATGAACTAAAAACTGTTAGTACTGCTAATATAACATTTCTATTAATTCGTAAAACATTATATGTTACCAAACTTGCAACTTGCTCTTCTATAGAACACACTATTTGAATTCCATATCCCTTGAAACTGCAGTGTCATTTTCAGCACAGTAAAAAAACAAAAAACGATGCCTGTGACTATAGATTCTCAGTGATGAAAAGGGCTTGCCCTGGGCTGCGTGTGGGTAGCTGGGATTGTGACACACACAGCACCTTGGGGTGTCTCAAGCACATGGTAGCAGCCATTTTGATCCCTCTGCAGTAACATTGGGACCATCTCCGTTATTTTGGACGCATTAAATAAACATCCATTAAGCGATCAACAGCTCCCGTATCTAGGCATACTGCTAGTAAGGTAAAAGAAAAAGATGCTTACCTCATATAGACCCTGAGCTAATAATCTGTTGCCTGGGAAACTGTTAAAGATGTGATACTGTGTAAAACAGTAAATTTTCTGTCCCTATTTAAAGTGCCCCTTCACTCATCCTCCGAGTCTGGGAGATTCTGATGGCCGGCAAAGTCTTTTAGCTGTTCCAGCTTTTTGCCAGCATCAACAGGATTGGAGTAAAATAAGGCTTTACCGGCATAGTTTCTCAATTTGGCCAGGAATTGGAGAGTGTGGGATACTCTGAGTGCTCTCAAACCAGACCATACTACATTTAATCTTTTTTGGTGCTGTGTGGTTTCAGTATGGAAAGCAGTAGATTGGTTGACCATCTGGCATGGTTATCTGTCCTTTCTCTTTTGCTGCCTGGAGAATTTTGTGTGTGTGTGTGTGTGTGTGTGTGTGTGTGTGTGTTTTTTCCTTGAGTAACCAGCAGGATGGGGCATGGTTGGTTAGCATCCACAGATCTTCTCCGAGGCATGATCCTATACCCCCAATAGAAGTAGTCTGGCTATTCCATATTTAGTAAAGTGTGGAAGTCTGATCAGAAAACTAAATGGGTGCTGTCCCTCGCTTTCCTCTGGCACTTCTAACAGCCTAATGCTGGACAGTCTCACTCCATTTTCTAAGTGCCCCAACTTCAAGTGCAGCAATATGTTTTTTTTTTTTTTTTTTTTTTTTCAAAAATATTTTATTGAAAAGATGTTGCAAGGCGAATCAAGACAATACATCGGCTACAAATAAACATCAACATACAGCAGAATGGCATGAACAGCTCTGTCAGATCGGTTGGTTACAGATTAATTGATTTTAGGATATGAACCAGGCGGTTTTTCTCTAGGTATTTATCAATCAGTCACATAGAGAGGAATGTCAGGAAAATCGGCCTCTGAAGGTAACGAGCATTTGTCAATGCCGAATGTTTGCTTGCTGGTATTACCATTGGAGATGCAGAGTAGGAATGGCAGTGAAGTATTTAACTTCACTCCAAGCCCACCTCCACCCTGCAGAGATGGATAGGCATTGGGGTATGTGTTTGGGTCGTCGCCCATAACATTCATACCATTTCACTTCACCCTATCCTGCAGACACCGACACATGTTGAGGTGTGCCTGGGGTGTTCAGCTTTAGTCACCCTATTCCATAAGGACATATGCTGAAATGGGTGCAGCATAGGAGAATGAGGTGAACTCTGGGCCGAAGAGTCCAAGGCACACCTCGATGCCGGTCACTGGCGGCAGTATGGTGGGTGGGGGTGGAATGGCATGAGCATTACAGTTGGCAATCCAAAGGCACACCCCCGATGTCTGTACAGGGTGGGACGTTATGGTTAGAAACCCAAATGCCCTGGGGGGTTTGTTGGTGTTTGCACTACAAATTTTCAACATGGCCTTTTTGTGACCTCCACCTCATGAAAGCATTTGGGACCTGTTCTTATGAACAGTGGCACTGTGATTTTGTTAATGTGTCCTGAACTTTGAGTTCCCAGAGCGACCATGCCATTCTGTGCCAGATGTACGAAAACACAGATCTGGCTGGATGTGAAGAATGACAGCTGTACCATTCATAGGGAGGTGTGAAGAGATGGCAATGTTTAAAAAAATCTGTAGTGAAAATATTAAAAATACTAAACTTCCGGGCTTGTGTGAAAACTGCATAACGCATGTGCGTAACAGTCATTTAGTGGAATTTTTTCACCAAATTTTCAACATAGACATTTTGTGAGCTCTGCTCATGAACAGTCACTATGATTTTCCTACTCTGTCCCGAACATTGATTTCCCACAGTGAGTGTGCTGTTCTGCGCCAGAAGAGCAAAAACACATTGTGGTCAGGATGTGAAAAATGATAGCTGTACTGTTCATAAGGAGGTGTGGAAAAATGCCAATGTTGAAAATCTGTAATGAAAATATTACAAATTCGCAAAGTTATAAGCATGCGTGGAAACTGCGTAAACGTATGCTCGTAAAACGGTCTCTTTTTTTTTTCCCACCAAATTTGCAACATAGGTTTTTTGAGAGCCCACCTCATGAACACTAGCACTGTCGTTTCGTTAATCTGTCCCAAAAGGTGATTATGCACAGTGACCGCAAACTCACCCTTCGGGACCTAATAACGCCATGACAGTGGCTGAATTCATGAGGAGAGGTCCCAGTAAACCCATGTTGAAAATTTGGTGCCAAAATTTCCAAAAATGCCTGAGACATGCACCAAAGTTGAAAAAACCCTATTTATGTCATTATACAGCTTACCGGCATTTCTTCAGTTCATGATCGGCTTTGAAGAGTGCAGATGTGTTCCCGGTCCACTGAATAATATCATTGTGCCAGGCCCCGGAGGTAAATATGGGGTGGGGGTGGGGGTAGGGGGTGCAGTGGGTGGGTATGGGTTTGGGGCGGGGACTGCAACTGGCGTGGGACTGTGTCCTTCTTTTCAGGGAGGAAAAAAACACGACATGGGAAGGTTATTTTTTATCTATTTATTTATTTATTTTTTTTTCTTTTCAGGCTTGCTTTCAGCACACTGGGGTGGGCTCCCAGTGTGCCACCTGCCTTTTTTGGGTGGGGAGACTTAAGCAGACTGGGATTGGGCCCCCCGTTGGCAAAGAACGACTGGGGAGGCATGATGCCGAAGGGGATTGGGCACCCCCTTGGCACACAACAAATGGGAGAGGGGGTTACATTATTATGACGGGGAGTGGGCTTCCCTGTCGGCAAATGAACTGGGTCGGGGGCATGCCGATAGGGGGATTGGCCATCCCTGTCGGCTTTCATGGGGCTGTGAAGCGGCGGCAAGGGGCCGCCATGTTTACAAAAAATGTTACACTAGGCAAGGTACTGCCCTGCAGTGATGGGTCACTCCCTCATTGCAGTGGAATGGCTGATGCTGCAATGATGAGGCGGCCCCTCATTGCTGCGGCGAAATCGTTACAACTTGGTGGCACTTTTGGAAACCGATGTCATCACCACAGTGTACCTGCATTGGTCCACCAGTGCCAAGCCCCCAAATGCAGTGTTGCTGTTGGCTGCCACAGTGCCACACCTCCACATCCCACTTCTCTCCTAAGCTGCTGCATAATGTTTCTTGTACATGCGCGTAAGTGATCATAAAAAGGAGTAGTTAAAACTGGAATGTAAGTAGTGGTTTATTTATTTGTTTTATGTCACTCCAGACCTAGTGCGGCCTAAATAGGGAATGGTCCCCCCCCCCCCCAAGAGTTTCTATGAGGGGACACCAGGTCTCTAGAAAGGCCTGTCTTCTTCCTAATACAAAAAGTTGTGCCCTCTCCAAGGACTTACATAATTTTAGGTTAACTCATTGCTGGATGTTGGGAGGGGAAGGAGACATCCAGGACTGTGCTATGGTTTTCAGTGCGTTAAAAGTTTTACCCCGGGTGGCTAGGGTCAGCACCCAGCAGCGGCTCCAATGGAGACCTAGAGGGACTGTATCCCAGAACTGCACTCATGACCTGGTGTACTTCATGCCAAAAGAGGATCACTTTTGAGCAAGTCGGAGCCATGTGCAAAAATCTCCCTCCCCAACACTTACACTTAGAGCATTCTCTTGGCTTCTGAGCATCTATTGAATGTAGCTTACTGGGAGTGACGTATGCCCTATACATAAAATTCACTTGAACTTGCCTAAACGTATTACTCCGGGTACAATTTTGAAGGTGCTGACCCGCCAGCCCCCAGGCCTTGGCATCATACAAGGGGAGCAGATCTTCGCTCCAGGCCGCCTGTATCCCCGCAGCAGCATGATCATCATTACCTTTTAATGTTTGGTAGTAAGTGGTTTCCTGCCTGGTTCAGCTCTATATAGCTCTTCCTCAAATGGTGAGGTAGGTGCCCAGTTATCCATCAGACACACAGTCCTCAAAGCGGTGCTTAATAGTGAGGTAAACAAATCACTTACTGCTGTGACCTAACCAGCACAAATCTAAGTAAAATCCAATATTATTCCTCCCTGATAAAGCTGGTGTAGAGTGGCTAGGCCTCTGCGTTTCCACTCCAGTAGCCTCTGGACCAAGGATATTGTACAGATCTCTTGCTTGGATAGCTGTTATCAGTCCAGTATGTGGGGAGGCTCGTTTGACATATTTGATTTGCTGGCGTGCAGCTACCCAGATCTTCAATGTGGTAGCCATGAAAGGGTTGGCAACCTCTGGGGCGGGACCAGGCCAGAGAGCTGCAGACAAATCTGCCCGCAGTGACCCACACAGGGTGTCCTCTTCTACTCTATTCCAACTATTCCCCACCTCCAAGTTTCCTACTGGGAGAAAAGCCAGCTGGGTGGCCCAGTAGTACAGCTGGAAGTCTGGAAGTCCGCCCGTCTGCCAAACCCCCCCCAGCCTCGAGGGTAATTGCAATATAACTCTCTTAATCCTGACAGCTTTACCTCACCATAGGAATTTATGTAAGATTGCATACAGGTGCTTGAAGTAAGCTTTTGGGACCCTGATGGGCAGAGACTGGTATAGATATAAGCATCTTGGCAGAATTGTCATCTTTTCTACCGCAACCCTTCCCAGTAAAGACCACAGGAATGCCTTCCATCTATCAGTCTTCAGAGAGCTTCAATAGAAGGGGTTTATAATTATTTATTTATTTTAACATCAGTTTAAAACCTTTGAGCCAGAGGCTCGTTTACAAAGGTACCTCGTCGGTGTGAAAACAGAACAACATATATACATGAGACAATCAGAAATACAGTACAACAATAAGGCACAGGCAAGTTGCAGGCAAAGCGATACAGTCAGCAACACTCCTTAACAATAGGCATACTCTTTTTTTGAGACATCACGGAGGTGGGGATGGGATGGGTCAGGGGCAGTGGCAGGAATGAGAAGTGAGCAAGTGATTTTTTAGGCGGTATTTGAAGCTAGCGAGCGATGGGGCGTCAGTGATGCCAGCTGGGAGGGAATTGTACCAGGAGGGGGCTCTATAGGGGAAAGCCCCCGCACCCTGGGGATGACCAGAGCAGTTTTGCTGGAGGAGCGGGTGTGCACCGTGGGGTTGGATCGGTGAATGGAATTAGCAAGGTGTGGCGGGGATAGCCCATGGAGGGCTTTGTAAGTAACTTGGCACGTTAGGAACAAGAGGCGCTCATCGAGGTTGAGTAGAGAGGACATGGAATAAAGATGACAGGTATGTGTCAGTCTATGGGCACTGGTAATAAGTCAATTAAAGGCATATAAGGAGCTGATTTGGGCTGATATTGAAATACGTGTTTCAACTTTGACCATCTGGAGGCCCCCCAGGTTCGCTATTAGGTTTGCTCTTTCCAACTTCCCTATTGGAAGCAATTCACTCTTTGTCCAGTTTACTTTGTGGCATGGTAACCTCACATATTCCCTCATCAGCTGATGCACCCTAGGTAAATGGTAGGATGTTGAAGATTCAATAATGGGTCATCTGCATATAACGATGTTTTATGTTCAGACCCCCATCAGCCCCTTATGTTCTCTAAGGGCAGCAACCAGTGGCTCCAACGATAATACATATAGGAGTGGGGACAGGGGACAACCCTGTAATTCCCCGCCCAAGAATAAAAAGGTGAGTCAGCAGTCCATTCACCGCTATTTGGGCCTGTGGATTGGTGTAAAGGGCTTTTACCCAAGATCCAAAGGTTGGACCAATTCCCACCTTGTTCAAGGTTTCAGAAAGATACCCCCACTTCATGCGATCAAAAGCCTTTTCGGCATCCAGTGCTAGGACAGGTGCTCCATGTGTATGGGCACTACCACCCCAGCGGTGAATCACATTTAGGGTTCTGCAAATGTTTCCCCTGATGCTCCTTCAGAAAGCTGGCCTGATCTGGATGAATTGGGTCCGGGAGCACCGGGTCCAGCCAAGAGGCCAAGACCTTTGCCAAAATTTTATAGTCTGCTGTAAGCAGAGATATTGACCTATAGGAGGCACACCAGGTGGGGTCTTTACTTGGCTTAGGCAACACTATGATAGTAAATACAAAGTCACACATGCCCCCACAATGCAAAGCATCATGGGCTGCATGTGCAAATCACCACAGAATGTTATGCTGGTCCAACTTTAAGCAGAATTGCATGGTGCCGAAAGGCCTCTCACACAGTTTGCAAAGGGTGCTAACAGAAGACATAGACACGTGTTTCGTCCTACCAGGACTCATCAGTATGCCTCGTCTGTTTAACACCCCAGTGGACTGGACCAGCTACCCTAAGGCAGTGTGCCTGGGATATTGTGGTGAACCCATTAAAATAAAAAACATTTAAAAGACAAAGAACCTCTGTGCGTAAACACTGAGGCAAGGGTTACCCAAAGGGCATTTGGCTGGGAAGCCAAGTTTCAAGAAAATACAAAGTCACACATGCCCCACAATGCAAAGCATCATGGGCTGCATATGCAAATCACCACAGAATGTTATGCTGGTCCAACTTTAAGCAGAATTGCATGGTGCGAAAGGCCTCTCACCGGTTTGCAAAGGGTGCTAACAGAAGACATAGACCTGGTAGAGATGAAACACGCGTCTGTCTTTTTGCACCTTTACTAGCTACGTGTGATAAACACTCATCTAATCTCACTGGACAACTATTTGTCTGTATCTGTATATACGTGGTATGTGATCATCTGACCACGTGGAGGAGGGCAGTGCACCCTTATGCAGACTTTCCTGCAGCTTGTCATACAGGGGATCTAATAGTAAATCATTAAATGCTTTAATAAAATCTATAGGCAAACTGTCTGGACCAGGAGCTTGCCCCCAATGCTTTAATTGCAGCTTGCACCTCGGCCTTGGATATGGGAGTGTCCAACTCCTCAGCCATTCTCTTCGCCCAAGGTCTGTGGGGGGGGGGGGCCTAGAAAAGAAAAGGTCTAGTTCCTGTGGGGCAGGGGCGACCTCTGAGTAAAGAGCTGTAAAAGGCCTTAAATGAATCCCCTGTTGTGACTGGATCCTGCACAAAGTTATTTATTTAAGTCTTTGGTAACCTGGTAAGGCCCACTAGGCATAAGTGGCTGTTTTCAGGGGTGTCATGGGAGCACTGGGCGGTTAAGTGACTTGCTCAGAATTTTACAGTATGCAAATGGAGGTTGTGAGAATCAAACTCTGGTGTGGTCTGCTGGATGTATCAAGCTTGTTCACACCTCATTCCTCTAACCTCTAGGCTATACTGCCAGACCTGACTCGTCATGGATTTGACCCACAGAGCGCTCCTTGTCTTTATGGCGTAGCTGCCAGGCCAAGAGTTTACCACCACGATCTCTGTCATAATAAGCTTCGACCTTTGCCAGTAAGATGGCACGTTCCACTCTAGCTTGAAACACCATTTTCAGTTTTTGGATAACCCTATACAATGGCATTGTAGGCTTTTTTTTGTGTTTTTTGTTAAATGTGCGTCCCCACAGGCCTCCGTTTTTACACGGAGGCAGCTAACCTCCTGTTCATTTACTTTTACTTTTTTGGGAGTAAGCAGAAAAGGCTATAGTTTTCACCCAATGCAGGCTTTTAGAGCTTCCCACCTGCTTTGATGGGAGGTTCCTGCCTTCTATTAAACTGCAGGAATTCCTGAATGCTCTTGGTTATATAGCCTCTATAGGCTTGATCCTTAAGCAGAAGAGGGCCTAACCTCCACTGTCTGGCCACTGGGGGTGAATCGGGAGTAGACAAGGAGAGGGAGGAGGAGGAGGAGGAGGAGGGGGAAGGAGAGGGAGACTCAGACACTGACAGGATGGGTGAGTAATGCACTGCATTGACCCCTGGGAGGAGAGAAGGGATAAGCAGCAACCTGTCCAGGTGTTCATATGATTGGTGTGTGTGGGAGTAGAAACTGTAGTCTCTACCTGTGGGATTGTTGTGCCTCCATACATCCACCAGATTGAATTCTGATTCCACCTCACCTAGTGCTTTTGTGTTCCTGGTGAGTGGAGCTGGGATTGGATTGGACCGATCCATGATGGTGTCCCTCACACAATTAAAATCACCCCCCAGAACCCAGGGCCCTGACCATCCCGCCATATCCAGGGCTAGTTTTTGGAAAAAGCCTGGGTCTTTCACATTAGGGTCATAAATTGATCCGAAAGATAGTGTGCACACCCCCACCACGTCTGCCCTTACCAAAGTGTATGTACCCGCAGTATCAGTGATCTGCTCCAGCACGTTAACCTGGGTTCCTCGTGAGAACCACACTGAGGCTTCCCTAGCCTTAGATGAAATGGTTGCTGAAATCAGAGTACGCCCCAGTGAGGCACTTGTCTTCAGTGCCTCTCCTGGAGACATGTGGGTCTCCTGTACCAACACCACCTGCCGCCTAGACCTCTTGACTTCTCTGAGTTTCCTTTTATCCACCGATTAATTTTTTTTTTTTTTTTTAAACCCGTTTACATTCCACATTGCTGCTTAAGTGTGCTAGCCATTATCTATTGGTTGATGTAGACACCTGTTAATTATACCTGTCTGGAATATCAAACCCACATTTCTGATTCTGCCATGTCCCCTCACTCCCACCCTCCTTCCCTCTCCCTCTCTTTCTCGTCTTCTGCCAACTATTAACTGATTTAGTGTCACTAAATTCACACCACAATATCCTTTTTACCCATTTTTAACCAAGTTCCTAAATTCACCTTTACCCCCTTGTGTGTAACCTCCCAGCTCTGCATGCATTCTGTTGGAGGCATACAGTGCAAGATGTCTCCTATGAAAGCGTGTCCCCCTAACTCCACTTAGCTAAAGAACCAAGTGTCCTGCCCCCCCCCAGAAACAAAGGTAGTTCCTCCTCCTCCTCCTCCTCTGTTAACCCCAAAATTTCCCTAGCCTCCCTCCCCCTTGCAGTTATCTGCGCCACCCTCCCCACCCTCAAGCACCGCAGTGCCTGAAGAAACTCCCCTAGCAAACAACTGGCGAACAACAAAATGGTTACTAAGTATCTATCTGAATATTACTATCATAATCATAAGTTAGGCGCATAATCTCTTGTATTCTTGTGGGGCCCTCATAACCACCCAAGGTAACCTAAAATATTGTGACTGTAATTGGTAAGAAGTTGTTCAGTGGGCAGTAACAGAGCAGCCCATGATGTAAATTGCATCATCCAAGGTCCAGCTAAGAAAAGGAAAAAAAGTTGGCGATACTGTGGATTGGTATCATGGGGGAGTTATCAACCACTTTTGGCCTTCCTCCCTTCACTGAGAGTCCCAACGTTTTATGAGGAAAAGGAGGGGGGACATTTTTATTCAGGCAACAAGCCAACTAGATAACTTGATGGTTGCAGAGGGTTCAGATCCCCCAGTTAGTAAAGCAGCTCTTTGGCCGAAAATGGAGTTTTGAGCCCCTCCCTGTCATTACCCATGTCCCCAGACTTTGGGGCGGGGGACTGGTAAATAGCTTCCATAACAAACCCAGCAAGGTCACATTAATGTTGGGCTTACATAGTGTGCTTAAAATACTCTGTCGTGGAACTGCATGTCCTGGGGGATGTTGTAATCTGGGACATCCTTGTATGAGGTCGACCTTCCGGGGAACATCCAGCTTAGAGGATCTGAGCAACGGGTAGTTGTCTGCTGTCTTCTGTGCCCACATCGGCTCCCGACCCCGGGTTAGGCCCAGTCAGTCCCATGGTTGAGTCCTACAGTAACAAGTAGAGTAAGTCGAAATATCAATAATGAAAATAGACGGCGTAATTATCTGTTGGAAGCGTCACTTTTGTCAGAGGGATGTCGACCACTTCTCAGTTGCTTTCTTCCTCAACCCACTTCTCTGCTGTTTTTAGGACAAGTGAAGTATATTGGTGGGTGTCCCAGCCTATCAGTGTGCAGTTAGCGGGATACATAAAAGCAAAGGTCCACCCCATGTTGAATAGCTTTGACTTGACTGTGTTCAGTTTCTGTCTTTGAAGCTGCAGTTCCCTGCTGTAACCTTAAAAGATGTGCACTTTGGAATTGCTGACTGAGATGGGACCCTTGATTTTAGCACCTCTGAGACCGGCCTCTTAATCGATGTACCTCAAGTATTTGATAAGGCAATAACGTGGCCTTTTCCCCGGGTTTTGATGCAGGGTCTACCCTTTGATCTCGTTTCTGAGGCTTCCTGGGGCAGCTCCAGATGCTCCACCAGCCACTTATGGAGGCCTTTTTCGGGATTCCACCCTCGACTCCCCCTCAGATAGGCCCACAATGTGCAAATTGGAGTGTTGGGACTGATTTTCTTGGTCATTGACCCTGATAGCTAGCTCTCCCAGCACTTTCTTCAGGTCATTGCATTCACTGGCAACTGCAGAAAGGGAGTCCTCCAAGCTGCTCACCCGATGCTCCAGTTTAGATATCTGCACCATATGAGTAGCTGTAGTTTCGGAAAGGCCTGTAACCACACTTTGCAGGTGCATTATTTGTGCCATTATTTTAGTAAAGCCAGCCTTCATTTCATGCTGCATTTGTCCCAGGGTGGCTGGAACTCTGGCTAGTGAACACTCCAACTCTGACATTGTGTTCTGCTGTCTCTGCCTCAAGGGCCTGCAGTCTAGTACAGGCCTCTGATCCCAGACGTGACTTTCTTTTTTTTTTCTTTTTTTTTTTTTTAACTTTCTATTCATCTCCTCCTCCAGCCCACCATCTGACTCCTCGGGAACACCTGGGAGTCATCCTCTGTCAACCACCCTACCTGGATCTGCTCGTGAGCCCCATGGAGCCACTGTTTGCTCGCCCCCCCCCCCCCGGATGGGAACTATGTGAGGCCCGAGCACCCTGACACTTCTTGTTTTGTTGGTGAAGGCGGTTCATTGGGTGGTGGCTCATCGAGGGCACGTTCCTGGTGCTCCGTCTTCCCGGAGATGGAAAGCTTTTTCCTCCCCAACGTGTGGTGTGCGCCCTGACATCATGGTGCTACATGCCGTCATCCACCACACATTGCAACTGGTCCCTCCTGCAGCTGCAAGACATGTCTTACCCCGAGCCTCTGCTCGGAGTCGGGCACACTGCAGAGCTTGGTCCCCTCCTCCCCCCCCCTCCCCTTGAGAAGGTGAGCAGTCTGGGGACGCTCAAGCCTTCTCCCCTGGCCAGCCCTCCAGTGACCAGAGTCTGCTCCCTAACCTGGGTCACCGGCGTCTCAAGTGGAAATCCAACTGCTGCGCCAATGGACCGGCTGCAATGAGACTCTTTCGATGTCTCTACTGGCTCAAAATTCAGTTTTGACTGCTTGTTTTTATGTGTACCAGAGGCCATTTGCCCCACGCAAACATTTCTTTATCAGTTCTATGTAGTGGAACTGCGAGGCGCCTCCAAGACTATTTTAATGTAGTGGCTTAAGGAGCTAGGCTAAAGCATGTCCGCCATGTTGGGTAGCTAACCAGCGGTTTGTTTCCTTTTGCTAGCCCTGCCACTACAGCCACTGATTTTAGTTGCTGATTCATTTGCGGGTTTAACATCTTACACTGCTACTTCCATGGGATTTGAAGCTTTTCCACCTTACAATTCAAACTCTGCCTGCAGCAGGGCTGCGTTGATGGTTTCGGGTATGCTGCCTGTCTCCTGTCCTATGCTGTCTTTCTCCTGTCCTATGCTGTCTCTGCTTCTGTGCTTTTGGTTTTATGGTCTCTTGTCCGGGAGGCTGGTGTGGCTTCCCCATTGGAATATTGGAATTTTGAAATAAAAATTGGTTCCTTCGACAGCACTCAACAAATACCAGATGCTGAATTGGGCATTTTTTTTAGTTTTTAACTTTAAAGTTCTGTTTTTTCCAGTTAAAGATTATCTTTGCCAGAGCTCTCTGGAAACTAATCTGAAACTATTGGTTGCAAGCTTCCCCCTTCCCACTCCCATAACCTTTTTTGACCTCCATTGCATGATTCTGAAGGGTCCTTACAGTCTGTCTTGTCCTGTGGCAAATGGGCTTCCTGCATCTCTCCTGATGGCCAAGAATGTCATGACAGAGTTGGAAGGCTCAACTTTACCTAGGGCCAATGGGACACCAAAGTTGTGGCACACAACACACACACACACACACACACACACACACACACACACACACACACACAGTCCAAGAGTCTGCCTGCAGATCTGGGAGTGGGCTGGGTTCACGAACAGAAAATTATCCAGATAGTAACAATTCCAACAGGCCCCCTGCCTCCCACTTCTGAGCAACTGCCAGTTTAGGAAGGTGCTGAAGCATTCAAACACTGTGCAGGCCACTGAGCAACCCATGGGCATGCAATTAATCACATAATATTGCCCCTCAAACTTCATCCCCAACAAATCCCAGTCAGCAGTTGAAAGACCAGTTTGATATTCGCCTTGACTATCTGGTTCTTTGTACCTGCTGCACACACCGCTTCAGCTGCCATGTAAGTGATGTATTCTGAACTGCCTTGCAGTGCGGATCATTGTGATCCTTTACTATGCTGCCCATGGGGTAAGACATGTGATTGATCATGCAGAATTAACACTGGGCCTTCTCGGGGACCATGCCTATGGGAGAAACCCTCAGTTATGGGGAAAGTGGGGAGGGGTATGTGCTGCTTACCCTCCCAAGCCCAGCTCTTTCTGAAGCTTGTCCCAGACCAACTGTAGCCTGTCATTGGTGGATTTGAGATTCTCTGCCTCATACCCCTACCGCGGGCTCTCATACAGAATCTTAAAACCCACCATGAAGCCTCCTTCTAGCAGGATGACCACCTCACAGTCCGGGTAGTGCTCCAGCCAGGGTGTAAGCTGGCCCACCCTTACTGGAGTGGGTAGGCTTACCCTGCATATAGCTTGCCTTGCTTCCTCTAAAAGGGATGGTTGCCACCCTGTGAAGGCCGGTTAGGGCAGCACTGGTTAAAGGGATGTCACTTACCACAAGCAAAGCACTTTCTAACGAAACCAATAAGAGCTCCTGTTGCAGTTCCTTTATTGAAATTGAAGCATAGAAACAGACTGACGGCAGAAAGACGGATGGTCCATATAGTTTGCACATATTTAATTTAATTTAATTTAATTTAATTTTATTTATTGATAGCTAGGATTAAAATACCTTTGAATCAAGGGTTCTTTTACAAAGATTCCACATCATACAACATAGAATCCAAAGAATACATGATGCAGAGTAAAGGGGGTTGGGGGATCCAGAACAGGCATTGACATGATTACATAATCAATACAAGGTAAGAGTTATGAGTAAGACAGCAACATGTTAAGCTATACAAAGACAATGTGGGGTACAAAGGGAGGAGGTGATAGATGGATGGGGCTGGGGAGAACACCTAGCCAGGGTTAGAGGCCTGGGCAAAAATAGGAAAGGAGCAGTGCAGTCAAAGATGACTCTCTCAGGTGAGAGGGAAGGAAAGCAGCAAAGGTTAAGAATGGATGTTGGGAGAGAGGTAGGCATAAATAGGAAAGGGAAGCGATGCAGTCGGTGAAGACTTTGTCAGGTGAAAGAGAGGACAGTAAGCATTAGGTGTTGGGAGTAGAGTGGATGGGAAGGAGAGCAAGTGAGGTCCCAGGTTAGCCATTTGAGATTATAGGAGAGGGGAGGCAGAGGCTTGGGGGAGGGGAGAGGAGGGCAAGGTAAGAGGGACGACAGGGGGGGGATGGGTTTGGGTGGTACCCTATCATACCCCTGGACCTAGTGTCACTGTAGGGTCTACGCTTACCCTGTTCATCCTTCTGTTGTACATGTTACTGCATCCCTCATTCTACTGAGTAACTACTATACCCATAGTTTTGTCCCATCTGTGTTTGAAGCAGTTATGATTTGGGCACCCACCAGATCTGGTGGCAGACCATTCTATGACTGAACCACTCTTTCTGTAAAATATTTCTCTCATCCATTTTAATTCCCACCCACCACCCCAGAAATTAATCTCCACTTGTGAACCCGTGGTCCTAGTTTCTGTTTCTGGTAAATAGTTCTTCACAATTTACCTTTTAATTCTTTTCAAGAACTTGAAGATCTTACTTCATCCATAAATTACCAAATCCGGGAAAAAATGATTACTCACAAACTTTTAATATCAAAGGTAGAGAGATGGAACAATGCTCAGAGATGGCCGATTGTTTTAATGACCTTTTTGTTAATTTGGGGGCTGAAAAGGAGGGTATAGATGTTGCTACTTTTGAGAGTCAAAAGTCCATCAATATTGAAGGGGGTTCAGATCGGTCATTTGATTTTGGTCATATAAATGTAAATGAGGTCTTATTAGAACTGTTGCATATTAATGACAGAAAGGCAACTGGATTAGATGAGATTAGTAGTAAATTGTTAAAATTTGCTGCCCCGGTTGTTGCTTATCCTTTGACACAAATTTTTGAGTTGTCTTTGTATTCAGCTGAAGTACCAGATGAATGGAAATGTGCAAAAGTAATTCCAATTTTTAAATCTGGTTCAAAGCAAGAGATTAGTAATTATCGTCCAATATCTTTGATACCAGTAGTAGCAAAGATTTGTGAAAAAATGGTAGCTAAACAGGTTAAGCAATATATAAAAGAACAGAATATTTTACGTAGAAATCAGTCAGGTTTCAGAGAAGGATACAGTACTCAAACTGCATTAATAAAAGTAACAGGTGATATTCAGATAGCCATGGACAATGGATTGTTAACAGGGGCAATCATGATTGATTTGTCAAGTGTTTGACTCTTTAAATCATGAAATATTGATTGACAAATTTTTAAATATGGGGTTTTCAGATAATGTGGTAGCCTGGTTTTCCAACTATTTGAAAGGTAGAAAACAAAAAGTGTTTCTAAATTTATATACTTCAGACTTTAGGCAAATAAGACGAGGGGTACCTCAAGGAACAATCCTGGGGCCCCTATTATTTAATTTATACACTAGTGATTTAGATTTCAAGCAAGATAAATTAGAATATCATCAGTATACTGACGATGTTATGTATGTCTCAGATATGGACATTCATAGTATACAATGTACATTACAATCAGCCTTTGATGGCATACAGGAATACTATGTTAAGAATAAATTAGTATTGAACACTACTAAAACTAAGGTAATGTTATTTCGACAAAAAAGTAAAAATTTACAGACAGAATTATTGGAAATAACAGTGAGGGATGGTTCCATCTTACAGATAGTCTGAGTATAAATATCTAGGGTTATGGTTGGACGTACATTGTAAGTGGTCTGTTCATATAAATAATTTAGTCAGGAGATTAGGACAACAATTGGGGATGCTGTATAGAATAAGAAGTAATTTTTCTAGGGATACAAGACTTCATGTGATTAATACAATGTTAGCGCCAGTGATTGATTATGCGGATATAATTTATGGGGGTGCAAATAAAGTTGATTTGAAAAAATTAGATATTTTATATAATAAGATGGCTAGGTACATTACAGGGTTACATAGACTTACACATCATTGTGAGCTATATAAAAATATAGGATGGTATCACTTGTATATTAGAAGAAATCAACATATACAGTAATTAAAATTATATGCAGGTTTTTTGAAAATAAATTACCTGAATATATTGCTAAAGATCTAAAAATTAAACATCCAAGTAAGGGTTTGAGATCAGCCCAATATATAGAGTTTGAAGTACCAAAGTTTAGGACGAGGAATGGGTGTGCAACGCTGTTTTATTTAGGTCCAAAAATTTGGAATAACCTGCCTCCTGACTTGAGAAGTTATGGCGCTAAAATAAGTTGGATGAAAATTAGATCCTGGTAGCATAGGCAAAGTGAGAAATTTCATGAATGTTGTATGGCATTGGAAAATGGATGAATGTTTATGTATTAGTGTAGTTTTGTCTATGGACGTGATTTAAATATGTGGAAATGTATCTGAGTATATGTATATTTGTATTTTTTTTGTATTTTGTATGTTTGTATATTTTCTCCTATATTGTAACCAGGTTATGCACTTTAGAAGGTGTCCCTTGAAAAATGTGTATTTGTGTACTCAATGGGATTGTTTTACCTTGTTCATTATAATGAATAAAATCATTACTACTACTACTACTACTACTTCGAGAGGATTCCTGCAGTAGGTCATCACTTGTAGGACTAGGGCCAGCAGACGTCCCATGACTGTCAGCGTCACCCTATATAGCGGGCAGACCCCATGCCCACCTCCCAGTTCTTTCCCGCCGTCGTTCTGTGCATGGTACCTCGTGGCAAACTGCGCAGCCAATCGCAATTAGTTTTACGCATTTTCTACCGTTTTTCCCGTGTTATTTATTTTTTTTTTCAGTTTTCTTCTTCTCTTCTATGTCTTCACCCCAGAAGAAGTGTGAGGGGCTGCAGAACCCTGATTCCACACAAAGACTGACATCACAAGTGTGTTATCTGCCTAGGCCCGGACCACGACACCGCGACTTGCCCAGACTGCCAGCCCTTCAACCAGGCCACCCGCAGATGGAGGCAGCAGGCTCTGGAGGCCCACCTATTAAAATTGCGGTTGGTGTAGCCCAAAAAACAGATGGCGTGATTGAGGAATATTCCACATCTTTGCCTTCCAGACAAGAAGAAGCACAAAAGAGAAACGCCAGGAGTGGGAACGCCAAGAGGATGGATCCGGGCTGTCTCCAGTGGGCCTTCTACTATCAAGGCCTCTCTCCCTCTGCCTCTAGTAAAGGTTATCCAGGCGCGTCCGGGGATGCTGGTAGGCCATCCCAGACTCTGATTCCGATCTCTGCAGTTAAGTCAGCCCCCAGCTCCTCCGGGGACTGCCCGGCTGCTAAGTTGTCAGGGGGTTCTGCCCCCACCCGCCTGGCCCCTTCATCTGATAAGTCGACAACCTGTAGTGCTCGCCCAGACATTGCTCACCCATCCGGGACTTGCGTCGTTCCACCCAATGCCCGGTTGAGCCCAGGGAAGAATGCCAGTCTCCCGCCTTCTCCCCCTTCTGTGGTCCAGGCTTCGCTTTCCGCCACCCCAAGGAGCGAAGAGAGCGAGGGTCAGCTGACGTAGAAAACTCTTCAGTTTCTGACCATCACTTACCCGATGGAGCAGCAGGGAAGGAGGTCCCTCTGACACAGTCAGTCCCGACTACGGAGGCTCCTCCTGACCCATCAGAGCAGATCATTCTGGCTAATTCAAAGCCTCTGGTGCCAGATCCTGCTCATTTGTTGGAGCCGATGGGGCATACCCCTACGCTGGCCCCTCTGATGTTTTGAATCTCGGCCTACTTGGGGAAACCCCATGCCTGCACCCAACTCCAGTTACTACAGTAGACCGGGTTCTAATGTCTGAGCCATTTCGTCTGGTCCAGACACTGGATCAGTTTTCGACGCTGGGTCCAGTGGCTCTGGTTCCAGTGTTAACTGTCCCGATGACTGACCCGCCTCTGATCTACACCATGGCGGGACCTTCGTGGGTACCCCCGACATAAGCTGCTCTGACACTGGGGCACTTTTCAAGACCCATCACTGTCCCACATTACCCCTCTGGGTACTCGCGGGTCCACCGCCAGATTGGCACTCTGCGGACATCAGTATCCAGGTTACCCCGGAACCCTGGATACTTGCCTTATCCGGGTGCCATGGGTTTCATTTTTCTGTTTCCCTGCGGCCCTCCTCCTCTGCCTCTTCCTCCCCCACCACCTCTACCTCCTCTTACATCCACCCAGGCTCCCCAACAGGATTTCATGACTCTGATACAGTCCTGGTGGAAGGAGGCTTGGACAGAGCTGGTTACTGACCTGGAGAGGAGCCTCCCGGCACCTGTGCATTCTCCTCCCAGCTATTTATCCCCTATGAGCTCCATTCATTCCACAGAACACATCCTGGGAAAGTCCCCCGTGAGAGCTCTGTTCTGGGCTTGAGAAACCAGAAAGCCACCTGGATTCAGGGGAGGATTCTTCGGAGGAGTCATCCGAGCATGAATCACTGGTTCCTAAAGGAAAGGCCTCTCCAAATTCCCTCCAGAGTACCCTTCCTTTTGGGATCTCTTGAGGTTAATTCAAAAATTCTACAAATGGGAAACGGAGGAGCAGGATCCCATGAGGCAAAGGCTCACCGAGCACTTTGATTTAGAGTCCTTTTCTCCTATACTTGTTCCTTCATGGATAGGACCTCACCACTACCTGGCAACTGCCCCATTTTATCCCGGCTGTTCCAAAGAAAGTGGATAGGATCTACCTTGTGCCTAGGGATCCTCCTTTCTTGGATGCGCACCCCAAGTCTGACTCCGCTGTCATCACTGCGGCTCATGATCGCTCTGTGGCCCCTAAGCGCATGAACACCTCTGTTCTGGACAAGGAGTCCAGGCAGATTGACCAGTATAGTGAAGAAAGTCTGCTCCTCTGCTACATGCATCCTACACTCCCTTAACTATGTAGCCCATATGGTGTCTTACCAAAAGCTGCCCTTGCCAAGCTAGAGGCCCGCATCCTGTCCATGGATTCTTTGGACCTCAAGGAGGAGCTCACCAAGGACATTCACCTGTCCAAGATCTCCTGCAGGCATGCTCTTTGGGCTACCTATGACTCTGTTGATGTGGTGGCCGTATCTCAGCCACAGCTGTCTCCTTTCAGTGGCATGCTTGGCTATGCATTTCTGCCTCACCAATGATGTCCAGTCTGACGGTTCAGGATGCGCCCATCTGGGGCTCGGTACTTTTGGTGGAGACACCAAAGATATCATCATGAACCTTCAGAACCATGGTCAGGCCCTCAGGTCCGTCCAGGTCCATGTTCGATCGGGTGCTCAGGGTCAGCAGTCCTTTGGAAATGGACCTGGAGGCAGCACAAACAAGCCCAGACCCATCATGCAGGGCAAGTGTAAAGCCATGGGCTTTCTCTTCCCCACCTGCCTCCAAAATCCATCAGCCACCTCCCAACTCCTGTACCCCTCCTCAGCCACAGAGCGAGGAACCAGTGGGGGAGGTTTGCTCAGTCATGTGCAGGAGTGGCATGGCATCACCTCCAATGCTTGGGTCCTGCAACTAGTGTCCCAAGTACACACCTAGAGCTTCTGGAATCCCTCCAGACTCTCCACTGCAAAGGTCATCCTACTCTCCAAACCAGACCATTCTAGTAAGGAGAAAATTCAGGCTCTATTACAAAAGAGACAATAGAGCCAGTTCCTCTTTGGCACAGAGGCGGGGTTCTACTCCTGCTTTTTTTTCTGGTTCCAGAAAAGACTGGTGACCTAGACCCATAATCCACCTCAGCAGACTCGATCTGTCAAGAGTACAAGAAATTGAGAATGATGACCTCAGAGCCTCCTGCCTTACTTCAGGAGACCCACTGGTTGTGCTCTGGATATGCAGGATGCCTACCTGCTATACCGATCTTTCCCAGTCACTGCTGCTTCCTGTGCTTTACTTTCCAGGTGGAGCTCTTCAAATTTTGGGCCCTTCCCTTTGGCCTTTCCTTGGCACCCAGGGGTTTTACCAAGTGCTCAGCAGTAGTGGTGGTGGCCTTGAGGTGCCAGGGCATCTGTTTTCCCCTGCCTGGACGACTGGTTAATTTCAGCCCCATCCTGGGACTCTTCTGGAGGCCCTTTCCTTTACCCTGGACCTGTTTTCCCATTTGGTGGATTATGGTCACTGTCTCCAAATCTTCTCTAGATTCCTCTGAGGCTCCAGTTCATTGGAGCAGTGTTGGATACAGTCCAGGGCAGAGCTTTCTTTCCCTCAGACAGGGTGGAAACTCTTGTCAAGCAAACCACCTTTGTGGCCTTTTCAAAGTTTCTTCCAGCCAGGGAGCTTGTCTGTCTGCATGGTTTGATGGCGGCCTCCATCTCCACGGTTCCCGTAGCAAGGCTCCACATGAGAGTTGCTCAGTGGTCCTTGCAGGTTCAGTGGGATCAGTTCCAAGATGATCTGGATCACCCAGTCCTGATCTCCTCTGCTCTCCAGAGAGATTTACAATGGTGGAGGGATCCCTTGAACCTGACCCTGGGTCTCCTCTTTTTTGAGGCCCAGCTTCCCTCGGCACATTGACCACAGATGCCTCCAATCTGGGTTGGGGGGGCTTATATGGGGAAACACCAAGCTCGGGGACTCTGGTCTCACTTGACGATGTCTCTACACATCGATGTTCTGGAGATTAGGGTAGTCCTATACGCTGTTTAGGTATTCCAGTCTGCCCTACCAAGGGGACTACTGCTGGTCCAGACAGACAATATGTCTGTCTGGTACATCTACAAGCAGGGAGGCAGTCTATTGTGCCCCCTATTCAGGGAGGTGATGAGTGTGAAACTGGGCAGGCCAGCACGGTCTCTCTCATAGCTGTGCACGTACCAGGAGTACAAAACTTTCTGTCGGACAGCCTCCACAGAACTTACGCCCTCGCTCACGAATGGGAACTAAACCAGGATGTGGCAGATTCTGTTTCAATGATGGGGCAACCTTTCGTGCTCCCCATCCACATGAAAACTTCCCAGTTTCTGCTCACTCGTTCCAGGGCATGGTGCTTCCTGGCACGACACGTCGTCACTCTCTTTGACAGATATTCTTATACACTTCCCCCTTGTTTCCCATTCTGCAGAGGATACTCAAATTTCAGGTGGAGAAGGCATGAATGATTCTGATTGCACCTCTCTGGCCAAGGCAAATTTGGTTCCCGCTTCTTCAGCAGCTAGCCAGGGAACCCCCAGTTCCACTTCCTTTGATGCACAACCTTCTCACCCAGAACCAGGGCCGTCTTGTGCATTCGGGGCTCAGGACCATGCATTTGCATGCGTGGCTCCTGCAGACATAGTAAAATTGCATTTTGGGGTTTCCACCTGAGTAGCCCAGGTGCTGGTGGAGAGCTAGAAACCCTCCACTAGGTCCACTTACGCTATGAAGTGAAGCGTTTCTCTATCTGGGTGGCTTCCAAGGGATGGGACCCTTTTACTTGTTTAGCCCCGCATATCATGGAATTCCTGCTTCATCTTTCTAATTCCGAGTTGTCCTATTCCTCTCTCAAAGTTCATTTTCTGCCATTTCGGCATATCGCATGCTTGTGGATGGAAGCCTGTGGCCCAGTTGGAGATTTCCAAGACTTTCCTGAAAGGAATTCTCCATTTGAAACACCCCCATCTGCAGCCCTGGATTTAAATTTTGTGTTGGAGAAGCTCACACTTCCTCCTTTCGAACCAGTGATGAGCTGTGACTTGCGCTATCTGTCTTGGAAAGCACTATTTTTAGTTGCCATTACTTCTGCTCAAAGAATTTCCAAGCTTCAGGCCCTGGTGTTTAAGGAGCCTTATTTCATTTTTCACAAGGACTGGGCGGTCCTCCAAACAAATCCCAAGTTCTTGCCCAGGGTGGTGTTGGAGTTCACGATGAATTAGTAAGTGGAACTTTCGATCTGTTATCCGGCCCCCACGAACAGAGGTGAGATGCTCTTGCATACCTTGGATGTGCACAGAATCCTTAAGTGTTTATACTCATCAGACTTAAGGATTCCCGTAAGGATGATCAACTCTGTGTCTTTTGCACCCAGATCCTTGGGGAAAGCTGTTTTTAAATGGTGCCTTTCAAAATGGCTAGCTAACTGCATCCGCTTCTATTATCAGAAGCACAGCAAACCTCTGTTGGGGGATATGAGGTCATTCCACAAGGCATGGCTGCATCCGCAGCTTTTCTTCACAGTGTTTCTGCAGCGGAGATCTGTGCAGCAGCAACTTGCAGTTCGGTCCATACCTTTACCAAGCATTACAGTCTGGACATTGCTTCTAGGTGTAGGGCTGGGTTCGGCCTCTCCGTTCTGCAGGGCCTACTGTCCTGAGCTGGTTCTCTTCTGTCCTTTCTGTTACTCCTCCCATGTTTCTCTCGGTCTCTCTTATGAGGGACTGCTTCGGATTCAGTCCTACAAGTGGTGACCTACTGCAGGAACCCTCTCAAAGTAAGATAGTACAGTTGGGTAAGAACTTAACGTAACCATAGATTTCGAGAGAGGTTCCTGCTGTAGGTCACATTTTTCCCTCCCTCCTTGCCCCATTTTTATTTTGGGACTCCAGAACCTGTTTCCTTCTCCTGTCTTTTCCTTCTGGAACTCTGGCTGGAGAACTGGAGCAGGCATGGGGACCGCCCACCATAGGGTCACGCTGACAACGTCTGGTGGGCGGTCCCCGCCAGGCATTGCTGGAAAGTTTGCTCGTGCTCCTGACACCAGGTGGCACTAGTCCTACAAGTGATGACGCACTGCAGGAACCTCTCTCAAGATCTACTGTTGTGGTAAGTTCTTATGTAACTGTACTGTCCCCCGGTCTGGTTTTCAGATAAACACATGTGTAGAGTCTTTAGCAGATCCTCATAGAATCAGTCTTCCTAGTCCTGAATCATTCTGGTCACCCTGCATTATACTGTCTCTAGCTTGTCCCTCTTCATTTTAGGTGGGGCTCCAGAACTGGGCACAATACTCCAGGTGTGGTCTTACCAGTGACCTATACAGGATAACCGTACCTCCTGCTTCCTACTGCTGAACTCTTCCAATGCACCCTAGCCTTGTGTTAGCCTTTGCTAAAAGCATTTACACTAGCTGGTTTACTTAAGGAGTCCACTAATGATAAATTTCTAGGTCCCTTTCTACATGTCCAACTGAACTCCTACCATTACTCTGTTCTGTGGTTTTGTTCCTTGAGTGCATCATTTGGCACTTCTTGGCATTGAATTTGTTGTTGGACCAATTTTCTAGCCTTT
>CM057456.1:1676155000-1676312500 GCA_016271365.2 Neoceratodus forsteri
TATACATGTGTATATGTAAATATATTTGCATATGTATATATGCATATGTGTATGTGTGTGTGTGTGTGTGTGTGTGTGTGTGTGTGTGTGTGTGTGTGTGATTTCCCCCTTCCCCTTCTCCTGTTATCACCTCTGCAGTGAGCAGTTCTGTGTCTGCCTTTGTGATCTTGACTGCCCTCAAGGGCTCTAGTTTTTTTTCCTGATACTCATGCCATTCCTTGTCCCTCTGCTTTTCTTTTGTACCTTTTATTAAAGCCATCTTTGGCCCTCACTGCCTTCCCAACCTTTTCGAGAACCAGATTGGTCTCTACATGTTTGTCTTGAAAGCTGTTCTTGTGCATGTTTTTAATTGGTAAGAGAACGGCCCTTTATGATCCCCATCTTTCTTCCACTCAAGGCAATGCTGTTTACCCCAGCTAACCTGCCCAGGACTAGTTCCCTCATTTGGTTGAAATCCTCCTCCTTCTGAAGTCTAGCACCTCAGCCTTAAATGAAAGCTTACTAGTGCTCAGGGCCAACTCAAACTGTATAGTATTGTGGTTCCTTAACCAACACTCAATCACTCTTTCGGAGCTGGTGAGTACCAGATGGAGAATGATTCGATTGGCTAGTGGATTCCTGACCTTCTGCACCAGCATGCAGTCCTCAGAGTATCGAGCAGGGCCTGGCTTGGTGCTCCTGTTCTGAGGTGATGCGGGTTGGCGCTTGAGATGAAGATGCCATTATTTATTGGCAGCCCACTGTCGGTATGGGAGTACATCACCCTAGTGCATAATTTCAGCAAGCAAGGACATGTCCAGGACACCCCATTTCATAACTGGATCATGTTATACATAGATCTGAACTAGTCCCATTCCAGCCAGCCGCCTTCCCTTTACACCAGTGGGCTAACATGGTCCTGTTTAGGTAGTTGAACAGGTCAGCACATTTTATGGGGGATGGCTGACTTGCTGTACTGGCAAAGACTATTAAAGCCTGCCAGTCCATTGTCTAACGTCTTTTACACCCTAACCTTCTTTTTGTCGGGGGTCCTCTTTTGTCCTTGATTTTTGATTCTTTTTTTCACTGCTTTTTCAGCAGTTTACCAAGGAAAACATGCCTACATGTACCTGCCTATGAATCTGCTGGCGGACCTCGTCGGTCAAATGTGAGTCCACTGGCTTTGCCACACTGTTGTAATACCCTGGGGCCTGCGGTACTGCTGCCTGCACAGCTTCACTGCCTCCTGCCCCTGGTGTCGCCCAAGCTCTCCCCCTGTTGCTGAACTGGTACTGGTGCCGCAAGGCCCATTATTGCCTCCAGGAGCCTATCCAGCTTTAGCAGAAGGAGTCTGGCTGCTTCTGGGGAGGATGTCAGGACTGGGTTCTTTGATGCTGGTTTGGGCGTTTTTAGTTTGTGTACAAAGAGATTGTGTGAGCTAACAATTTGGGCTTCATAGCCTGCTACTCTGGTGTGGCGATAGCCCCTCAGTGTGAAAATAAAACAATTATTTTACTCGCTCCATAACGTTTGGGAGGATCGTAATGTTGTCCGAACTGGGGCGGACAATCCCTTCCCACTTCAGAGTTTGCCTGCTCCGCCCGTGCTCCCCTGTTTTGTGACACGGTACTACTGGAGAGCGCAGGGACGTGCCCCTTAAAGTCTATGGGGCTAACATTTAAAACAATTTTACTAAACTTTAAACTAACATTTGACAAAATGAAAGCCACAGCTCAACTAATATGCGCAGTACAAGTCTATGGGGCTAACTTTTTAGGACTGCTTGGCGGGGAGGGGGTTGTACCTATGGTCTCTCCCCGTTTCAGGCTGTCACTCTTGGCCCCTGCCACAGCCAGAGCTCGACCCTGTTCCCCACCCCTCCCAGCCACATAACGGTGGGGACTTACCCCATGGAAGGCCAGATGAGCACCAGAGGAGCTGACTTGGGTGCATCTGCTGCAGTGTCAGCAGACCACCTTCATGCAGACTGGGAGGATTTTCTTTGCATGTCCACGCCAGAGAGGGAAACAATGATGCCAAGGATCTTCGTGTGCATGTCCATGCCAACACATCCGGCATCAGCCTGCGTCGCCCTCCAGCAAGTCTGAGCTGCCTTAACTCCAATCACCACTAGGAGCCAGCGCCCATGGTCATCCCTTCCCACCCACCTTGGAGAAGGAGAGCAGTTCCTGGGATGCTCAATCCTCCTCCCTCCCAGCCGACCTCCAGCTCCCAAGGTAGCTCCCGACCCTGGGTTGCTGACGTGGCGTGAGGTGTCATCCAGTGCCTCAATCCTCGGCCCCATATGTGCCGGCCCAGTGGCGCTGACTTTTTTAAAATGATTTTACTAAACGTTTAACTAACGTTTGATTAAAAATAAAAGCCACGGCTCAATAGTTGAGCCATGGCTTTCATTTTTATCAAACGTTAGTTTAACGTTTAGTAAAATCATCGCTTTAAAAGTTAGCCCCATAGACTTGCATGGGGCGTGTCCCCGCACTCTCCCTGGTACCACGTCACAAAACAGGGGAGCAGGCAGACTCAGAAGTGGGAAGGGATCGGCTGGCTCCCAGTTCGGGCAACATTACGATCCCTTCCCAAACATTATGGAGTGAGCAAAAGAATTGTTCATTTTCATATGGGGCTATCGCGCCCCCGAGTAGTGAGCTGTGAAGGCCAAACTGTTTATTTTTCTTCACGCATTTACTTTAAACCACCTCTGCATCCGGCCCTGCATCCTTATGATGAGGGTTTCTTGGCTCTAGTATTGGGCCTAGCTTGATGAGGCACCACTTGGGTTGCTTCGCCGAAGACCAAGTGTTACCATAATCATCTGACAACTCAGTAACCCTGAACTGGTCTTTCCTCTCCTTTGTTGTGGTGTTTTGTTTGCCGCCTTGCTCTGACGGCCTGCCAACACATTTCTTGGCTGCTTTCACTTCCCCAGTGCCTGGTTCCCTTTTGGAGCAGTGATCCTATTGTGGTAAGCATCCAGCCATGTGTAGCTGTTCTTGACGACTGACTCTTAGCTGGGCTTCAAGTGCTACAATTACATTTCTCTGGATGTGGCCTTGCTCTTTTAGCTGGTATTTGGCACTGGGACAACTGAAATGACAGCTATTGCCCCTGGAAGAAAAAATATTAACCTTGTTAAAACCCTACCTCTACAGTACCTGTAACAGACCATCCACTATAGAGTGTGTGGTTGTGCTCTGATATACACGTGGCTTGGTGTGTTGTGGGGCACAAGACCGTGCGTTCAGCCACCCAAGGCGTACATATATTGGAGCATGACCACATGTCCTGTAGTGGATTATTTGTTTTATAAAATGAACAACTGTTTGAGGGGGGTGAAAACAAGAAACAAGTGCAGCCATGCGGTCCTTATGGGATAATGCACAGTCATGTGGTGTTTCATCCAATCACTTATGGGATAATGCACAGTCATGTGGTGTTTCATCCAATCAGGAGACATAATTTTTACTCCCCCCCCCCCCCATAGCTTTATCTGCATCTCTCAACAAACTGTTCATGTACCAGTTAGGGTTCAATTTAATGTAATAAAAATAGGAAATGTGGTATAGGGAAAACCATAACTTCCCACCCCACCCCACCCCTAAGCGGCAAAAGAATAAGATCACACACAAGCAACAGACAGCCATGAGCAGGCAAGGCAAACATACAGCTGTTTCAGATGGCACAAAAAGTAGTAGCACTAATGTCTACCTTCATGGATTTGTATCTGTGGCATGTACACTGCAAGACGCCCTCGTTGTGGAAGATACAAATCCATGATACCTAGTCACAATAATAGCCTTCTGGTACAGAAGCACAGGCCCCTATGGAGTCAGTGCTTCTGTAGCCTCGGGTACTCATGGACACTGTAAGATATATATACACACACTTGACTGGCCTGTTTTTCTGCAGCCACACTTGTAAGATACACACACTGACCTCTGTCTGCAGAAGTGCATGAGCCACAAAATTTGTGATACCAAAATTGCAATAGTACTTCTGTGTGCAGAAGCACAGGCCTCTTCAGCCACAGGTGTAAGATGTACACACCAACTTCTGGCTCCAGAAGGGCAGGCACCTGTGGGGCTTGCATTTATGCAGAATGGAGTACTGTTGCAGTGTGGGTATCATGGTTTCAGCAGCTGATCTAGAAATTTTTTTTTCCAAGGGGTAGCAGTTTGGCAGTTACACAGCTGCATATGAAAATCATGCAGTAGTGGTAGGGCTTTGTAGCGTGGGTACCCGCGTCCGCTACAAAGCCAGGAGTCTCCTGACTGCTGCTTTAAAAACAGCATGCCAAAAATCGTCCCTTTCAGCAAGACTGTTTATAAAGTGCTGGTAGAGGGGCATGTCAGCGAGTGAGTCACAGAACTGAAATCTGAGCTAGGGCAGAAGAGAAGGGGCAGGAAGTATGTAATTTGCATATTTCACGCCCCATTCTTTTCTGCTTTCACTCCGATTTCAGTACTGTAAATCACTCACCAACATGCCCGTACTCCCAGCATTGCACAACAGAGCTGCTGGAAGGAACAATTTCATGGCATGCTGGTTCTTAAAGCAGCATCCCTAGGACTTTGCAGTCAGACTTGCATTCATTTTAATGGAGACACCAGAACATATCGGGGGATCCTTCCCATTTTCTTCCCCAAGAAAGTTCAGTACCCCCACACACAAAATCCTACCAAGAACCCCGAGTGGATCATTCTACCTTGCAAGGTAATTCATTCAGCAGGTGTGAGTACTTCTGGCTACAGAGGTGCAGGCTCCATATGGCCTTCTGTCTGCAGAAGCACAGGCCTCATCACACCTGAACTTCTGCAGCCACGCACACTCATACACAATGAGTGACATAAACACAGAGGTGTGGCTATATGTGCTTATGCAACTGTAGATAGAAATCCACAAAGGTAGCATATCGGTGGTACTGCATTTGTGTCATCTGGAAACAATTGTATGATGATTCTTTCTTGTTGGTGTCTGTGTGTGGTTGCTTGTGAGGTCTAGTCCTTTTGTTGGGTGGGGGGAGCCCTAATGCCACATTTTCCTACTTTTGTTGCATTGAGTTAAACCCTAACTAGTGCATTAACATAGGTTTGTTTTTCAAAGAATTTTCTTTCTTTTTGAGATAATGGAATTGTATCCTCATTAACAGATGCAGACATGCAGGGCCCTCTGTCTTGCACCAGTGGAAGAGTCAGCCTGTGGAAGTACAGGGCCCTGCACTTCCGTGTGGCAATAAATGTCAAGAATTTGTGGGGCTTTTTTTTGTTAGAACAGCCACAAGACTCTTCTTTGCATACAGCTCTGTGTGTGCTGGCTTCGCAGACAAGCAACTCTGTTTGTTTCTTTAAACTGGGCCTCTTTCTTAAACAGCAGTACCCTTGAGTGCTAAAGAGTTGTTTGATTCTGCACTGGGAGCCAAACAACGTGAACAGTCAGATGGTGTCATGTAGCATATATTGCCAGCACTACAGTACCTTCCTGATGTGAAAGCCTACATATTTAGTGATTAGATATCCATCCATTTGGCCATTGCCCAGATTTAGATAATTGCAATCTAACCTAGCGTTCACTCTATTGCTACAGCACTGTACTATTATTCATAATACAGTATAATAAGGTCTCTTTCCTGCTTGGTGTTCATCAATACTACTACTCTGCTTCCCTCTGTTTCTCCTGATACCTCCCTATCCACTTTCCTCTGTGTCTCCTTGTATCTTCTGAGTGCAACCCTTTTAGCCTTTACCTTTTCCAGCGTTTCTTTTGAGAACCATAGTGGTCTCTTTTTTTTTTTGTCTTGCTTTCTTTCTTGATGCAGAGATGTGTTGCCTTCACTATGCCCCCTTTTTTGCTTTTCACAGTGTTCCTCCAAAAAGAACTGCATGACAATCAATAGACAAGTAGACAACACTGCTTGGTATAATGCTTTTTTCAAATTTCACTCTGTTTCCTAAAACAAAGCAAAGGTCTATTAAGAAGGGATTAACCCATGACAGAGTAGGGTTTACTGAGCATTAATGCATGCCTGGGGAGGTTGGAGTCATGAGGTGAAGCCGAGTGACTTCAACCAGCCAGGCATGGATTAATGCCCAGTAAACTCGTACCCTGGAGTGGGTTAATCCTCTTATAATATGGTTAATGGTACGTGAGAGATTTATCTAATGAAATGGTAAAATAAAACCCTGTGAACATGCAACTGTGGGTATATTGGCGATTAACCCATTTTACCCATTAGCGCCATATGGCATCAGAACCATCCATTGCTTAACCTGACCCAAAATGGCTGTATCAGATAGAATGAGTTAATCAATGGTCAGGTGATGTGTTTGGATGAATCAGAAGACAGTATTTTAGGAACACATGTTATAAATAGCATGACCTACAAATAAACATTTTGCTAGGAAAACTAGCTAAGGAGTCTTGAGGCATACTGTTACTAGCCATACACTGACTTCGCACATGGCTGACATTGACGTCACACCTTGAATGACGCCAGTGGTGGTAGGCTCCGAGATCGGGGGGGGGGGTGGCCTGTGACTTCAGCCGTGTAAAATGTATAAACATGCTATAGTGCACCATTATGACAGTAGAGAAGACACAAAGTGTGAGTTTTTTTTGAAGTGTTTTTTTAATACAGCATGTCAAACCAAGGTTATAGGGTTTAAAAAAAAAAAAAAAAAAAGCATTGCTGTTGATCTTTAAGGTTCATGTAGCATAGCAGAACAGCTTGTTACAAATGTCATTATCCATTTGGCTGCTGTCACATCCTAGGGTCACTGCCACCTTTTGTGCACACTTCACAACTTGATGATCCTCAGGCTCCATTGTGGACCAAGGATCATTCTTGGAAGCACCCTGTCTAAAACTGTATACAGTAACTGGAGCACTGTTGGAATACATTTGAGGCGGCAACTTTTCTGAAGGGAGGACTATAGATGGGCCTTTCACATCATGGAGAGAGAACTATTCTATGTTTCATCAAATGCCTGAAACCTAGAATTACTGTGTCTAGATTGTTCTCCAGTCGGCAGGGACATACAGAGTGTATGAGGATAAAACCACAATCGCAGTAGTCACTGGACAGTTGTTGTTTGATTGCTGCTAAATCCCAGCGGGATTACAGGTTCCTCGGTTCAGCATGGTTTCCTCCTCTCTAGTAAATGATCTTGAAGTGAGAACATCATCAGAGTCACAGCTGGGACTGCTCTGGTTCCCTGTCATTACTGTCGTGATGCATTTCGCATTTACTGGCGACAGTCTGATTGCAGTGCTTTCCTACAGTAATTTGCACTCTGACTCAGCCTACCTGTACACCTGTTTGTAAAATGATCGTCCTTGCTATGTGGAGGTTGGAAGCTGTGGTATCTGTAGCTGCTTTGCTGCTTCTGGTTTACATTCACCGTCCATCTTTTGAGTCCCTAGCTGTGTCTTTACCAATTTCTAAGTTGGTCTGGACTACACCACCTGATGGTTAAATTGCTGGGATTTAGATTTCTTTCATTTAAAAGAACTTTTTTACTGAAACTATCTACTTGCATGTGCTAGTAGCTGAGGTATTCTATTTTGGGATATTCCCCCTTCCCCACAATTCCCCCATTTGCTGTGAAAGATGCTTTTCAGTATCTGTATGAACCTGGCTGGTTTACTGCTGTCTGGGGCTGTTGAGAGTAAGGCTGCTTTAATGAAAGACATGCTCAAATGCATAGTGGCAGTATTCTGAACTAGTACAATGTCTTCATATCAGATTATGTGCCCCAAATTATGAGGGAACTGTGCCCCATTGTCCGTCTGTGTCTCACATTCAGTGAGAAAAGCTTGCAGTGTGGGAGAGGCTCTGTGACTGCTCAAATAAGCAGTACTTTCTTGATTTTTTTTTTTTTTTTTTTTTTTTTTTATACGGCTTTGTATACTATTGAGGTCCGTGAGATCAGGAGACTGCTGTGGATGATTGGTGCTCCTGAAATTTAGAGGCACAGAAGCAAATATTGGACTCTCCTTTGACTGAACTAGAGATTAAGAAAGTTACCTGCAGCATGCCTGGGGGGAAAAGCGGCGGGACTGGATGGGCTCCCTATTGAATTCTATAGATCCTTCAGTGAATCGGAGTGGACCCATATGTTATCTATGTTTCAAGAGGCTGGAGAGGAGGGCGTTATGCTGCCTTCTTGTGGCCTGTCAACTACTACGCTTATACATAAAGAAGGAAAGGACCCCATGCTTTGCTCTGCTTATATACCCATCTATTTCTGAATAGTGGTAATAAGGTGTTAGCAAAGGCACTGGCTAGAAGACTGAGTCTCTTTACCATCTCTGGTATGAGAAGACCTTGACTGGCATTGTTAAAGATAGACATTCTTTTCACATAGGGCAATTGCTGGTGTTGGTGGAGGCCATGGCATCTCTGCATCCAGGCGCTTGTGTGATCTCCCTGGACACCAAGAAGGCCTTTGATAGGGTGGAGTAGGGGTACTTGTTAAGAGTTCCGGTTAAGTTTGGGTTTGGTGACCAGTTCGTCGAATATATCCAACTTTTTTTTTTTATAGGGACCCGACAGCCAATATCTTGGTGAATGGGGTGTTCACCAGAGAATTTAGGCTGGGGAGGGGCACTCTACAGGATTGCTTCCATTCCCCCCCCCTCCTCCTTGCCTTAGTGATGGAACCCCTGGCGACTGCGATTAGGGAGGCCGAAGCAGGATGGTACAAATCACTTTGAGGTGGTGGTCAATTTGGCCACTAGCTTTCAAAATCTGGTAGCAAAAACAGTATTTGTAGTGGCCATCCATTTTAAATGCTCAGTCACTTTGTAGGCATGTAGCCAAATTGGCCAATAACTTTCACAATCTGGTAGCCAAACCAATTTTTTTTAAAGTGGCTACTGGCCATTTGGCTACCTGACTTGTCTGACCCTGGGCCGAAGATGGATCCGGAGTGCATGTGGTGTCCATCATAAAATCTCGCTTATGCAGACGATATGCTGCTATACTTTTCACAGCTGATAACATCGTTGTCCCTGCTTATTGCTCTGATTGAGGATATTTTCTCCTTTTCATGTTATAGATTTAATTTAGACAAATCAGAATTAATGTGCTTAAGGAGGATGGATGCTCAGGCCCTGGCTTGATTCCCGTTTAGATCTGTATCTACCCGTATTAAATACTTGGTACTCGAGGTGGGCAAAACACTGGATTCATTATACAAGCTAAACTACACGCCTCTCCTGGAGAAAATAATGGGCGATCATGGGAAGTGGCAGGGCCTCCCAGTGTCTTTGATTGGTAGAATAAACTTCATTTAAAATGAATGTTCTGCCCAAGTTGTTACAGCCCATCCTAATACATTCCGTTTGGGCTCCATAAAAAGATCTCCAAGCTCTGAAAAAAGCCTGTAATAGGTTTATTTGGCAACAGAACAGGCCCGGAATTAGCCTTTATCGACTCAAATGTTCCCCTCTTCTGGGGGGTTTAAACTTTTCCTGACCTTAACCTTTACCACCTAGCAGCTCAGATGAGGCAGATTACGGAGGGGATCAAGGGTCTGAGAGGGGCAGCATGGGTCTCCTTAGAACACAAGGAGAGAAGACATAATACTGTTGCTTATTTGGAGGCAGGTGGGACTGTATGCATATCGCTTGACTAGTCCCAGAAGTTCTGTGGTGGAATGCCTCCTTGAGGCATGAGGCAGGACCCGTACATTTCTAGGTGATACCTCCAGGGGCACTATCCTGGCCCTATCTCAACTTTAATCTAGAATTTCCCCTTGGACTGGAAGACCCGGTCTTTCGGAAATGGGAGTCTGCCAGGGTTTACTGTCTGGGGGATCTGTATAATGCTCAGGGATTCCTGACCTACCCTGAAGTGAAGGAGTGTTTGGGACTGTAATCCCTCAGGTTTTCATTATTTGCAGCTGAGTTACGGGTCAGATGTTTGGACCGTATCCAACCACAAAATTCTCCTTTTTATAGCTTGGAGAGGGGGATCTTGTTGGCCTGTACTGAGCCTAACTGGGCCTTGGCTAGACATTATCATAACAGCAAGGCAGGAATGCCTGACACTTCACTGGGGGGGTTAGGGCCCTCTGGGAGTGGGACTAGGGATAGAGGATCCCAGGACGAGGCATGGAAGAAGCTGTGTCTCCCATGTAAGTCTTTATTTGTAACTGCTTCAAGGAGGCCTAGTTTGTTTGTAACATGACATTTCTTACAGTTGAATAGAGGATTGTCATTCAGTTTCAAATGCCTAGTTAAAGTCACTCGGTTTCTAAAGTCACTCGGTTTCTAAAGTCAGATGGTTTTGTACTTCTACTTAATTGCCATTTAAAGTCATTCAGTTTCTAAAGTCATTTTGCACTGAGTCACTAGATATTCAAAGTCAGTTACAGCACTAGGTAATCACCTTCTGTCTAGACCTCAGATTTTGGTGCCTTTTTCAAAAAATAAATAAATAAATGAATTTTGAAATCCTAAGCCAACTTAGTCAGCTGTGCAAACAGACAAGTCTGCTGTATGAATATCGCGATCCAGTTTGCCTTTCTGCCTTGAGAATAAATAATTTGGAGCTTCAGCTTTGCCTTAATTTATTCTACCTACCCCGCTCCCTCCTGTCCTCTTACCACCCCCTCCCCCTCTCAGGTACCCTATTTAATCACTCTCTCCCCCCTCTCTTCCTCTCTCTCTCTCCCCCCCCCCCAGCTCCCTCAGTTGCTCTGAGTAGGAGACTGCTTCAGCTAGCACCCCACCCCATGCGGAGGTCACTCTGAGCACATCAGAAGAGCCCCACAGCCAAAGAAACCAGGTATGGAAAATGGATGTTCCAGGGAGCTTCTCCTGTTCCTGAGCTGCTGAATTGCACTGGAAGAACCCTGCTGGTGCTCCGCGTCAGCTGCCCAACCACCCCCACCACTACCCTTGGCGGGCTCTGCCTTTTATAGGTGCTGTGAGCCAATCATCCTACTTCTACACCAGCAGCTTATCAGAAGCCGCTGCTAGAGGTCATACTGCTACTGAATGCCCACTCTCTGCCACTATACTCCTCTTTAGCAGTCCTGGCAAAGAATTGAGCAGACCTTATAGAAAAACAAATCTCCCTTTTCTTTTCTCTCACCATCTTTACCAGCAGATGCACCTTAGCACTTAAAAAAAACAAACAAACAAAAAAAAAAAAACTATATACATAATGTTTGTATGTATGTATGTATGTATGTATGTATGTATGTATGTATGTGTATAACCCCACCAACGCTCACTTCTCCACTACTGCCAATAAAATGATTTTTTTTAACTACGGACCCATTCCTAGTCCAACCCTCCATTGTTAGTCTGACCTTCTGTCCTCCCTCAATTATCTCTCATAGACAAAAATGCCATCTCCGGGTGCTACTAGATACCAACCTGGAACAAATCATCTCTGAAAAGACCAGGGCCAATTACAGAACGGGGAACCACACAACCCTCGATTGGGCTTTGGTGTCACACCCTTCCAACATTCGGTCTGCTGGTATCATGGTGGATGCTCTTAGTGACCATTCACCCATCTTCCGTATCTGGAAAAATCATTCCCCCAGGGTCCCTCCTCGAATACTCTCCTCCCGAGACTACTCCAAGTTCTCGGAGGATGCCTTCAATTCGTACCTCAGCAACCTCGACTGGACCCCCATACGGCTCCTCCCAACTCTAGACGAAGCCTTGGAGTTCTTCCAAAATCCTTCAGCTCTGCAGCTAACCTGTTCGCCCATTTAGGAAACTCCGAACATAAGGAAGCTGCCATAGATGGATTACCACTGAGCTCAAATCTCTGATGGCAAACCGACAAGGCATGGAAGCGCCACAAATACTTCAGCCTGCCTGCAGACATTTTGTCCTATAAAAAATAACCGAATGAGTGTTGCCACTAAGACGGTTGAAGTATGTCAAGCTTCTCCAGCAAACTACTCTGACCAACCCATGGTCATCTGGTCCCATATCAATGACCTGATAAAGGCAACAAGAACCCTCCTCTGGCCCTATGGAAGTCAGTGGCCTTATGTCTAATGACAGTCATGAAATTGCAGCTGCCTTCAAAGTTACTTCAGCCTGGATGGCTACAAGTCCAGCCTTACACCTACCCTCGAGCCCCCTGCTCTGAGATGCCTTGCCCCACACGCCGCTTCTTTCACCTACTGATTAGTAAAGGTCAAGGAGGTATTCCCTCTTAAAGACCATCAAAGACAAAGGTTCTGGAGGGCCCGATGGCCGTGGCACGTGCCATTGCTCTAGCTGTCACATGGCTAATCAACCGATCCCTGCTTGAACGTACTGTACCCCATACCTGGAAAGAAGCTGTTGTGATCCCTGTCCCCAAAGGGGGGTCCTAGGGAATTCATTGGTAACTACAGGCCTATTTTGCTGCTTTTGTGCTCTGGCCAAGATTCAGGAAAGACTAGTATACTGTCAACTCTGTGACTACCTTGAGGCCAACCGGTTACTAGCTTCCACACAACACTGCTTTAGGCAGAACCATGGCACTAATACAGCCCTCATAAAATTCTCAGCTGACTTCCTGGGGCCATGGACAAAGGATTCCCCACAGGAGCTGTTTTTATTGATCTATCTAAAACCTTCAAAGTAGTGGACCACAAACTCCTCCTATCCAAACTGGCTACCTTTGGCATGGATCAACATTCCCTTACCTGGTTCACTTGCTACCTATCTGGTTGATCCCAGCAGGTCAGGTGGAAGACCGTGACCTCAGATCCACTCCCCCTAAGTGAGGGGTGCCTCAGGGTTCCATCCTGGGCCCCCTTCTCTTCTCTCTATTCATCAACGATCTTAATTCGCACTGTGGAGGCAGCTCTGTCATTCAGTATGCAGATGATGCTATCATCTACTGGTTCCCGAGCAACCCATCTGACCTGGGACCCCATCTGCAAGCTGACTTTGCCAAGTTAGAGTCCTGGCTTACTGAGAATAAGCTGGTTGTAAACACCACAAAAACCAAGGCAATGCTATTTGGTCAGAGAAACCTTGGCACAGACTGTAGTACCTTGCTCACTCTGGCTTCATCCACAGGCAGCCGCATCGAGGTTGTGAGTTCCCTCAAGTACCTGGTGCTAACCCTGGATCAAGGGTTTACCCTCAAACCTCACTTGGACCAGGTAACCAAAGCAATGCACCACAAACTGGGCCTGCTGTACCGCCTGAATGACCAGCTCATCCCCGAGTCTAGAATCACCATTGCCAACAGCCTACTCCTTCCAATACTGACCTTTGCTGCCCCTATTCTACAGGGGTTGGCTAAACAAGAAATGAGCAGGCTTCAAGTTCTCTATAACAAAGTAGCTTGGTTTGCGTCACAGTCCCACAAAAGACTGCATCACTACGAGGCCCTTGCGTCCCTACAATGGCCCTTCCTAGATGGTCATTTTCAGTACCCTCTACTCTGCAACACGTACAAGCTCATACACTGCAACCCCCCTGACAGCCTGGCCAGTCTCCTGGTTCCCAAGCGCTCAGCACGTACCCTACGAATCACTGGGTGTAACCTTCTAGTTAAACCCAGGGTTCACACTACTGCCGGCAGTAAATCCTTTGCCACCACATTTCCTGCCCTATGGAATAAGCTTCCTCCTCCTCCTTCAGGACACCCCCTCCCTTGAAAAATTCTGTAAGGAACTTCATGCTCACCTACTAGAAGTTAGCATCTGCTCCTGTCAATAAGGGAACCAACCTTAGGCCAGGTCCTTACTAGCCTAGACATGCACTGCTGTATGAAGTAGTACTTTCCCTCCTGATTGCTACACTCCTACCCCAGCATATTCCTGTAATTGTTAAATGGCATCCTCTGGAAACTAATTTTGGCACACTGTCAGCACTGTTTATCAACGTATTTACTCTTATTGAACTGCTCTGCACTTGTTCCTTTGTTGTACCTGTTTACCTCTAACTAAATCTGGGTTGCCCCTGAAAAGGGACCTTTGGGCTCAGTGGGTCACCCGTTACCAAATTGAATAAATAAAATAAATATAGGTGGAATGGCAACCCGTGATGTAAAGTAAAGCAGGCATTAATCCCTAGTAATGCATGCTTCATTTTGCAGTACTGTAAATGTCCACATTTAAGTCACTAGTGAGCAGCGGCTGAACTGGTAATCTCCACCCACCGCCCAGTGGTCACCATTGGATCATTGCCATCGTCAGTTGCACCATTACTACAGCGGCAATCTGCTTAAAATAAAAATATATTCCAAGGCATAGAATCTCAATCCTGTACCTGAATCGAGGAGTTTCAATGTGTCTGTTGATGTTGTTAGTAGCCATACTCACCTGTTTTTGTTTGCGATCGGCAATGTTTGAGTGCAGTACGTTAATCAGTGATCCCACAATTCAGTGCACAGCAAATAGCAATGAACTGAGCAAGTTACGAGTACATTTGCAAATGCAGAGGTAGCTTTTACTAAAATCTAGTGATGTAGCATTTGTCAGCGTGTATTACTGCTGCACATTTTGTATGTTTTTTGGGATATAACAGTAGCCAGCAGGCACAACATAAAAGATGTTCTGTTTGTGAAAAGCAAATGCAGGCATTAAAAACAATTTGCAATCAGCAGAAACGTGCGTGTCTGTTTCATTACAAACTGCAGTTGTGAGATGCATTTTTGTAGCGCTTGCCATGTTACAAGCGCATTAATGCACTCCAGAGTCTGGATCTACTAAGGAATTAAAGCCCGGTTGGTTTTCAGAGGCACTCTGTCTTCAGCCTCGTGCCCCCCACCGAACTGGGCATTAATTCCCTAGTAGAGCCCTCCTCTGTCGTGCATTAATGCTTACGTATAGACTATACCTCCCCCCAGTGGCGGTGACTAAGTTCTTCCCTGTCATTATACCTCTCTGAGGCAGATGTGGTACAGAGTGGGGTACGTACTTACATTGCTTTTGGCAGTACCCTGTCCTCCGCCAGTTCTGGACTGAAATAGCTTGGTCTGTTTCACATAATGCAGACCAAAATATCTGTTGATCCCTTGGGATTGTTTGAGGTGGAGACGCGTGTTGAGGAGGGTTGGGAATTTTATACTAGTCTATCCGACTTATGTTGGTGACGGTGAGGTGGTGTATCCAAAATGCTTTGGTCCCCCAATTCATGCCCTACAGTACAGATGTGGAAGGACTCATTGCTCACTATGCTCCAGCTAGAATTTTTGACATACGATTTCAAGGGCTGGTCTGATTAAATTTGAACAGAGTGGGGATGGTTTAGGGAGCTATAATGGATTGTATGAGGAAAATCTTCAATTCTAACTCGTAGTCCTATCTGATAGGATTGTTTTGTTTCTCTTTATTGATATTTCTTATTAAACAGTCAACCACAGACAGTACATCATAGAACATACAACATCCATATTTGATTTCCTCCATAAAAGGTAAAAGAAAACACTATTATATTAAGAGTAAAATGTATATGAACTATATAGATGGGTCCCTACATACTACATATTGCTTTAAATTCATCTACACATCTGTAATCTGCTTTTGTTTAAAGAAAAGTTCATCACCCCTGATTGCCATATGTTTTAAGCTACCCAAGCATCATCCTGCTTTCGTAATCGTTAATTCTGCAGCTGTTAGTATACTCATAAAAGGCGCCCATTGAGTCATGAATCTATCCACCAGGTCCTGCAGCTGGTACGTTCTCTGCTTCAGGGCAAGAGCCCTTACGGATAGGGTGTGCCACTGTGTGACAGTGGGGGTCTCCCCTGATACCCAGGTGTTCAGAATAACCTGTCTGGCCTGCACCAGGAGTATCCTGGCCCATTTCTGATACAGTGACCACTGCTCGGCCTCCTCCTCTGCTACTCCAAATAGCAGGCTAAGGGGCGAGACCGGTATCGCCAAGCCCAGCATGGCACTCAGCTGCTGCCCTATCACCTTCCAGTATCCTCAGAGGTGTGGACAGTCCCAAAAGTAATGGAAGTACATGCCTCTGTGCTCCTTGCACCTTCCACACATCCCGGACACCTCCAGGTGGACTCTGTGAGTTGCAGCTGGAGGGCAATAAAGCCTATGCACAAATTTATAGGTACTTTCCTTCTGTTTATTGCAAGACAATAAACCTATGTGTGATTCCAGTATGAGGCCCCAGTTCCCTCCTATACTAACACCCATGTCTCTTTCCCGTAGGTTACGTGTCTTGTCAGTCATACCTCCATGTTCTGCCTTAGGAGGTGTGCAACATTCCTCAGCATCCCTCTGGAATCCTTCCTGGCTTTGCATAGGATCCCCTCCACCTGCTCCAGAAGTGCATTTCCCGTAGCCTGCCTCTGTACCTCTACAGAAATTTCTGATCTGGAAGAACCTAAACAGATGGCTGCCTGGAACTCCTACCTTCTCCCTGATCTCCTGGAAGGAGGCCATATTTCCCCTACTATACATATCTCCTACACACTGCGCCCCTTTTCCTTCCCACTCCTCCAGGAAGGCTGGATCCCCTATACTTGGCCTAAAAAAGGGATTTCTGGCAATGGGTAATAGCGAGGTCTCCTGCTCTTTGCTCTCTAGCTCCCCTTATATTCACCCAACATCTAGCACCCATATAACCAGTGGATCTGGTGCCCCAGGGAGGCGTGACACCTACGCCTCCTGCAGTCAGCCTGCCACCTCCACCCACCACCTCCAAATCCAGCCAACTGGTGATGCCTGCCCCAGCCACCCAGTCCTTTATTATGCATGTCTGTGTTGCCAGGAAATACTGTTTCAACGGGAAGTTCAGTGCCCTCCCGCCATTATTCGCTCGGTCTCCCAGAGTGACACGCCATTTCCCTTGCACCGAACTCCATGAACCACTTTTCCACTTTTTATTTATGTCATTTTTGCTAAGGTCCATAGGAAGCATCTGGAGCAAGTAGAGAATCCTGGGCAATGTATCCGCTTTAATTAGGTTTTATGTGCCCTATCAAAGATGGGGTCAAGGCTCGCCATCTCCTCAATTCCTCTATCAAGGTCTTGATCATGGGCATATAGTTCAGCTGATATAAATCCACTATCCTTTTTCCTATGGTCAGACCAAGGAACTTAAGAGGTGGACACCACCCACAGTCCCCAACCACTCCCTCCTGGTCCCATCCCTCCGTTACCGATGTAAAGAACCTCCGGTTTATCTGTTAATCCTGTGACCTGAGAACTCAGCAAAGCGGATGGTACTGATTTCCTCGAGTATAGGATCATGTCAGCCGCATATAGTGACAATTTATGCTGAGCTTCTCCCCTCCCCTTTACTCCCCTGATACTAGGTTGCTGTCTAATTGCGATGGCCAGTAGCTCTATTGCCAGGGTGAATAGGAGGGGTGATAGCAGACACCCCTGCTTCATACCCCCTATATAGGGGAAATCTTTCAGACCTCCTACCATTAATCAATACCGAAGCCTGGGGGGAGGCATATAGGGCCCTCGCCATTCCCACAAATTCCTTCCCCAATCCAAATCTGTCCAGTACTTCAAATAGCTACCCCCACTAGATATGATCAGATGCCTTCTCAGCATCTAGAGATAGAATCTCCGTGAGTCTTGGCAGCTGTGAGGAGCACTGTATCACGTTAAGGACCTTCCTCACATTGCGGTACGAGTGTCGCCCTAGGATAAAACCCGTCTGGTCCAGGTGAATCAAGGTGTGGAGAAGTCCATCCAAGCGGACGCCAGGACCTTGGCATGATTCTTGCATCAGCATTTAAGAGTGATATAGGCGATATGATGTACAGCTCTGCGGGTCCCTCCCAGGCTTCGGTATGACTCATAGTCGCCTCACCCATTGTGGGAGGCAAGAGCTTTCCTTCTCTGGCCTCTTTAAACAGGCCCCGGAGATGATCTACCACCCCTTGACCCACCACTTTGTAGAATTCAGCAGGTAGCCCATCAGGGCCACTTGTCTTCCCTAATTTCAGCTTGTTAATGGCTCTACTAATTTCCTCCTTGGAGATCTCCTTACTTAGCATTTTCTTTAGTGGCTCCAGTGTGCGTGGTATCTCAACCCTGTCTAAAAGCTTTCGCCCCATCTATCATGCCGGCACATTCTGCCTGGTACAAGGCCTAGTAGAATTGGCTAAAGCACCTCCTGATGATTTGAAGGTCCTTATGTAGAATCCCCTGGTGATCCCTAATCTCATTTATTCTCGTACACCCTCTTGCCTTTGATCAGGTTCACCAGCAGTGGTCCCGGTTTGTTGCCCCATTCATAGAACTTATGTTTCCAGAAGAACTGTGCTCGTGCCTCCTCCATCACCAGACTGTTCAAGGCTTCTCTACTAGCTGCCAGCAGGTGTAGCAATTCCTCCCCTCCTTCCCTGGCTGCCTTGCGCTCAAAATTCCTCACTTGCAGCCACAACTCTTCCTGTTACTGCGGCTTCCCTTTTTTGTACCATGTCACATACACAATTATGGTCCCTCTGAGATATGCCTTCCCTGCGTCCCAGAACATTTGTATAGATGGTGCTGTGTCTTTATTTAGTGAAGTATACAGAGCCATCTGATCCTGAAGGAAGGTTTTTAAACTACTGGAAGCCAAGTAAGTAGGAGGGGGAAGAGCCATAAGTGCCCGTGACTGCTGAGCGCCCATCTCCAGGGTAGCAATCACCATTGCATGGTCAGAGATGCAGATGAGTCCGTGCTTGACAACAGCCAATTTAGGGTACCACTTCCCCACCAATATACATATGGTCTAGTCTAGCCCATGTCTTATGTAGGTTTGAGAAAAAAGTATACTCCCTCTCTTTGGGGGTTTGTCGCTCTCCATGTATCCAACATATCTAAATCCATCAGGCCCTCTTTCCATTTCCTCACACCCTCCCCTCGCCTTTCCCCTTCTGAGTGGTTCAAATAGACATCCAGGGTGCAGTTAGTCTCCCACCATCACTAAGCCCTTGAACTGCTCCTTGATCAGCAGATCCAAAATGCTGTGGTAGAAGGCTGGGTCAAAAACTGCAGGCGCATAGACTGTCCCAAAAGTGATGGGCACTTCATATAACGTCCCCTCCACAAAAATATATCTTCTCTCTTTCCCATCCTGCACAATTCTAGAAGCCGTTAAAGAGAAGTCTCTTATGTAGCAATACAACCCCCCCCCCCGCTTTTATGGGAGGGGAAAAAGAGGCATAGCAGGCTACCACCCAGTTATGCACCAATTTCTGATGTTCTGTCGGTGTCAAGTGAGTTTCTGAAGCAGCACAACATGGGTGCACGCTTCTCAAGACCATCGGAACAGAGGTTATCCTGACTGGAGAGAAGCTCTCAAATTCCATGACACAATATTCACCTCTCTTTGTTAGCCATCACTAAAGTAACTCTTCCTTAGCAATTTCTCCCTCACAGGCATCCACCCTCCGTACAGGACCCTGAACTCCTCCATACACATTTTGTAGCATGCTTCAGACCCCTGGTTATAGCAGTAACACTTAAAATAAACATGAAACTTTACCATATAAACCTGTAACCACTGAACTATATACATTCACTCTCTCTCATCCCACCCAGCCCCCATTAACATACAACATTCCAAAACAGAATAGGTATGCCCCACTTTGTAGGAAAACATTTTGGTGAAGGTTTGGTTTGAAATAACCCATCTCTCCCCAATCGCATCCCAAATTCTCTTTCTCTGCAATTTTTTTGTTTTGTTTGAGTCCTCCCATGAGTTTGCCCAGTTGCAGCCTGTCATTACCAGCAGTGACTGAGCCCATTTCCCCTCCTGAGCAGGCAGGTAGCTTTCTCTTAAAGATCCTCCTGCTCTCCCTATTCCCATATCAGCGTACATCTAATATATCTTCCCCCTTCCCTGCCCTTACACCAGTTAAACTGTATATACCCTGTAATGAAGACCAGCTGTATGGCAGGCCCCAAGTCAAATCCAATGCCCAGGCCCACCACACTGCTACTCACAGGTCTTGATTCCACACTGCCATGCGGGTGGCTGCCCTTGTGGCACACTTATCCACTCTCCTTGGTCATGTCCCAAAATCGGTGCATCCTGTCGAGTGTCCAGGGTCGCTAGCCTTTGAACTGTTCGTCAGGGATGCCCAGTCACGTCTTCATTGCCAGGCACATCCGGGGAGTATCTCGGAATTAATCACGGGCCACCTGCCTCGTATGGTAGTGGGTCCTCGAGCACCGAATCAAATGGCTCCCTGCTGGTAGACCTCTTTTGTTCTAATAAGGTAATGTACAGCCTCGTGTGGGCATCCAGGGGAAAACAAATAGAGTTAAGTTAGCCATCTCCTCACATGCAGGATACCCTCCACCAGCACGCTCATCCTATTTTCTTCTTTAATTCCACTGCAAATGTAGTTGCTTTGTCCACCTCCCAGAAGCTGTAGGAAGCACCTTAATGCCTAATCTGGAGTGTCGCGGAGAAGAGCATGTGCTACCCACTTTCAGATGCTGACATTCAGTGATCACCTTGTTGCATGCCCGCCTTTCTTCCCTATTCTTGGAGAGTGGTCTTGTGAGATGTACAACTTAGTCCTTCATACTTTAGCTCTGTTGCCCTCAGTAGGCATTCCAAACCTCCTGCCTATCCTGGAAGTTTTGGAATTGAAAAATTACTTGAAGGGGCAGCTGCCCTTCCAGTGGCTGCGGTAACATGCCCAATGCGCCCGCTCTTATTTGTATTGCCCCTTTTTCAGCTTGAGGCCCAGCAAGGCCGGCAATGTTACGGCGCAGAATTCCAGGATGTTCTTCCCTTTTCCTTCTGGGAGGCCCCTGAGGCACAAATTGGTTAAATTGTTTTTATGGTTGGGCTGACAAATGCCACTGATCTGAGGTCTGAACATTTGTCGTCCAAAACCTCTGCAGAGCTTTTAAGTTTGAGCCAATCAATTTTGACTACTGTTGACTGAGTGGGGTAGGCTAGAAGACCCAGAGGAAGCCTTCAGGGATAAGTAGTGTGCTGGTGGGATCTGGCAACTTGGCATGCACATGGTCTGGATTAAAGTTGTTGCTAGTCTGGGTCGCAGGCATGATGTAGACCTGTACGGTGTGAGAGGACAACCATCACGTTGGCAGTTGTGCCTGTCATCCTATCATGGGTACTAGGAAAAAGGCATCTGTGTGTCTGTCAGCAAAGCAATGGAATTTGTTTTTCCTTTTATTTTGACTGTGCTGGTGAGTTTTTAGATGGTGGTGATCATAACCTGCAGATCTTACTTCAAGGGTATGTCTTACAGCAGGACACACACATGACTATTGCCGCCAGGCACTAGGACCACCCGTAAACATTTCTAGCTAGCAGTCTGTCGGGGGTTGCCCACTCCATCACCCTCTGATGTTGGCCAGTCCTATGAGTGGGTGACCCCCGTGCCCTCCTCATAAATTCTATTCCCACCATCGACCAACACATGTTGGACCTCCAGAGACTGCTGGAAGTCTGTCGACCACCATTCTTTCTGTTTTTCCTTAATTTTCTCACCCTAGTTTTTTGTTTTCTCCTTGATTCCTTTTGCATGTTGGACCCATCCTTGTCTTTTGACTGGGCCTCCAGTTGAAGTGTGTTTGTGGGAAGCATCTGCCAGAGAAGGACAGCCACTCTGCCAGTGTCCACTGCCTCAGGCCTACCCACCAAACTCAGGCCTACAACATTTGCAGAGGCTTCAACCAGGCCACTTTTTTTTGTGTAAAATTTTTATTTGCTTTTCTAAATATGTTCAACAGACAAAAAGAAATTGTATACCATAACAGCCACTGGCAATATACCATAAAGAAGTTCACAAATACATTTCATCTCAATACATACACGATGAGTGTTTAACCATTTAAGCCAGATTAGAAAATCAATTCTCCAGTGACAAGGACCATTTCCAATTCTAAAAAAAAAAAAAAAAAAAAAAGGGAGATATAATCAACTATTTACAAAGATCCACATCTATAAAAAAAATTGATTATGGTCACCACCAGGTTATATGATCATTATGGATAATAGGCGGTAGGCACACTTCATTGATGTTTCAGTAACACTACATAGGGCTGAAATCTGGGGCACAAGCATTCAATGCCCCAATCCTCATCCTTCAAAGCCTCCTTCTCAAATCCCATGTCTTGCTGGGAGATGGCCGAGAGGAGTGGATTCCATATGATATTAAAGATCTCTGCCCTTTCCTGAATCTGGTAAGCCCTCCTCTCCATAGCCAGAGCCGAGAGTGTCAATGTTTTCCATTGGTGAGAGGGATCCTGCCGAGATCCAAGTGTTTAGGATACATTGCCTAGCTATTGCTAAGGCCACCTTTAACCACTTTCTATGGGTACACTAATCATCCCTCCTCCCAGTCAATACCGAATAAGAGTTCAATAGGATGGAGGGATACCCGCCTCTGTCCTTTCATTTAGAAACTCCACCAATTCCTGCCAAAATTCTGTAGTCGGGGCACCTCCAAAACAATGTATGTATGTGCCCACGCCCTTTGCATCGGGGCATATTTCTGAAACTTCCAGACGGCTTTTTGTGAACCACCGCGGAGGATAAAGTCTATGAACAAACTTATAGGCCGATCCTTTATATCTGTTTAACAGGAGGCCCACATGTGTTTCCATTAAAAGCTCCCAATTCGATTCAGAGATCGTAGTCCCAAGGTCCCTCTCTCATAGAGCTCTCCTGTTCGAGCTTCCGTCCTCCAAGACCTCTCTGAGAATACGCACTGCGGTACCTATTATCCCCTTAGGATTACACCGGGCCTTACAGATTACCAATTCCAGGCTCGACTGTTGCATGGGCTGAGAGCCTGGTTCACCCAGACTAAGAGCAAAGTCTCTAGCCTGAAAGAATCTAAATGTGTGATTACCCTGGATCCCCCATCTTGTCTTTAATTCCTCGAGGCGATATGACGGACCCTCATACAATCCTTCACACACTGTATTCTCCTCTCGTCCCATTCCCGAATCCCTGGTCCTCCAGGCCAGGGAGAAAAAGGATTACCACTCAGGGAAGGAGTAATGTCTCTGCTTCATCATTACTAACCCCTGCTCCTTATCTGTTCCCACCCTTCCAAAGTCCATACTACCATCGGCCTGGGATGCGATTGATGGGGCATGCCCTCCTGCCACCCCTCCTCAGATAGGCTGATAGTCGGCCCTTTACTCCCTCTCCCTCCAAGTCCAGCCAGCTTGCTGCCTCTGGGAGCGCTACCCAGTCCTTGATTGTCCTTGCCTGCGAGGCTAAGAAATAACTTTTGACGTCTGGAAAATATAAGCCCCCTCTTCTCGTCTCCAGCTTCAGTCTTTGGAGGCCAATTCTAGGCCTCTTTCCCTGCCAGAGATAGTCAGAGAACCCCCCCATCCAACCAGGCCACTTAACGCCGTCGCCAGTAGGCCCTTGAAAAATTCCTCTTTCAGCAGAAGGTTGCCAACATGGAATGGGAGCTGCAGGCCAGAAGCTCTTCTTCTTCACCGGCCCAGTCTTCGGGTCACAACCCTCCTCCAGCGGGAAATCTGGTGGCAGGCTTAAGCACCTGGATAAGGACCAAGAAAAACCCTGGTCCACCTCCCATTTGCAGTCCCCACATAAGGCCAAAACTGCAGTGGGTGTGGTCACCTCCTCAGGGGTGACCTCCTCTGCCTCGCATGCCCTTTCTCCCTCAGGACTACCCTTGGCAGTGCCTCCCACCAATTTCTCCTTGGCCGGTGAGGCTTCTCGGGGGCAGGATCCTCCCGTTCCCCAGCCCCTGCTCTGGACCCCTTATAGTTGTAGGGCTGCAGTCAGGAAGCTTTGTCAATCCCTCTTCCGATGTGGGCTTGGTGAGCTCTGGGTCCTCTACTGCCACCCGTCCACTGCCCTCGGCTGCCTCAGTGACCTCTTACTCTGCCGTGGAGTCTATGCCTTCCCGCATCTTCCCCAGCTATCCCTGATCACCTTCACCTCCTAGAGATGTGCCTGGGACTGACCTCTCCCTCTGACAGATGCCGGTCCCTCCTAACCTGGCTCCGGTGCCAGTCAGCAGGCCTCTTCCTCCTGCGATGCCTGTCTGGCCTCAGCCTGCACCAGTGCTAGCTCCTCCACTGATGCTGGTTCTGGTTCTTCTGCAACAGACGCCCGAGCCAGCCCCTCCACAACTGATGTCAGTGATAATAGACTTAGTCTATGCTGTCATCCCTGTGAGATTTTACGCAAGCATGGCTCCTACTTCCACAGGACCCAGCCCTTCGGAGCCCCTTGTGGCCAGACGCCGATCACTCCCAGGGAACCCCACCCTGCACCTTGCTGCCCTGTGCCCTATACGCCTCCTCTGTGCCCGGGAGACAATGGAAAATACTACCCAGATCTTCAACCTCCTGACAAGTCTGGGAGTCTGGTGAGGAAGGGGATGAGGGGGCTTCCCTCTGTCCTCCATGGTTTCCTGTGATGGAGATGACACCAATATACATACCTTGGTCTCTCTTCTCCCCCACCCCTGATGACCCATCTTTCGGCAGGGTCATGTGCCAGATCCAGTCGGCCATTGGCTTTGAGACAGAGGAATTGGATCCATCCCAAAACTGGCTGTCCTCCTACCGTAGTCAGCTGGACTCTTCTCCCCTGGTGGTCCCTCCTCTGATCGACACTTTTGAGGATGCCACCATGGCACCCCATGGCAGCCTGGCATTGCCCGGTCTGGAAACCCACTGTCTAGGAAGGCTAATAAGTTATACAGGGCCCCAGTGGGGAAGCTCTTCTTTGGGGAGCAGCTGCAGGTGGACTCAGTGGTCATTAACGCTGCCCATGACTACGCTAAGCGGACTAAGCACCAGAGTTCCCTCCCCCCCGGACAAGGAATCCCACAGGCTGGACCACTTTGGAAAGTGGGCCTTAACCTTGGCCATGCTAGTCATATGGACTATAAATTACATGGCTCACATGATTCAATACAAGGATGTATTGTGCGACCAAACTGTGGAGATGACAAAGTCTCTCGCAGAAGGCCCGGCTAGCCAGCAGCTACTTCAGGCCCTCAAATCTGGAGTGGACATTGGCTGACACCTATGTTCGGCTTATGGTGTCTTGGATGCTTCAGCCCGGGCGGCGGCAGTCTGCATCTGCCTCCATCGTCACTCCTGGCTGAGGGTGTCTGAGTTTGATCAGGATGTGTAGATGTCCATCCTGAATGCTCCCTTCAGAGGATTTAAATTGTTTTGGGGCTGACTTACAGATATCCTCTCTAACTTACGAGCCTCTGGGTATACCCTGCGCTCTGTGCACTCTTTTATATACCGTACCATACCCAGCCCAAGAGTGCCCAGTGAGTGTCCTTTCATCAGGTGACCCACAGAACCTGACCCTCCTCCAAGCCTGTTAAAAATAAGGCTGCCTCGGCCCTGCCTGCCCCTCCTACTTCTTCACCTCCTCCAGCAAGGGCCTTAGGGGGGAGGGGCGATACTAGCCACAGCCCCCACTTCAGCCTGGCCCCTTGCCTGACTCTCTTCCCCTCCCCCTTTCTGATGGATCAGGTGGCGGCGGTAGGGGGTCAGTTCTCCATGCACCGGGACTGAGATTACAGGCAACAGTTGGGTGCTGCAGCTCAAAGCTCATGGTCACAACCTGTAACTCATTGTGGTCCCCAGAAAGACCCCTGGTTTCCTCTTCTTACCCCGCCCTGGAGACGTCCCAGTTCTGTGAGAGGAGATTCAGTCCTTGCTCAGAAAAAGGGCCAGAAGCTCAGCAGGGCAGGGAGTTCTACTCCCATTTCATTTTGGTGCTAAAATGCTCAAGGTGACCTCACGCCCATTCTGGATCTTGGAGTTAAGTCACCTCATCCAGTACAAGAAGTTCAGGATGGTAACCCTCCAGGGTCTGCCTCCCCCTCCTGCACCAGGACAATTGGATATGATTCTTTGACATGCAGGACTCTTATCTTCACGTCAGGATATGCGCCTCCCACAGACAGTACCTCAGATTTAATTTCCAGGGGGCACATTTCCAGTTCTGGGCCCTGCCCTTTGGCTTGCCCTCTGCCCCTCGGGTGTTTTACAAAATGCTTAGCAGTGGTTACAGCTGCCCTCAGGAGGCAGGAATTCAGTGTCATCCCTTATCTGGATGATTGGCTCCTGAAAGCTTTTGTCCAAGGATAGCTTACTACAGACTCTGGAACATAACCACCAGGCGTGTTCCAAGATGTGGACATTACGGTCCAACTTGCCCAAGTCTTCTGTGATGCCATTCCAGCGACTCCAGTACATTGGGCCAGTCCTGGACATGGCTTGGGGCATGGCCTTCTTCCCCAGGACAGGGCAGACCATCTCATAGCGCAAGCTCACTTGCTGTTTCACAGCTGCTGTGTCCCGGCTAGAGCCTTCCTCCATCTCTTGGGCTTGATGGCAGCAGCCATAATCGCAGTGCCTCTATCCAGGTTGCACATGAGGATTCCCCAATGGACACCGAGTCTAATGGGCCAGCAGCCAGATGACCTGGACCAGGAAGTGCTGTGTGTGTTGTTTTTTTTTTTTTCCTGGTGAGTTCTGCTGTGGTGGATGGAACCCAGCAACCTCCTCTGGGAGGGGGGGTTCTTTTCACTCATTCAACAAACAGAAGCAGCCACAGTTTTCAGACTTGGGTGCTGGCAACAAAGAATCTTAGTCAGTAAAGGAAAGCCAACACTCCATGCATCAGGTTTAAAATTGTTTACTGTGCAAAATAAAGTAGATTGCAGTAATAGTACCTCTTATTTAAAGGTCCAACTTTCAATACAGGTTCCACACCACAAAAACAGTGTACCAGCCCAGTGCTTTGAGGTGCGATACCTCCATTCACTCAGCAGATTCTTACCACAGATGCTTCGGGGATGGGGTAGGGAGCTCACCTGGGACCCCACCAAACTCAAGGGATGTTGTCCAACCTGGAATCCTCGCTCCACATTAATGTTTTGGAGATGCAGGTGGTTCTTTATGCCCTACAGACCTTTCAGACTCTGCTCTCCTTGGGCCTTCTGCTGGTCCAGATGGATAACATCAGTGTTGTCCACTATATCAGCAAACCGGGACAGTCACTCATATCCCTTCTGCAAGGAAGCAATGCAGGTCTGATACTGGGCTCTAGACCACGGCCTGGAACTCTCAGCTGTCCATGTTCCAGGAGTCCAAAACATCTTGGTGGATGACCTAAGTTGGTCAGTCAAAGGCGCACGAGTGGGAGCTCCTGACCTTCGTAGTAGAAGACCTCTTTGACAGATGGGGTCATTCAGAATTGGACCTTTTTTATCTCCCCACTCAACTCAAAACTGCCTCTTTTTTGCTTGCTTGATCCAGGGCCTGGAGTTTTCTGGTGAGATGTGTTGTCCCTCTCCTGGAAAGGAAGGTTTGTGTGTGCCTTTCCGCTCCTTCAGAGGATTCTAATCAAACTCCAAATAAAAAGACCTATGATGCTCCTCCTCCTCCCCCTCTTGACCCTGTCAGATTTGGTTCTCCTTACTTCAGCAGTTAACAGTGGAACCCCAGTACCTCTGTCCCTGTTCACTGGCTTGCTCTTTGAGAACTGGGGCACCCTGGTCCATCCGGACCTCAGTCCCTGCACCTTCATGAATGGCTTCTGAGGACACAGTCATGACCTGGTTTGGGGTGTCTTTTAATGTGGCTGATTTCCTGGTGGCAGCTGGAAACCTTCCATCAAGGCCACTTATTCTCTGAAATGGAAGCGCTTTGAGCTATGGGCTGCTTCACGTCCTGGGTTCTTTCACTTGTCCAGTGAATTTAGATCTTGGAGTGCCAGTCTGAGGTACTCCCTAAGGTACATGTTCGCCATCTCTGCATTCCATGTGCCTATTCTATTGATGGTCATACGGTGGCACAGCTGGAGGTGCTGGGTACATTTTGAGGGTCATCCTTCACCTGAAGCCTCCTATCCACAATCCTGTCCCTCCTTAGGACTTGAAATTTTGTGTTGGAAAAACTTACTTTGGCTCCTTTTGAGTCTGTTGTGACTTGAGCTATGCTTTCTGTCATTGAAATCGTTATTCTTAGTTGCCATTACTTCCGTCAAGAATTTCTGTGCTACAGGCACTCATATGTGAGCAACCTTATTTGGTTTTCCCCAAAAAAGAGGGTGTCTTTGCGTACTAACCCTAAGTTTCTTCCTAAGGTGGTGCCTGAGTTTACCCTGAACCAAGTCATCTGCCTGCCCTGTTACTATCCAGAGCATGCCAATCCAGGGGAAGCATTGCTCCATACTTTGTATGGTGTGTACAGTATAGTAACACAGAATTCTATGCACGTCTTGAAGGACTGGAGGAAATACAAACAGTTGTTTTGTTTCCTTTGTCCCGGGATAGAGGGCATTCCTGTTTCTAAAGTGTTTGATCAAATGGTTGTCCAACTGTATTCCTGTAACAAAATAAGTATGGAAAGGAACATCTTGCAGATATCAAGGGCCATTCCACCAGGAGTACAGCTGCTTCAGCTGCGTGTTTCAGGAATGTCTCGGCTGCAGAGTTGTGCAGCAGTTACCTGGAGTTCTGTCCACACCTTTACCAAACATTACAGTCTGGACATTGCTTCTAGGCATAGGGACAATTTTGGCCTAGCCATTCTTCAGGGTCCTCTTTCTTAGACTCGAGACTGCCCTCTCCCGGACTGTTTTCTGTTATGGCAGGACTGCTTGGGACTTATTCCATATGTGTGGCCTGCTGCAAGAGATACCTTTGAAGTAAGATAGTACAGTTACGTAAGAACTTTCTGCAACAGTAGATCTTTGAGAGGATCTCATGCAGCAGGCCATGCCATCCTTTCCTCCTTCTCCCTAGATCTGGTAGACCTTTCTGTAGCCTGTGGACTCCTTTTTGCTTCCGTGTCAGCAGGAACCTTCAGTATCTTCTCTGTTCCTCAGAAGAGGACACTTTGCTCTGGTCTCTGGTGGGAGAACTGAGGAGAGCATGGGGGTCACCCACTCTTGTAGGTTTGGGGGATGTTAGAGGGTGACATTGGAGTGGGCAGCCCCCTAATAGACTGCTAGCTAGAAAAGTTTCCTGGTGTTCCAAGTGCCTGGTGGCGATGGTTCCATAGGTGTGGCCTGCTGCAAGAGATCCTCTCAAAGATCTAACATACTAGCCTACTATTTGCCAGCAGATTAGGCCTTCCAGTCTGTCAGCCTGCTCATGCCTCAGAGCCCTAGTTTGGTACCAAGGACTTCCCTCCCATCGCATTTCTGTTTCCCCTGTATTCCATCCCAGCCCTCCTGGGCCAAGCCATCCCCTGCTTCATCCCCTTTCTGTACCTGTTCCACCTCCTCTTGAAACCCTGCACCATAGAAATCTGAACCAGCTCACCAGGCAGCACGTTCCAAGGTTCCACCACCCTCTCAGTGAAAAACCTCCTCCTCTTCCCCCCCTTCATCCTTCCCTCTTCCAGCTTCAAACCATGACCTCTGGTGATACCACCTTCCTTAAGTCTAAAGATCCCCTCATTGTTCACCCTTTTTATTCCCTTGAGGTACTTTGAAGACCCTGATCATGTCCCCTGGTCCCTCCTCTCCTCCAGTGAGAACAGGCCGAGCTCCTCTAGTCTCTCCTCGTATGTCAGATTTGCTAGTCCCTGTATCATCTTGGTTGCCCTCCTCTGAACCCTCTCTAGGAGCTGTATGTCCCTCCTCAAGTGCAGTCTCCAGTACTGCACACAGTACTCAAGATGTGGCCTAACCAGTCCATTGTACAGTGGCAGGATTACTTCCCTGCACCTTGAGGTGATCCCTGTTGCAGTGCAGCCCAACATCCTGTTTGTCTTGACTGCCGCCCTGCTCAGAATTATTCATATTTGCATCCACCAGGACCCCTAGGTCTTTTTCCCCACAGTAGCCTCCAGCACCTCCCCACCCAGGGTGTACTCGTGTTAGAGGTTCCTCCACCCGAGATGCAACACCTTGCACTTGGAGGAACTGAAATTTAATTTCCAGGTGCGAACCCACCTAACCAGGGTCTCCAGGTCCTCTTGCAGGGCCACCTTCCTTCCTCCCCCTCAACCACTGCTCTCAGCTTGGAGTCTTCAGCGAAGAGACTCATTTCACACCCCTGCCCTCCCTGATATCGGATATGTATGCATTAAACGGGATCGGCCCCAGGACCGAACCTTGTGGTGCCCCACTAATGACTCCCGTAGGGGTAGAGAGCTCCCCAGTGACCACCACTCTCTGAGTGTGCCTAGCCAGTTTCCTATCCATCTGACCATCAGTGGGCCCACAGTCATCACCCTCAGTTTCTCTGTTAGGCCATTGTGAGGGACCGAGTCAGACGCTTTGCTGAAGTCTAAGAATAGCACATCCACAGGCTTTCCCCTGTCCAGTTCCAGTGTTTCCCATTCATAGAACTCCAAAAGGTTAGTTTGACACGATCTACGTGGTACAAACCCATGTTGATGACTATCCAGGCCTCCCAACTCCTCCAAGAACCCCCCCTGCCCGAAAAACAAATGTTCCTTTAGTATACTCTCCATTATTTTCCCACCACCGATGTCAAACTGACAGGTCTCTAGTTACCTGGCACTTCCCTCAACCCCCCATGGATTGGCACCACATGTGCCTCTCTCCAATCCCTAGGTACCCTCCCGGTCTCAAGTGATCTGTTGAGCTCCGCAAGAGGTGCAGCCAGTACATCCACCAATTCCCATAGAACACTCGGATGAATGCCATCCGGTCCTGGAGATTTTTCCTTTTTTAGGGCCTTAAGGGCTTTCCACACCCGTTCAGTGGGGATAGCATCATCTGGTGTCTCCCATACTGGCTGATTTTATCCTGATGTGGTACCCTCCTCCTTCCTGTTCCTTAACTGTTGCTCCGCCTTTCCTACCCTCTGCCCCTCTATCTCTGTCTGATCCCGCTTAGTAATTTCCCCACCCCTCCTAGTGAACACTGAAGCAAAGTACTCATTTAATACCTCCGCCTGGTGCCTCGCCTCCACCCACCTTCTGTGCTCAATCTGCCGATCTGGCCCTTAGTTTTCTCCACTCCCGATATACTTGAAGTACCACTTTTCCCTCCGGTATCCCCTGTGCCAACCACTGCTCTTTACTAGACTTTGCTCCCCTCACCATCCGGGTGACTTTTCTAGATGCAAGATGGTAAGTTTCTTTTTCCCTCTTCTCCCCCTTGTTGTTTTGTATTTTCTGTAGGCAGCCTTCTTTTCTCTTACCGCCTCATGAATCTCACTGGACCACCAGCACAGTTTACGTGACCTCACTCCCTTACGCTTCACCCTAGCACAGATCCTAACTACCTCCTGAAGTCCTGTTTAATGACCTTCCATCTCCCTGCAACATCAGTCTTTGATGTAATTCACTTCAAATGGTTCTTGAGAATGTTTCCCATGCCGATAAAATCCGCCCTGAAGTCCACAGCCAGTGTTCTAGTGATGCCCCCCAGTTAATTTGAAACCGACAGTGTTGTGGTCATTCCCAGCCAGGGATCCTCTACTGCCAGGTCCTTTACCAGAGCCCTTTCCGCCAGAACCACATCCAGGACATGCCCATCTCTCGTGAGGCTCCAACGTGCTGAGTGAAGAACACATCCTGAAAGCTGTCCAGTAGCTTCTGCTCCCTGGCCACCTTAGAAGTCATGGTTCCCCAATTTGTAGCTGGCATATTAATAGAAACATAGAAACATAGAATTTGACGGCAGATAAGGACCACTTGGCCCACCCAGTCTGACCATTTCCCTACCTAATGGATAAGCTGCAGATCCTAGTTAACCAGCAGCCTGCTTCTTCCTACCCCCACCCCCTAGAATTGCCTTATGACTGTCCCATACATGCTTGAATTCCACCACTGTGTTTGACTCCACAACCTCCTCAGGAAGGCGCTCCATGCATCCACAACCTCTCTGTGAAAAAATACTTTAAATTACCTCTGAGCCGCCCCCATCTTCAAATTGTGCCCCTTGTTCTTGCACACATCTTTTTTTTTTTTTTTTTTTTTTAAAGATGCTACCTCTTGGACTTTGTTGATTCCCTTGAGGTACTTGAAAGTTTCTATCATGTCCCCTCTCCTCCTTTCCTTATGCTATACATATTAAGCTCCTTAAGTCTCTTATATGTCTTCCGTGCAGACCCTGCACCATTTTAGTTGCCCTCCTCTGGACAGCCTCCATCCTGCCTGTCTTTGCGGAGATTGGGTCTCCAGAACTGCACGCAGTACTCTAGATGGGGTCTCACCAACTGTCTGTACAGAGGGATAATAACTTTCTGTTTTCTACTGGTGATGCCTCTCCTTATGCATCCCAGTATCCCCCCAGCCCTCCTTGCTGCCTTCTCACATTGCTTGCCCACCTTTAGGTCATCTGATATGACTACCCCCAGGTCCCTTTCCATTTTTGTTGTTGTTAGTATCTCATCCCCATTGTGTACTCTTCCTGGTTTTGTTTCCAGGTGCATTACCTTGCACTTCTTAGCATTGAATCTATGCTGCCATACATTTGACCATTCCTCTAACCTTGCCAAGTCCCTTCTCATCCTTTCCACCCCACCTTGTGCATCAGCTCTGTTGCAGATCTTTGTGTCATCTGCAAAGAGACATACTTTTCTTCTAGTCCCTCTGCAATGTCGCTATAAAGACATTGAAGAGGACCAGTCCCACACTGAACCCTCGCGGTACCCCACTAGTAACCTCCTACTTCTTCAGAGTGGACTCCATTTACTATTACTCTCTGTGTCCTATTCTCCAGCCAATTCTTTACCCAAACTGTCATCTTGGGACCCACTCCCAGGCTGGCTAACTTGTATATTAATTTTTGTGTGGGACTGTGTCAAATGCCTTGCCAAAGTCCAGGTAGGCCATGTCCACAGCCCCTCTCTGATCTACTGCTTTGGTCACCCAGTCAAAGAAATCTATTAGATTTGTCTGGCATGACCTTCCCGCTGTGAATCCATGCTGCCTTGGGTCCTGTGCCCCTCTGGCCTCTAGATACTCGACAGTTCTTTCCTTCAGAAGTGATTCCATCATTTTCCCTACCACTGAGGTTAAACTAACGGGTCTGTAGTTTCCTGCTTCTGCCTTGCTCCCACTTTTGTGAAGGGGAATCACATGTGCCCTCCTCCAGTCCTCGGGTACCACCCCATCCTCCCTTGATTTGTTAAAGAGGGTAGTTAGTGGTGTCACTAGTTCTACCCTTAGTTCTTTTAGAATTCTGGGATGAATCCCATCAGGCCCATTGCTTTGTCCACCTTCAGTTTTAAGAGTTCTTTCAGAACCCTTTCTTCTGTAAATGGGCAAGTATCAACTTCTGTATCCAGAGTGTTTCTGTTTGTTTTAAGTACCTCCCCCTCTTCCTTTGTAAATACTGAGCAAAAATATTTGTTTAGTATCTCTGCCTTTTCAGTCACCCTCTGCCCACCCTCCCTCCCTTTATTAAGCTTCACTATCCCTCCCTTGGTCTTCCTTCACTCCTGATGTACCTATAAAAGGTTTTATCCCTTCTTAACTGAGTTGGCTATCTTTTCCTCGGTTTGGGCCTTTGCTGTTCTGACTACCTTCCCAGCTTCCTTTTGCTTTAACTGATACCGCTTCTCTGTCCTGCACCTTCTGTGATTCCGTGTACTTCCTGAATGCTTTCTTTTTCTCTTGAACCTTCACTGCCACTTCATTTGAGAACCATAGTGGTTTCTTACATCGTTTCGTTTTATTTGCTTCACAAAAAGGCTCGTTACCTCTGTGATGACAGTTTTTATTATTCCCCATTGTTCTTCCACCCCTCCTTCCTGCCCATTTGCTAGTGCATTCCTTAGGCATTCACCCATTTTGGCAAAGTCAGCCCTCCTAAAGTCCAGTACTTTTGCCTTTGTATGGCTTAACTCTATTGCTGTGTTTATTAGAACCATACTGTTCGATGGTCGCTAGTTCCCAGATGGCTACCCACTTCTACATCTGTGATCCTCTCCATCTCCATTTGAGAGAACCAGGTCTAAGACTGCTCCCTCAAGTGGGCTCCAATACTAGTTGTCTAAGGCATTCCCCCTGTAGGGCATCTAGAATAACCCCACTCTTCGAAGGGGCTGCTACAACTGCACTCCAGTTAACATCTGGCATATTCAGATCGCCCATCAGCAATATCTCCCCTTTTTCTGCCATTCTAAGTATACTTTCTATCATTTCCTTGTCCGCTTTCTCCCCGAGAAGGGTTCGTATACAACCCTGTGCGGATTGTGGTGCCATTGCTTGTCTCCAAATTTACCCACAGTGCTTTCTTCTCCTCCCTGTTTTCCCTTTTGTTCTGTTGCTTTGATTCCTTCCTTATGTAAAGAGCTACCCTCCTCCTCCTTTTACCTCCTGTCCCTTCTGTAGATAGTGTATCCTGGTATGTTTACGTCCCAGTCATGGTTTTGTGTGTACCATGTTTCTGTGACTGCCACGATATCCAGATGTTCCTCCTCCATCAAGGCCACTAATTCAGGAAGCTTGTTACTCAGACTACGGGCATTGGTACTCATTGCTTTCCAGTTTTTGATGGCTTTACCTTCTGTTGCAGCATCCCCCACTGACCTTTCTACCTCAGTCTTTTTCTCATTTAGTACCCTGTTTTGTAGGGAGAGGCTAGGATTTTCCTGCTGCTTATCAGTGCCTCCCCCTTGACTAGTTTAAAAGCTTGCCATTGAAACATTTAAACCGATTGCTCAAAAGACTTGTTCACTTCCTGGACAGATGCAGACCATCCTGCCAGTATAGGCTGGTGTCCCTCCAGGTGGAACCCCAGTCTCCAATGAAGCCAAACCCCTGTGCTCCACACCATTTTTTTCAACCATTTATTAAACTGCATGGTGCAAAGTACCCTCGCCTCACTCACTGCCATTGACAGGCAGCACCTCTGAGAAGGCTACTGTGTGCGCTACTTGTCTTAGGCCCCGCCCCAATTCTACAAAGTCCTGCTGCACTGCTCTAATCTCATGTTGAGCCAAGTCATTTGTCCCTAGGTGGACAATGATGTCCAGCTCAGACTCTCATGCAGCTGTTCTTGTGATCCTGAGGATGCGCTTCCTGTCCCTCCAAGCCATGGCACCAGGCAGGCACCTTACTTCAATTTTCCCTGCTCCCCCCAGTTCTATCCCCCTAATAGAGTCCCCACCAGGAGCTGCTTCCTTTCTTGTGGTGTCCCTGCCTCCTTCCGTGGGCCTCCCTTGTGACAGTTGTCCTCAGCCTCCTTAGCCTCCTCTGAGGGTGCATCCATAGGGGAGCTGTGCTCCCCCAGAATGGTGTATGGATTGTGGAGTGGAACAACTGACTGGGTGTGACTCTGTTTCACCATCCTCACCCTCCCTGACCCCACTGTGGTCCAGCTGCTGTGCTTTCTTCACAACCTCTGAGGTAGTGGTGGTGGCTTTGGTGCTCCCTGGATGGGGGAGGTTCCCTTCCTACCGTCCAGTGTGGCCTGAAGACGGGCAACTTCCTCCCTCAGGGCAGAGAGTTGTCTGCAAATAGGGCAGCATCTCCGCCTCCAGAAAGACCCCCAGAAGACTGCTGCCCCACAGCCATTACAGTGCACTACTCCCCAAATGTTTATCTACTTTTTGTGTGTGTGTGTGATTGGTTTGTTATATAGAAATATATATGTATGTGTGTGTATGTGTGTGTGTGTTATATATATATATATATAATATGTATATATTGTCAGTGCAGTGTGCTAGAGAGGATATGACAGTGATATGCACCTTGCACTCTTGAGGAAATTATGTCAGAACCCCAGGTATAAGGAACTATTTTCAGGGGTGAGGGTGGGAAGGTTGGCCCTAAACTGTGCCCTCACAGAACAACCGGCTAAGATCTCTGACCCACCGCGATGAGTGCCTTCCTGTCAGCAAGATGCCCTACACAACAATTTGACAGAGAAAATACCCTGCTAATCAAACAGAGAAAAATCCAGACATCCAAGTCGGACACAGGTAAACCTCCCCAGCCCCAAAACAGCCTGGTGGTTTGTGCTCTGAAAGCAGTCAGCCACAAAATAAGTCAGCTGTGCTTTAAACTCTTCCTGCACTGAAAATCTTAAGAATTGCAACAAACTTAAAGCTAGATCCACCTCCCTCTGTTGCTTGAAAGACTGTCTTTTCCTGATAATTCTAAGTTCCTTATTTCTACTTTCAGTTAGAAGTAGCCTCCACCTGCAGAATTTCTGCTACAAACCAAAGACAATTGTAAGGTTCACCTCCCTCTGTTGTGAGCAGTACTCGCTTTTCCTGCAAATCCTATGTTCAGTATTGCAGCTTCCAGGCAGAGGTAGTTTCAGTTGAAGAATATTAGCTGTCCCCCATCAACACCACTCCCTCCCCTGTTGGTCCACACTGGGTAACAATGTTATCCAGCAAACCATCCTTCAGAACATCCCCAAACTGTGGGGGCCTATATACCCCTCCCAGCTTGACCTTTCCTCCTGCGGGGGTTCGCAAGGTGACCCACAAGGCCTCCACATTTCCCGCTGTTTCTACCCTAGAAATTTCTATGCCTTTTGTATTGAACATAGCCACTCCTTCCCCCCTCCCTTCTGTCCTTCCTAAGCATAGTGTAGCCCCTCACATTTAAGTCCCAGCCGTGGTTTGTGTTTACCCACATCCACCCGTCCTTCGAACAACAACATGGCCTGGAACTCTGGCAACTTATTTCTCAAGCTCCTGGCATTTACCAGCACCGACCCCCAACCCTTGTCCCTGTCCCTGTTCCCTTTGTCATACCCCTTCCTGGGTACTGTATGCAGCCATCCTCCCTCCACCCCCGGATCTTCCTCTCCTGGTCTGTTGTCCGCCTCTGTGGGCTGTAGGCTAGGCCCTCACAGAGAGGTGAGGACTTCCTGTCTGCCCCTCCCTTGACCCTCCCCCGCCCCACCTAGCTTGAATATAGTCCGCCACCTCCTGCTCAAGGACTTCCTTCCTTACGGGTTTAGATGAAGCCTATCCCTGGCGTACAGTCCCTTATCCTCCCAAACTCACAGTCCCCCAACATCCCCGACCTCTTCTACACCTCACCTCCTAAGCCATCTATTAACCTCCTCGATCTTCATTTTGTTCTCCACAGAGGCCTTTGTTTGGTACTGGCAATATTTCCAAGAAGGAAATGTTGCATCTACTTCCGACAGACTCTGGCCATTTCTCTGAACCTCTGCGATTTCCAGTATGCTATTTCCTCTATATCGTTAGTCCCTCAGATGCACCAGGAAATCCTGTTTCCTCCACTATCCCTTACCAGTTCAGACACCATGAACTTTGCCCTGTGCACCATCTGACCAGAGATGCTCAGTACCTAAACCTGGTTGTGGTGTTCTCCCCACCCTCCCAGTATATCCCTAATCATCGTGATCCCCCAGTAACAGAACCTTAACGCCCCTTCGCCCTTTGATTTCTCCATTTTTTGCTCTCATCCCTCCCTCCCCTAATCCGCTAACTCACTTCCATGAGAGTCTCCTGCATTCTTATGAGAACCCTTGTCACCCTCCCTTCCTGCTGCCCTTATTATGCCCACTTACCTTGACCCCCCGATTGGGTATCCTTTAACCTCTCTTATCCAAGCCTTTTCCTGTCCCTGATCATTTCCCTGCCTTCCACTCTGTCATCCCCCCATATTAATACTCCCACCTCCAGTGGCTCTCCTGGATCCCCTTTACCTAGGGCCCCTTCCCTTGTGCGGTCCATCCTCCTTGAGGGGCTCCCCTTCCTCTCCTCCTTCTCTTCAGTCATGCTCTCAACCCCCCACGCATGCTATATGTTGCCTCTCCTCCTTCTGCTTTACATTTAAGTTCTTTCTTCTCCCTCTGCAACTGTTTCTAGCCTTTCCATTCCCAGTCCCTGACCCCCTCTGGGTTTTCAAGTCTCTTCCTACAGTCTCTATATCCGTTCCCTCATTTCCACCAACCCCTTCCTCCCCATCAAGGTTGTGTAGGAGCTCAAATTTATTACAGCACTCTATGCCAGCCTCCAACTTGTGACCTGAATTTCCCCCGACTGCCCCTCTAGGCTACCCCATATCCACCCCTCCTACCCTGTATTCCGTTTGATCTCCTTTCCCACTGGCTGCTCTTCTAGGCCTCCCCATATCGGTCTCCTGACCTGACCCCACCCCCTTTTGATTGGACCATTTACCCCATAGACTTTTCCCCCAGTTTCAGCTTCCTGGCTAATGATCCACATTTCCTAAAGTCTCCTCCTGCTTGTGGAAACGTGAGCTCCTATTTGTTGGGCCATGTCCTGCCCCACCTCTACTCTCTTCCTGCCAGCCACCCATAATCAAGACCTGCTTTCCATTGGTCTCACCCCCCAGCCACTTCTAGCTTTCTCAGCCAGTTTACCTCACTCCTTATCTGAAGTAACTGCCTGCAGAGTGGACAGCCCCCCAAGGCCCAGTTTAGAATTATTGCCGCCTCACAGCCTGTGCAACCTACAACCCTTCCAGAGATGCCTGCCATGGTGGCTTGAGGCCTCTCTGATTTTCCTCCCCCCTAGTCATATTGGGACCATCCCGCTTCCCCCGGTCTTTCCCATGGAGTACTGACTCACCACACTCTAAGTGGTCATTACTGGGGTGTACTAAATTAGTCCTACAGCCCCTTAGAGTTCTAGCAGTCCAACTGCAAAACCCCCTGAAAAACCAACTCCTATTCACGGCTCACAACTTAGTAGCCAGTAGTTCAGTATTCATGTAAGACTAGTTGAGCAGTTCTAGTAGATGACCTCGGTCGTAGAAAAACAGCCCTGATCTAAATAGACACTTAACCACTAACTGTTCTAACAGTTTAGACTAGGTTAACATGGAAGGAGATGGCAACCTAGCAGATCTCATTAGATTATCAATCATGTGGTCAGTCACCAATCAGTATCTCTATTCCCCCACTAGGATACACCTCTGCTGCCCATTTAATAAAGGTCGGACCGGGTGGAGGGTGGCACAAATATGCTCCCCTACTGATCAGTTCAGTCTCTGAGTCTCTGAGAAGAAGCAGCAGCTGGGCCTGCCCTTAATGCCCAGCTGTGAGTGAGTTGTTTAAAATTTGGTGCCTGGCCTTTTGATGGGCCCTGGCACTGGCACTTTTCCTCCTCCTCCTGGTCGCTGATTGCAGCCGAGAATGACCTTGTCCTGGGGCTCCCCTGCCATTGCAGCTGAAAATTTGTAGTCCCTGCCCTTTGGCACCGCCAGTGCGGTCACGCCTAGTTTGTCTGCAGACCCGACCTCCCTCTGCCAAATGCAGCCGTAAAATTGCTTCTGTTCCCCAGCAACTGCTTGATGTGGTCGCCGTCCTCCGCTGAAATGCAGTCCGATCAGTTGTAATCTGCTGTTACTGTAAGTTCTTGAGTAAGTGTACGTTACATTTATTGTGATGGCAGTTGTTTATAAACTACAAACGTAAGGAGCATTTAATTGTTTTGTCTCTGTAGGGGAGGACAACCGTTTCATTTTTTTTCTTTGCTAACCAGGTAAGGCCCACTAGGCACAAGTGCCTGTTTTCAAGAGTGACCCGGGAGCACTGGGGTGGTTAAGTGACTTGCTCAGAGTTGCACAGTATGCAAGTGGAGGTTGCGGAATTTAAACTGAGGTCTGCTGTATGTACCAAGCTCATTACTCTAACCTCTAGGCTATACTGCCAGCCCAGTTCAGACTATCTGTGCCCAGCAGGAGAGAAATTGGGAACTACTGCATAAATCTGGTGGGGGGGGGATTAAAGATGACCTGCAAATTAACTACAGAGCCTGCTCCCATTCCACATACCTTAGTAAGCTACGGCGAGTCTGAGGCTGCTATCAGTAACATTTTTGAATGGTCTATACATTTTACCAAACCGCCAAAAAATGTTGGCGATTACAGATGTGCCGCTGGGTCCTGATCGAGCCGGTGCAAGTTTACATGGTATTCCACCCTTTAGTGACTTCTAGACACCACTGCTCTCAATGGAGCAGCAGAGGAGAGGTTTAATATTTTATTTTAGTGCTTCATAGCCTTGATGTTTGGCTCAATACTTACAGCAATACCAGAATGGGCCGTTGCTGTAAGTATTAATTTAGGCATCAAAGACACCCCCGTGAAGCAATAAAATAAGAATCTGGGAGGGTGAGGGTGGTGGATCAGAGGCGCATCCCTCCAGTTGTAGCTCTCTACAATTCATACACCGTTCTGGCGGAGGGTAGTTCCTCTATGGAGGCACCCGCAGTGGAGACCAAGGAGCTGCTGGGAACATCTACAGAGGAGACCCAGAGGAGGGTGGCAAGAGACCCCACAGGGGAAGAAAACCACTCCTGGTGGGGGACTGAGTCATTGGGAGCTTAGAATGGGGGAGGGAGAGGGAGGTTAAGGTGCCTGCCCTGTGCCATGGCTGGGAGGGACAGGATGCGAATCCTCAGGATCGAGGGAGCAGCAACACGGAAGGGGTGACTGGAAATGGGATCAGAGCAGTGCAGGAGGCATTTGTAGAGTTCTGGAAGGGCCTTAGACGTGTAGCACACACTGTAACCTTCTTGGAAGTGCTGTCTGTCTATGGCATGGGTGAGGCTAGGGTACTCCGCACCATGGGATTCAGTGAATGGTTAAAAAACTGGTGTGGTGCTCAGGATTTTGGCTTGACTGGGGGTCCACCGGGAGGGATGCAGGCCTATATTTGCTCGATGGTCTGCATCTGTCCGGGAGGAGAACCAGAATCCTAGGTGATGGCTTTAAATACTTCATTGGCAAGCATTTAAACTAGCCGGGGCACTGAAAAGAAGCATGGAAATCTCAGCCCCCCCCAATACACACACACACACACACACACACACACACACACACACACACACACACACACACACACACACACACACACACACAAACACACACAGTAGGGTAGTTAGTGAGGTAAACACCAAGGTAGAGAAGTGGATGGGGAGTAGGACAGGGGTCAATGGAGAAAAAAGCAAAGACGGTAAGGACAGGGATGGGGCTAAAAGGGGTAAGGCTGTCAAAAAATGGAGGGCGATGAGTACCAATATATGTAGTCTGGGTAACAAGCTCCCTGAATTAGTGGCCTTGATGGAAGAGACATCTGGATATTGTGGCAGTCAAAGAAACATGGTACATGGAGAACCATAACAGGGATGTTATACCAGGGTACACAATCTACGAGGAGGAGGGGGGGGGGGAGGAAAGAAATGTATTTGTTTATTTTATTACAACTAGGATTACAGGTACCTTTGATCCAGGCTCTTACAAATACAAGTTACAGAAATATGAACAAAACAATAAATCGGCATATTGGGTTACAATGGTAGATCAATACAATACCTAGAATAAGTAGAATGTATACATGGGAACACAGTAACAGGGATAAGTAGGAGGGAGGGTGGAAGATGAAGATAAATGTGAGGAGCAAAGTTGGGAGAGGGCAGGAATTGCAGCCAAAGGCATGGTCATCAACTGGGAGCAGGCTGAAACTAGTCAACAAAAAGGGAAAGATCTGGGAATGGCATCACAGTCCATACAGGGGTTGTATACAGACCCTCGTCTGGGAGGAAATGGACAAGGAAATGATGGAAGGCATCCTTAGAATGGCAGAAAAGGGGAGATATTGTTGATGGGGGACCCGAATATTCCATATGTTAACTGGAGCACCTTTGCTGCAGCCACATCCAAGAGCATGGTAATTCTCTATGCCCTACAGGGGCATGCCTCAGACAGCTAGTGTTGGAACCCACTTGGGAGGGAGCAATCTTAGACCTGGTATTCTCAAATGGGGACAGAGAGAGGATCTCTGATTTTAGAAGTGGGTAGCGATGGAAAATGGAGAATTGCAGGTACCTACTAAGTTTAGGGAAACCAACTTGAATTTAAGGGCCAAAGGTAAACAATTAAAAGTGGATAATTGAAATTTTATATTTTGAAGATATGTAATATAAAAATGTGTGAATATAAAATGTAAAAATGATTATTAATTTACCAGATAGTCAAAAGGTTGGGATATATCTAACCAGATAAATGACGTTTTGTAAACTTTAAAGAGGCATAATGTATAAAACAGGAACTGGAATGTATATCCATGAGCCATTAACTTGTAACTATTGCTTCACTTAATAAAAATCATATTTAAAAAAAAAAAAGTGGGTAGCCATCTGGGAACAAGCGACCACCAAACAGTGTGGTTCACGACAAACACAGCCGTAGAGTCAAGTTACACAAAGGTGAGGGTATTGGACTTTAGGATGGCTGACTTTGACAAAATGGGAGAGTGCCTCAGAAAAGCACTAGCAAATGGGCAAGAAGGTGGGGTGTAGGAACAAAGGGGAAAATCAAAGCTGCCATCACAGAGGCAACAAACCTTTGTGTGAGGCAAATAAACAAAATAAATTAAAAAAACACTGGTTCTCAAAAGAGGTGGCGGGGAAGGTTAAGGAGGAGAAAAAGATTGTATTCAGGAAGTATAAGGAAACGAGAAGGAGCAGGACAGAGTACCAGTTAAAGCAGAAGGAAGTTGGGAATGCCGCAGAATAGCAAAGGCCCAAACTGAGGAAAAGATAACCAGCTTGGTTAAGAAGGGGATAAAAGTACATTAGGGAATGGAGAAAGACCAGGGAGGGATCTTGAGACTTAATAAAGGGAGGGGTGGGCAGAGGGTGACTGTTATAAAGCAGAGATACTGAACGAATACTTCTGCTCCATATTCACAAAAGAGGAGGAGGGGGAGGCACCTAAACCGAATAATAGAAGCACACTGGATTGGGGGGGGGGGTCAATACCAGTCCATTCATAGAAGAAAGTGCTCCAAAAATAACTCCTAAAACTGAACGTGGACAAAGCAATGGGGCCTGACTGGATTCACCCCAGAATTCTAAAAGAACTAAGGGGCGAACTAGTGGCATCACTGACTACCTTTTTTTAACAAATCCTGGGAGGAGGGTGGTACCTGAGGACTGGAGGAGGGCGGATGCGATTCTCTTCACGAAGTGGGAGCAAGGCAGAGGCAGGAAACAACAGACCTGTTAGTTTGACCTCAGTGGTAGGGAAAATGATGGAATCACTTGAAAGAAAGAATTGAGTATCTAGAGGCCAGCAGGGCACAGGACCCAAGGCAGCATGGATTCACAGCGAAAAGGTCGTGTCAGATGAATCTAATTTCTTTGACTGGGTGACCAAAGTAGTAGACCAGTGAGGGGCTGTGGACGTGGCCTACCTAGACTTTAGCAAGGCATTTTACACAGTCCCACACAAAAGATTAACAAACAAGTTAGCCAGCCTGGCAGTGGGTCCCATGGTGATAACCTGAAAAAAAAAACTGCTGGCCAACAGGACGCAGAGGGTAATGGTAAACTGAGTCCACTCTGAAGAAAGGGGTTTACTAGTGGGGTACCACAGGGTTCAGTACTGGGACGGGTCCTCTTTATTGTCTTTATAGGTGACATTGCGGAGGGACTGGAAGGAAAAGTATGCCTCCTGCAGACGACAGAGATCTGCAACAGGGTTGATGAACAATGGGGTTAGAAAAAATAAGAAGGGACTTGGCAAGGTTGGAGGAATGGTTAAAAGTATGGCGGCTTAAATTCAGTGCAGAGAAGTGCAAAGTAATGCACCTGGGAAGCAAAAACCCAAGGGAAGAGTACAAAATTGGGGGGGGGTTAACGACAAAAATGGAAAGGGACCTCGGGTGGTCGTATCAGATGACCTAAAGGTAGGCAAGCTATGTGAGAAGGCAGTAAGGGAGGCTGGGGGGATACTGGGATGCATAGAGAGGCATCACCAGTAGAAAACAGGAAGTTGGTCTCCCTTTGTACAGACAGTTGGTGAGACTCCATCTGGAGTACTGCATGCAGTTCTGGAGACCCCATCTCCGCAAGGACATAAACAGGATGGAGGCAGTTCAGAGGAGGGCAGCTAAAATGGTGCAGGGTCTGCACCAGAAGCCATATGAAGAGACAGAGAGCTTAATATGCACACCCTCAAGGAAGGGGGGGGGGACAAGATAGAAACTTTCAAGTACCTGAAGGGAAACAACAAAGTCCAAGAGGGTAACATCTTTCAGAAAGAGATGTGCAAGAACAAGGGGGCACAATTTTGAAGGTAGAGGGGGACGACTCGGGGGCAATGTGAGGAAGTGTTTTTTTCACAGAGTGGGTGGTGGATTCATGGAACGGCCTTCCTGAGGATGTCGTGGGGTCAAAAACAGTGGGGGAATTTAAGAATGCATGGGACAGACATAAGGCAATTCTAGAGGGAGGTGGGAGGAAGTAGGCTGTTCGTAAAACTAGGATCTGTAACTTATCTGATAGGTAGGGAAATGGGCAGACTGGGTGAGCCAAGCTGTCCTTATCTGCCATCAGTCTGTGTGTGTTTCTACAGTGTAGTAATATTGTGTTAATCTTCAGTGTTTAAAAAAACAAACAAAAAAAAAAAAAAAACACACACACACTTTGGTGCTGACCATGTGGCGCTGAGGGTTGAGGCACTGGACACCACACTTCGCGCCATGCTGGCAACCTGGGTTCGGAAATGACCTCGAGTCATCTGGGTGCTAGCACGGGGGAGGTTGTGACGCACAATTGAGCACCCTCCTCTCCTTGGGTGGTTGTCGTGGCCCCCCGCCACCGTATGGAGGTCCGGTGGCAGTGCAGGCGGAAGGGAGCGGGAAGTCGGAAGGGCATCTTGGAATACAGCGCACATGTGCCTCCACATGCGCGTCTGGGACTGGGGGTAGGTGAAAATGAGGGGGGGGGATGCATAAAATACATAATGGAAAACAAAAAAAACATTGAATTTATGGTCCATATTAAAGTAGTTTGTAGAAGTTGTGCTGTTTCAGTGGTGTAGCCAAGAAGTTTAAACTTGTACTTGAGAGTTGATGGAGCTCTTGCCCCCCCACCCAATTGAATACATACCAAAAGATGTGCTACACCAGCACACAGATGTTGCCCCACCTCCATTTCAGTCAACAATATATAGTAAGCCAGTGATTGTAATAGGTTCATTTGATTGTGATCGGCCTCTGTACCACATCAAGGTAGCCAGCCTTAGAGAAGTCCTTTCACACCAGCACTCTTGCATGCATACTCGATCGGGTAACTCGCACAGTCATGGCCCTTAAGTTCAGCACACATGCACCTTCCAAAGATAATTTACAGACTCACTCTAAAGCATCCAAGGAGGGTAAAAACAGTTCTTCAGGTTTGTTTGTTGCCCTGGCCTGAGGCTCATGTTGCACCTAGAGTTCCCAGATTTTTTTGTACTCCGCAAAATACACAAGAGTATGCCTGCCGACATCCATGTGCTGTTTTGTGAGTATATTTTGAGTATTGCAGCAGTGAGACCAGCAGACAGTACTTGCTGCTTACCTGGCCTGTGACTCTTATTGCTAAACCTATTGTGAACTGTGCCGGTTTCCTTTTTATGTTGCTTGCACGCATGTGCAAGAAACATAGTGCCATCATCGGAGATTTCGGAGGTGTGTCACCTCCTCCTCCTCCTCCTCCAATTCAGGCAGTGTCCTGGCAGGCGCGCTCTTAAACTATCGCATTTCGAGCCGTCTATGACATCACCCAAATGCAGTGGCATAATGTTGAAAGGGGTGCTACGCTGAGTGAGCAGCACAAGAAGCTGCTCACGCTTCTCCTCCCCTCCCGCAGGCGCAGGCGCCCACACGCACTGCATAGCCGACGGGTGCCCAACCTGGCCGGGCTGAGCTGTGCGCCCCCCAGTTGGTGCCACACTAGGAGCCCACCCCAGCGTGGCAATCAGTCCTTTTGCCGACGGGGTGCCTAACTCCCGCTGGCTGAATGCCCCTGAAACTTGTGCTACTCTGGGAGCCCACCCCAGCATGGCAACGGTCCCACGACGCCTTTTTTTACCTGTAAGACAAAACGGTCTCCGCAGTGCCCTCCGACCCCCACAAACCGCACCCACCCACTGTGCACCCAGCCTCCCACACCCCTCACCCCATACTTGCTCCGGACTCTGGCGCGATGATCTTCGGTGGACCGGGACACGCCTGCACTCTTCAAAGCCGACCGCGAACTGAGGAAATGCCGGTAAGCTGTATAATGGGCTAGATAGGGGGTTTCAACTTTATTCCAGACATTTTGCCATTTGAGCTAATTTTTAACATGGGTTTTAACATGCCTTTTTTCATGAGTGATGTCACTGTCATGGTGTTGTTCTGGCCCGGAGGGTGATTTCCGCGCAGTGACTGCACAGTGACTGTGAAATCACCCTTCTGGCCCAATACCGCCATGACAGTGACATCACTCATGAGAAGGGGGCCCAAACCCCCCATGTTGAAAAATTTGCGCAAATCCCAAAAATGAGTGTTTTACGAGTATGTGTTGCGCAGTTCCTACGCAGGCTCATAAGTTCACGAAATTTCAATATTTTCACTCCAGATTTTCAACATTGCCATTTTACCACACCTTCTTATGAGTAGTACAGCTGTCATTTTTCACATCTCACCCAAAATGTGTTTCCGCCCATGTAGCGCAGAATGGCGAGTTGGGTGCTAAATCAATGTACGGACAAATTAAGAAAATCACAGTGACACTGTTCATGAGCAGAGGTCTTAAATGGCTATGTTGAACATTTGGTGAAAAATTCCTAAAAATGACTGTTTTTAGATAGTGTGCTATGCAGTTCCCACGCATGCTCAGGTTTGAGAATTTTCATTATTTCACTCCAGATTTTCAACATTGCCATTTTACCACACCTCCTTATGAGCAGTACAGCTGTCATTTTTCACATCCTGCCCAAAACGTTTCTGCCCATATGAAGCACAATGGCTAGGTCGGTGTGCAAACTCAATGTATGGACACATTAACTAAATCACAGTGACACTGTTCATGACCAGAGGTCTTAAAATGGGTATGTTGAAAATTTGGTGAAAAAATCCTAAAATGACTGTTTTACAGCGTGCATTAGCAGTTCCTACATATGGCTAAATGAGTTCATAAATTTTCAATATTTATACTCCAATGACTTCCAAATACCTAAACAGCACATAGAAGCAAGCAACATTCGGCATTGACAAATGCTTGTTTGTATTGTTACAACTTGGTTAGAAACATAATGTTTTAGCTAGACTGGTTTTATGGAGTTCTGTTTGCATCTGTTAAAATGAAGAGGTCAAGTTCAGGTCATGGCTAAATTTTAACTGCACTGATATCCCTCTGCGTCAGTAGTTCAAGTCAGTCAGTAAGAGATATTGTAGCATTCCAAGGAGTTGGGCAAGTATTTGTTGACAAGCATGTCTGCTTACAGGCTGTGGTGACTGACTTCCGATATATGAGATGCAGTAGATGCCGGCCTTGTTGATGATAATAATAATAATAATATTAAAAAAAAAAAAAGCAGCACTTGTTTATTCGGGATATGCAAAGTGCAACTAACATACAGAGAGGGTTGTGGATGCATGGAACAGCCTTCCAGAGTCAAAAAAACTGTGGTGGAATTCAAGCATGCTGGGACAGTCATAAGACAATTCTAGGGGGTTGGGGCAGGAAGAAGTAGGCTGCTGGTTAACTAGGATCTGCAGCTTATCCATTAGGTAGGGAAATGGGCAGACTGGGTGGGCCAAGCGGTCCTTATCTGCCGTCATATTCTATATGAAGTACTTTATTTCACAAGAGAAATAGTGTATCAAGCTTGTAGGTCTTATTTGAAAAGAACTTTGTAAATATGTTCTATCTCGGCATAGACCCTTGCAAGGTCGATCATCTGTTCTTTCTTGGAGGAGAGGTGGACCCTGCCAGGTGGCATCAGAACTGACCTTATTAGCTCTTTTTGAGCTGGTTTATACATGGGACATCTACTGCAAAATGGCACCGGGAAGGGGAGAGCAAGGAAGACATGTGGTGCGGCCAAAACGAAAGATCTGACGTCTCTGGACATTTCTCGGTTTTACAAACAAAACTTTAACTGCACTGTTAACCTCTGTCACAGTGCCCCTTGCTGACAGCTGATTTAACACACTTCTGTGCTGCCACCAGCCTGCTGTTTATTTACTATTGGAATATTCCCTTCTTGTCCAACTGTGTAGATCCTTGCTCACACCGTACTTACACTGTGTCCAGACAGGGAATCCCAGTTCACTTTCAGGCACTCCACAGCATGCTACTGTAGTAGAAGCAGTTTTGCCTTAGCTTAGTACATGCTGTCTGAGATGAAACCACAAAGGTTTTGCCAGTAAATGGAATTACTTGTACCTTTTTAAAATGCATCTTAATCTCAAATGTATTAAATGTAAAATATTTACATAATTTATAAGCATACCTCTGAACTGCTATGAATTTGGCATAGTGCTATGAATTTTAAACTGAAATGTTCCCTTGCTTTGCAAATGTTTACTGATAGTCCTCCGAATGTTGGAGCGGTTTCTGAACACACAAACTATTGTTAAAACATTGAACTAATTTGATAGAATTACTCCTTAACACTAAACATATGCTGTTATTCTCTAAAATAAGTGTACCCCCCCCCCACCAAATGGGGACTTACCTGCCACCTTGCAGCCTTTGTTCCTCCTCTCTTCCCAGGCGCCTCCTGAAACCAGCCTGTGATTCTCCCCCCACCCCCCACCTTGGTTCTCTTCTGCCTCCTGTGCCCTAGCTAGCCCAAAGAAGCATTAAGCCAGCTCTCTGGGGCTCAAAGAACCAAACCACGATCTCCCACTAGGAAGCATGCCTTCTGGGCAGCAGGGATCGCATAGTCACCAGTGGTGCCTTTGATCTCCGACCACTTCAGTTTGCGGTCAAACCGGAGAGTGTTCCGTGGTTCCTGGGGTTCCCGTGGGATCAGGTGACCATGGACAGGCCACTGAGAGGCTGCTCTCCTCAAAAAATGAGAAAGATCCAGAAGGGAGTTTCAATCTGGCTCATTAATATTCATGAGCCAGGGGCCCTGATCCTATGAATATTCTGGGCAGCGTGTTATCTGCTGTGGCTGAAAGAGAAAAAAAAAAAAATGAAATAATGTAACTGAAGTGTGTGTTTGGGGGAAAATGTTTGCAGGGGTAAAGTGTTTGTTTATTTAAATAAATAAATGCTTTGCCCCGATCAGTGTTGGGACTCAAAATGTCAGCCTGTTTGCTGCTGCATATCAGGGAACTTAAACATCAGCAACAGCGACAGGAAAATGGACTGAGCAAATTCTTTTCTCTGTGCAGCAGCAGCAGCAAGTACACATGCAGGGCTAAGAACTGCAGGGCACTGGGGAAATATTCAGTTTCTAGCTGCACCAGGACTTTGATTCAGGACTGTACCTATTTTGCTAAGGGACTGTAACATTCGGTAGCCACAGCCAATTGGAAAGCCAGGATAATAAAGCCAGTACTTGTGGGATATTCACCAAAGCTCATGTGTAAATGCCAAGTGCTCATAGGGACTTACAGGGACCTAATTTTTAGGCGCCAAAACAGCAGACCAACAGTGCATCGAGTGAAGTTCATGCGTAATTCATTTCTGTGGCTGACAGGTCCTCCAGCAAATCTGAGGTCGTGCAGCCCAAACCTATGGCCAATCAGGAACTTCAGGAGAGCTCTATAAGAGACAGTGTTTTCCATCATTTTTCTAGATTTGAGGGCTATCGAGAGAGAGAGATTCACAGGAGCGCCCCCCCCCCCCACTGGGGTGGGGACTCATGCCCCTGCCATGCTGCCAAGCCTGGAGATCCAGTTAATGCTCTCTAGCTTAGAGAGGGTTTGCCTTCTTTATTTAAAAATTTAAAACTAATGTAGTTTGTTAAACTGCTAACATGGAGGTTTCCAGAATGTCCTCCAGGTGCTAACCCTGGACTGAAACCAGATGATGTCAAGCAGCGGTAAGAGTGCTGAAAAGAACCTCAGTTGTGAGAGGATTGAAGACCATCAGGAGCCTTCTATAGCGGGGATCGTCCGTGAGGGACTTGAGTAAGTACTCTTGTACCCCCCGGTGCAAGTGAGAGAAAGAAAGCTAAGTAACTATGGGCCTTCATGCCCCTAGTAACTGTTCAAGTGAGAGGAAGTAAGCTTAATCAATCTGGGCCGCCTTGCCCAAAGTGACTGTTTGATATAAGTAGTTCTTCAGTTCGCACCTTGCCCTGCTGCCATGTCTGGCCCATCGTGGGTGTATCTCTGGAACTGTTTTTGCAGATTGTAGCTGTTACTGGGGGACCCAAGAGAGCCCAAACAGTGTCTTAACTATTGGGGGACCTATCTGAGCCTAATAGTATCAGAAATGTGCTGAGATGCACCTATGTGAGGAAAAATCATATGTGTTGTGTATGCACCTGTGTCCATTATCTGGTCAAGACCATCCTGTGGAGTCTCCAGCCATAGCAGCATTGCCACATTAAGGGAGTGAGACCTTTAAGTTTGGCTTATGACATCTGGCAATAAGTTTTCCACCTTCTTAGAGATGTATTGAAGTATAAATGTACTGGATGTGATAATGTATTGGGATATACATGTGCTGGATGTGACAACCATATAAATGTGCTGAATGTTCAGGATTGCAAATCCAAGATCTAACCAAGGTAACCCAGCTGGTTACTTTCTTCCTGAAATGTTCCATTTGCGACCAGCAGGGCAGCCTCCTGCCTTCTAAAAGCAGGGCAACCCCTGCACCTCTGCGAAAGAAATGGAATGTTGTTGTTGTTTATTTGTCTTCCAAGTTAATCCCTTCCTTTTAAATCAAAGTCGGCCAACTCCACCAGCTGCAACACCCACCAGGCCTGCAAACTTCCAGGACCATGGTATCTGGGTACCCAGGGTATAGTGTGAGATTGCGGGGTTTCACAGGTGTGTGGGGAAGTAATTGTGTAACATCTGATATTAGTCAGCAGCTTAGATAGCCAGGGTTCTGGATATCAGATGGGTTGGTAAAATGTGATTCCTCTCTTCTGTTAATCTGGTAGTCACCCAGCTGGAGGGTTTCACCAGCACAAACAAATCAGATGTACATTTGTAGATAAGGATCATTGCATAACCTCTGTTCCTCCTGTTTTCCTATCCTAACGTCTATATCCCTAAATGTTTGTTTTGCAAATGGTTGTCATGAGCATGTTATTGGTCTTTAATTCCAAAATGTTTGAAATGTGGGGAAATGCTAATGGGGGCCGTGTCTTTTAGGGTGGCAAAAGGTAATTGTGGGTGGTATAGTATCTCAGCAGGTTGTACCAGGTGACAGCTAGCTCACGTTAAAGGTATACTCTGAGTGGAGGCACTGTACATTTTTAGAACCTAATGTAAGTTTGAGAACCCAAACCCCTTAGTCTGCCTCATAGGTGGTAGGCAGGGGTGTAACTCTAGGAGTAGCGTTGCCTAAGGGTTTCATAACCAGGACCCCTAGTGATAGCCTATAATAGGGCAGTTGTGGAAGCCCTGGATGTCATTGCTCCATCCCGTGTTTGTCCCTGTACCCTTCATCCAGGGGCTCCATGGTTTACCAGGGAGATCCATGGGTTGAAGAGACAGGGTTGAAGATTGGAGAGACTCTGGCGGAAAACTTGCCTGGAGATGGACAGGCTTGACTGCTGGATCATTATAAGATCTATCAATTAGCAATTTCCCATAAGAAGGCAGAGTTCCTGTCCAGTAAAATTGCTACAGCGAAGAATAGACCAGCTCAGCTCTTCCGGACTGTGGACAGACTGTGCAATCCAACCGGTCTTCAAGCCGGTCAAACTTTCACAGTTACAGTGTGAGGAGTTTGCGATATTCTTCGCTGATGAGGTGTCCACCATCAGGGATGAGATCAGCCAGCGCCTCCCCATTGGGCCTTGCACTGATCAACCGAGTGGCACTAATACCCAACTAGTTTGGTTCTCCTTTAGTCAGCCATGCAGTCATGGATATAGTGAGGATCATCCAGACTTCGCGTCCAACCTACTGTAGTTTGGATCCAGGCCCTACTCACCTACTGGTGGGGTGTGTAGAGGTTATCGGCCCAGTCCTTACTGGGATAGTGGTGGCGTCATTGGAGAGAGGGATCTTTCTAGATCCCTTAAAGGAGGCAGTGGTGTGCCCCCTTTTTTTAAAAAGCCTTCCCTTGATCCCGACTGCCCAGAAAACTACAGACCGGTCTCAACCCTCCCCTTTTTGGGGAAGGTTATTGAGAAGGTGGTAACTTTGCAGCTGGAGGATCATTTAACCAGCCATAGTATCTATGACCCTCTCTAGTCTGGCATCAGGAAGCAGCATAGCACTGAGACAGCTCTTGTACGGGTACTGAATGATCTGATGGCGAGAGATCGGAGAGCTCGTTCTATCTTGGTTCTCCTTGATCTCTCAGCAGCATTTGACACCGTAGATCATGGGGTATTGCTCGAACGCCTGTGGTTTTTCTGTGGACTAAGGGTGGTGGTCCACAGTTGGTTTCAATCTTTCCTGCAGGGTAGGACCCAGAGAGTAGTGTCGGGGATTTATTCCTCGGTCTCTCACTGCCTGCGTGGTGGGGTGCACCATGCTATTTGCAGTGTATATGCTCCCATTGGCGGACATTATAAGACAGTATGGGTTGAGTTTTCATTGCTCTGCTGATGACTCAACTCTACATGTCTTTTGTGCCCGAGCAGGAGTCCGATTCAAGTGCAGTGTTTAACAACTGCCTCCTGGAGATGCAGAACTGGAAGAGTACCAACTGGCTGAAGTTGAACCCAGGAAAAACAGAGGTATTGGTGAGTGGGGCAGAGTAGATGTCAAGCTCATGGGTGGAAAACCCTCAGGTTTATTTTCTGGGGTGGACCCAGCTTATGGTATCCAGCCAGGCAGTAAGGATTAAATTAAATCATTATTTGACATGTAAAATAAAGTTTCTAATCTATAGAAAATAACATTTAAGCATGAAAGCATCATATTAGCTAAGACACCCACCACCTCCCTCCCACTACCCTGTGTATTTAAATGTATTGATTATTAATCAGTGAGTTTTTGGTCATCACGGGTCTTTGTTACACAGGCTGTCACTCTGTACAACGCTTGCAGGGTGTGTCACAGCCCTTGGACAATATAAAAGGAGATGCTTTAGATTGTGCCAGTGTCTGCCACTCTGAAACAACCTTTAATAGCTTTGCAAAGTTGTAGCCTGTGAAGTACTGTTGTTATCTTGACATTAAAATGGCAAGTTATTTGCAAAACAGTTTTCTCAGATTGGCTTTCATGATCTTGTTCTAGAATCAGAAGGCCCACAAGGAGCTGTTGGTGAGTGCTCGTTTTAATTGTTTTTAATATTTTGATTGCTTAAAATCATGCTTATAAGACTATAACTAAGTTTTCCTAATTCAGGTTTGCCGGCCTGTGTATACAAAGCAACTCTTCTGCAGGCACACAAATTACATCATACAGTATGTCCAGTTAAATGTACCAATGTCTTAATTATGTGGACAAGTCCAGACAAGATCATGATACCCCTCTGCCTTGCCCTGTTCTAACTGTGTTGCATGAGAACATGCGTATAAGTGGATTTTTTGCCTATGTTTACATTATGGTGTGTTGTATAGTAATTAATTTATTTGATAGTGTTGTAGCCACTTTACAGCGCTGTGAGTCTTAATATAATTCATTGACAGCCTAAGGTTAGCAACAATATAAGGTTTGTTAATATACAGTTTGCTAATTTGTTTCAATTAATGTCTACATAGGTTCCTAAACCCTCTAGCAAACTGATTTTTGACACCTACACTTTGTAGATAGATGAAAAATCTGCTAAAATTTAAAACTAGCTAAATACTGTTTTTAAATGTGTAAAGAAGTAATAGTAGTTTGACTACACACAGTATGCTTGGGAAACACTATCTGGTTAGTTGTGACATATATACTTTTGATTTTAACAGAAACTGGTCAGCGAGTCACATCTGAAAATAAAACATCAATTAATAAAGACAAAACAATGGGTATGTGTTAAAGTTTATAATAGTGTTGGGCATTAACTGAAAACTAATTACTTATTTTACAGTGCTGCAGATGGATAAGGGGCTGCTGTGGTGGTATTTTCAAATATTTTTCTTTTGTAAATTTAACATGCTTTCTTGTAACAAAAATTGCAATATAATGCCATGTGTTTGTACAATATTTGTTAAGTTTGGGCATGGCAATTTTTTAAACCACACAGTTTTTATGATTTTTTATAGTTTTAATTATGTGTGGCTCATTATCGTAAACAATTTAATATGTTGGTATACTCCATGTTTGTATCCAGGATGTAGTCAATATGTTGTATAGTGTTGATATATTTATGTTCTCTAATGTTTTTTGTTACTAAACGATACAGAATTTATTAAATAGAAGCTGTATTTCAAAAGTCTGCAAGAGGCATCGTCGCATATTCAAGGCTATGCAGAAAGAAAGCACCCTATTAAAAAGGCTGGACCATCCTTACACAGTGCCTGCAACCACAGCAGCAGCCCAACAGAATAATGACATTTTAAACTTTCTTCAGGCCCTCTTGTGTGACTTTAAGAGCTGGCCATACACCTTCTACCAACAAAAGTGCAAAACGTGAACTCCGTTGCAATATAGGGATTGGGGTAAGAGGTGCTGCAAACATAAGAATAAATGAACACAAACACCTGTTACATTAGATTGTGCCACTGATAGTAATAACTGCAGAGCTGCTGTGCAGTAAATCATCAGCTGTGTGTGTGAGTAAGGCTGACCCTATAATTACGCCTGGAACACTGATACCTGAAAAAGCGCCACCACTTGTTAAAGGCCCAACTAGTGGTACACCTGTGTATACATATAGTTACAATTTAGAACCTTTTGGTACACCTGTGACAGTCTCTTCACATGTGCAGATACTCGCTGGTTGCAATCTAATATTTGGAATTTCTAATAACACAGTTAAGGTGGTTAGCCTTGCAGAATCATAGTCATAAAGTCAATTTTAAATAATTCTGTTAGCTGTGACTGGTATACCAAAAATGGTGGGTACTAGGAAACTAATTAAAAAATTAGCTGTAGGTGGTGTAAAACTGTGTACTATTCAAAACGAGTGTAATAAAATTATTAATAGAATTATTCAACAAGGGCGGGTCATCAGAAACACCAGGCATAATATAGTAAGCCAGTATATTAGTAGTAGAGTTAGAAGGGCTAAAAAAATATTGGTTGGCTGTAGCAGAATGAAAAAAACAGCAGAGTCCTTGGCACAGACACAAGCCACGACAACATAACCATGGGAAACCGGGGTCTTACACATCATGTTGTGTTTGTGCTTGTTTGAGTGATTGTCTTGTGTGTTTATCAAGCCAGCAGTCTCCTGAGTGCCAAGAAAATAGTGACACTGAAACAGCGTGTTGTATGAGTGAAAACTGTAAATGTGCACAGAGTGATAATTCTGATATTTGTAGGGCTGACAGACAACGAGGTATGTATGGCGCCTTCTCAAAACAACACAATTGATAATTCTGACAGTTTTGTTTGTGATTGTTTGTGTGATTGTCCTGTGTGTTTATCAAGCCAGCAGTCTCCTGAGGGCCAAGAAAATAGTGGTTGTGAAACAGTGTGTTGTATGGCTGAAAACTGTGAATGTGTACAGAGTGATAATTCTGATATTTGTATGGAACTGCCAGGTTGTGAGGAATGTATGGGGCCTTCTTAAAACGGCACACCTGAACACATGCAGATAGGGGGTGGTGGTACCACAGACCATGAAGATGAAGAAGACTTGTAGTCAGGGGGTCCCACAGGAGAGGGAAGATGATGTACCAGAACCTGTGTATTTAGAATTAATAAATGAATATGAAATACCCAGAAATAATTTTAATGGTACTATCGCGCCATGCCAGTTTCATTTTCCCAACCTAGACCAAATGACATCCATAGACCAATACTATTCTGCAATCACACAGCTGTGCAACAGTTGTTGGACAGAATAAGGCCCACTTTGGGTAATGATTTTGTACAGCTACACCTGAGTTGTGATAGCTTAAATGACCTAATACTCCATTACGTTGGAACCCCAATGAATTAAATGCAGATGAATTTTAGAACATATTGCCAATTTATTAAACAGCAAGATGGAGTGTGTGCTAATGAGACAATGCTGGTTGTGACAGTTGTGCGAAATGTGCATGGGGAGCTTTCAGAGATGTCAGAGGCATCTTATCTCAGCCACATTGTAAAGCAAAAAGCAAGACACCTACTTAATATCGTAAATCAAAGTAACACATCATGCTTTGCTGCTAGTTTAATTGCTTTGCTAAACAAACAATTAGTTGATGAGCAGATATTAGCAAAAGCTAAAGATTTACACAACAGGGTAGGCTTGTTGGAACACACACTTGTAGATTTGAGTCACATACACCTATTTGAGACAGAGCTAAATGTGACCATCTTTGTTTACTTTATGAACAAAGTTGGTACATGGCAAAAGTTTGTGAGTTCTCCTAATAAATGGGCTAATACTGTTTTTATGCTTTTACATGAAAACTATTACTATGGTATTACAAATCTTAAAGGCTTTTTTGATTCCAGAAATGTGTGTGAGCATTGTCATGCCTTTTTGCAGACAAAGGTTCACACATATGCCCTAACATGTGCCATGCATGCAGATGCTTTGGCTACAGTGAAGTGCAAAGTGAGGTGGTGCAGTGCCCTGATTGCAATAAACACTGTAGCTCCACAGACTGTTACAAACAGCGTACATTGACATGCCGCGATTGTCATTTAACTAAAGTATGCAAATCATGTGGAAAACCTAAGGAGGGTGTGCATAGTTGTTTTCAGCCAAAGTGTCATAACTGTCTTACAGATGTACACCCTTTTGAACCCCACTTATGCTATATTCAGCCATTAAAGACACCGCCATGTTCAAGCAGCTATATATTTTATGATTTTGAATGCATGCAAGATGTCGTGCTGGTGACTCTAGACATATTCCTAATTATATCTAGCCATTGAAAGAGGTCACAGGTGGGAATTTGAAGGCACTGACTGTGTTGCACAGTTTGTAAAAAAAAAAAAAAAAAACTTTATTCAAAAAGGATTTAAGGGTACACCTTTATAGCTTATAATGCAAAGGGTATGACAATCACTTCATCTTAAACCATAGATACATAGACAGTGTCGGCAGATAAGGCCTATGGCCCACCCAGTCTGCCCATTTGAGCTTGTAAGTTCAGTTTGTTTTCCTAGAAGTCTGTTGCACTTACCCTGACCTCCAGAATTCCTTTTATGTCTATCCCATGCATTCTTAAATCCTGTGATTGTTTCAGCCCCACCACTTCCTCTGGCAGGTGTCTCCACTTGTCCACCAATTCGTTCTGTGAAGAAATCTTTCTCATGTTTCCTCTGAATCGCCCCTCCCTCCAACTTCATCCCATGCCCTCTAGTCCTGAAACATCTTTTTCACTTAAAAATAGTGTTTTCCTGCACCCTGTTCCTCCCTGTAAGATACTTGTATGTCTCTATCATATCCCTCTCCCTCCTCTCCTCCAGGGAGTACATGTTCAGTTCCTTCAACCTGTCTTCATAGGACTTGTGATGCAATCCATGCACCATCTTTGTTGCCCTCCTCTACCAGCTTGTAAAAGAAAATGGAGGTGGAGTTATTGACTCAGGAAGTAAACTGATGTCTGTAATTGTAACAAGGTTAAAAACTGTTTTATTGACTGCTTAAATTTCCTTCCTATGAGACTAGTTGCTGTGCCACATGAGATGGGCTTTGATGGAGTAAAGAGTTCTTTCCGCACTTGTTTAATCAAACTAGAAAATCAAAATTATGCCTGACCCCAAAGATTATGGTATAGATTACATGATGGCAGATGGAAAAAAAACAGTTTTTGGAGTGGCATGAATTGCATAAAAAGATATATTTCATTTTAAAAGGAATTATACGCTACTGCAAGTCAGATGTAGAGATTCTAAAACAGGCATGTGAAATGTTTCAAGACATTGCAGAGGAGAGGGGAAAATTGACCCTTTCAGTACATCACTATAGCATCAGTATGCATGGCCACGATCGATTTCAATTTTTAGAGCCAGACACCATAGGGACTATACCTCTGACAACTATCACCGCCAGTAAGGGTTACTCCACACTACCATACAGTGGCTTATGTACATAAGTAAACAAGAAAATATTTCATACAGCATGCTTTGAATGGTGGCAAAGTGCAGGTGGGTAATTACTGTCTTGATGGTTATGTTTTATAGGCGGTATCCTACAGCATTTGAGTTTTAGGTTGCTTTATCATGGCTGCAGGGAGTGTTTCTTTGAAGATTTGTTTAACCAATGCTTGGCACAACCTACAAACACCCATATTACATGACTATCAAGAAATTAAGCTTTCTCAGGCATGAAAGGGGTATGAATGTAACGGTTATGTGGGAGCATGAATGGAAACAGCTGGTGCGTGAGAATCCTCAGTTGCAGGCCTTTTTGAAAGTAGGTGATTTTCCAGAGCCCAGGATCCCAGTGAATCACTTCATGGAGGGTACAAATGCTCTGCATTTATATTACAGTCACAGCCTGGTGAGAAAATCCATTATTATGATTTTACCAGTTTGTATCCCTATGTGAACAAGACTAAGACATACCCATAGGACACCCAGTGGTTATATATGACAATTTCAAGGCTCTTGGGCAATATTTTGGGATTATAAAAGCTAAGGGTATATCCGCCCGTGGTCTCTTTTTTGCCTGTTCTGCCCAGCAGGATAGGTGGAAAGTTAGTGTTCACACTGTGTCGCACATGTGCTGAGACAGTTCAGCAGTCACAACCATGTATCCATTCAGATGAACAATGATCTCCGGAGGCACATGGTGTACTGAAGAGCTAAGCTGGCTTTGAGAAAGGTTATAAGGTGGCTAAGGTGTATGAAGTCTGGCACTACCAAGACAGGTCAGTCTTTTTACAGACTATATTAAATTACACCTAAAGGGGAAACAGGAAGCTTCAGGGTATCCAAACTGGTGTACATCTGATGTAGAACACACAGCATACATCAGGCAGTACTATGCTAAGGAAGGCATTGTTTTAGAAGCAAAAAATATAGCAAATAACCCTGCACAAAGACAGATTTCAAAGCTGTTTTTGAATTCTTTGTGGGGAAAATTTGGCCAGCGAACTAACTTGAACACAGCTGTTGTTAAGGATGCTGAAGAACCTTTTCAGAACCTTTCACGGATCGCTACTATGTATCTAGTCTGTATTTCATCAATGATGATACAGTCTCAGTACAATGGAAATACACTGAAAACCACTTCGACTAAATGCTACCAACATTAATGTTGTTATTGTTGCCTTACCACCGCTTTATGCTCGATTTAAATTGTACAGTTTACTTGAAAGCCTGCAGGACCGCTGTTTATACCATGATACAGACTCTGTTATATTTGTCAGCAGACCGGGTGACTGGGATCCACTACTGGATTACTATTTGGGTGATCTGACTAGTGAATTACCACATGGTGAACACATGGTGGAGTCTGTGTCTGGTGGTCCTAAAACCTATGGCTACAAACTGACCAATGGTAAAATTTGCATGAAGGCAAAAGACATAACGCTAAACATGGCTAATAGTGAAAAGGTTAACTACAGCTGTTTCAAATCGCTAGTACAGCATTTTGCCAAGGACAGTGGTACGGATGAAGGTGTCGGGGGTACAGTCAGTTACTATTGGACTGAAAAAAATTGTGAGAAACAAAAAAAGCATCACTATTGAAAACAGGCCAGAAAAGAAAACCTTCAGGGTTGTCTACAACAAAAGGGTTTTGACTGAGGAGTTTAAAACATTGCCTTATGGCTTCTGATATGGGTATGGATATACGTTTGCAGCACCCTTTCTCCTGTATTTTGGCTGGACCATCAAACTGTGGGAAAAGTTATTTTATTAAAAGCATGTTGGAAGCTGGTCTCAGTGCTTTAACAAGATTTCAGAAAATATTATCTGGTGTTATAGCTGTTGGCAACCTTTGTATACAAATTAGTAGTAAATTTCCTCAGCTGAGATTTATAGAAGGTATTCCTAGCACTCTACAAGATGAACTATTACCACCCTAAAAAGTAAATATTTTAATTGTAGATAACTTAGTGGAAACAGCATCTGAAAACTGTGAAATTCAAAAATGTTTCACACAGTAACAGAAACATAGACTTTGATGGCAGATAAGGACTGCTTGGCCCACCTAGTCTGCCCATTTCCCTACCTACAGGATAGGCTGCAGATCCTAGTTAACCAACAGCCTATTTCTTCCTACCCCCCACAAGAATTGCCTTATGTCTGTCCTTGCATTCTTGAATTCTCCCACAGTTTTAGACCCACAACCTCCTCAGGAAGGTTGTTCCATGCGTCCACCACCTCTCTGTGGAAAAAATACTTCCTCACATTGCCCGGAACTGCCCTCTATCTTTAAATTGTGTCCCTTTTTCTTGCACATCTTTTCTGAAAGATGCTACCCTCTTGGACTTTGTTGATTCCACTGAGGTACTTAAAAGTTTCTATCATGTCCCCCCTCCCTTCTTCCTCAAGAGTATACATATTAAGCTCCTTTAGTCTCTCCTCATGACGGCTTCTGTTGCAGACCCTGCACCATTTTAGTTGCCCTTCTCTGGACTGCCTCTATCCTGTCTATGTTCTTGAGGAGATGGGGTCTCCAGAACTGGGCATATTCTCAGATGGGGTCTCACCAACTGTCTGTACAGAGGATAACAACTTCCTGTTTTCTGCTGGTGATGCCTCTCCTATGCATCCCAGTATACCCCCAGCCCTCCCTACTGCCTCTCACATTGCTTTGCTAACCTTAAGGTCATCTGATATGATTACCCCAGGTCCCTTTCCTTTTTGTTGTTGTTACTACCTCCCCAATTGTGTAATCTTCCCTAGTTCTTGTTTCCCAGGTGCATTATTTTGCACTTCTTTGCATTGAATCCTAATTGCCATACTTCTGACCATTCCTCCAAGCTTGCCAAGTCCCTTCTCATCCTTTCCACGCCTCCTTGTGTATTAACCCTGTTGCAGATCTTTAGTGTCATCTGCAAAGAGACATACTGTTCCTTCCAGTCCTCTGCAATGTCACTTATAAAGACATTAAAAGGACTGGACCCAGTAATGAACCCTCGGGCACCCACTAGTAACTCCTCTTTTTCACTGTGGACTCCATTTACAATTGCTTCTGTGACCTGTTGTCCAGCTAATGTTTCACCCAGGCTACCACCCTGGGACCCACTCCCAGGCTGGTTAATTTAACTGTTAATCTTTTGTGTGGGACTGTGTCAAATGCCTTGCTAAAGTCTAGGTAGGCCATGTCCACAGCCCTCCTGGTCTACTACTTTGTCACCCAGTCAAAGAAATCTATTAGATTCGGCCTGACATGACCTTCCCGCTGTGAACCCATGCTGCCTTGGGTCCTGTGCCCCACTGGCCTCTAGGTACTCAACTTTTCTTTCCTTCAGAAGTGACTCCATCACTTTCCCTACCACAGAGGTCAAACTGACAGGTCTGTAGTTTCCTGCCTCTGTCTTGGTCCCACTTCTGTGAAAAGGAATCACATTTGCCTTCCTCCAGTCCTTGGGTACCACACTATCCTCCCATGATTTATTAAAAAGAGTAGTCAGTGGTTTCACTAGTTCCTCCCTTAATTCTTTTAGAATTCTTGGGTGAGTTCCATCAGGCCCCATTGCGTTGTCCACCTTCAGTTTTAGGAGTTCTTTCAGAACACTTTTTTCTGTGAAAGGGCTGGGATTGACCCCCCTATCAAGAGTGCTTCTGTTAATTGGATTAGGCACTTCCCCCTCCTCTTTTGTGACTACGGAGCAGAAATATTCATCTAGTATCCCTGCTTTTTCATTGTCCCCCTCTGCCCACCCACCATTCATTCTATTCAGCCTCACTATCCCTCCCTTTGTATTTCTATGCTCTCTGATGTACTGTACCTTTAAAAGGTTTTATCCCCCTTCTTAACCGAGTTGGCTATCATTTCCTCAGTTTGGGCCTTTGCTATTCTGACTTCCCTTCCTGCTTCCTTCTGCCTTAACTGGTACAGCTCTCTGTCCTGCTCCTTCTGTGTTTCCTTATACTTCCTGAATGCTATCTTTTTCTCCCTGACTTTCCTAGCCACCTCTTTTGAGAACTATAATGGCTTTTTTTTTGTTTTGATTTGTTTATTTGCTTCACACAAAGGCTTGTTGCCTCTGTGATGGCAGTTTTGATGATTCCCCATTGTTGCTTCACCCCTCCTTCTAGCCTGTTTGCTAGTACTTTTCTGAGGCACACTCCCATCTTGGCAAAGTCAGCCCTTCTGAAGTCCAGTACCCTCACTTTTGTATGGCTTGACTCTGTAGCTGAGTTTAATGTGAACCACACTGTTTGATGGTCACTTATTCCCAGATGGCAACCCACTTCTAGATCTGAGATGCTCTCACTGTCCCCATTTGAGAGTACGAGGTCTAAGATTGCTCCCTCAGGAGTGGGTTCTGAAACTAGCTGTCTGAGGCCTGCCACCTGTAGGGCATCGAAAATGGCCCTGCTCTTGGATGTGGCTGCAGCAAATGTGCTCCAGTTAATATCTGGCATATTCAGGTCTCCCATCAACAGTATTCTCCTTTTCTACCATTCTAAGAATGCCTTCTATCATATCCTTGTCCATTCCTCCTCCTGACATGGGGTCTGTACACAACCCTGTGCAGATTGTGGAGCCCTTTCCAGTCTCCAAGGTGACCCACAGTGCCCCCTCTCCTCCCTGTTTACTCTTTTGTTCAATTGCTTTTATCCCTTCCTTTACATAGAGAGCTACTCCTCCCCCTCTTCTCCCCTACTTGTCTCTCCTGTAGGTTATGTACCCTAGTATGTTAACATCCCAGTCATGGTTCTCTGTGTACCATGTGTCTGTGACTGCTACGATATCCAGGCATCCCTCTTCCATCAAGGCCACCAGCTCAGGGAGCTTGTTGCCCAGACTATGGGCATTGGTACTCATTACCCTCCATTTACTGATGGCCTTACTCCTTTTTACCCCATCCCTGTCCTTCTTGCCTTTGTCACTTTCTCCATTTACCAGTGCCCTTCTCCCTATCGCCACCTCTATGTTGGTGTTTACCACACTTACTACCATGATTTGTTGGGGGGGCTAGGATTTTCCTGCTTCTTTCCAGTGCCTCCCCCTTGGCTAGTTTAAATGCTTGCCAATGATGCATTTAAACCTATCACCTAGGATCCTGGTTCCCCTCCTGGACAGATGCAGCCCATCATGCCAGTATAGGCTTGCATCACTCCAGGTGGACCCCAGTCCCCAATGAAGCCAAACTCTGAGCTCTGCACCAGTTTTTCAACCACTGATTGAATCCTCATTGTGCGAAACACCCTAGCCTCTTTCTACGCTATAGATGGGCAGCACTCTGAGAAGGTTACCGTGTGTGCTACTTGCTTGGCCCTCCCCCATTCCACAAACTCTTCCTGCACTGCTCTAATCCCTTTCTTAGCCAGGTCATTTGTCCCTAGGTGGACAATGACATCCAGCTCCCTTCCCTGTGCAGCTGCTCCTGCAATCTTGAGGATTCGCTCCTTGTCCCTCCAAGCCATGGCACCAGGCAGGCAGCTTACCTCCCTCTCCCCTTCCTCCCCAGTTCTATGTTCCTAACAATGGAGTCCCCCACCAGGAGTTGTTTCCTTCCCCTGTGGGGTCCCATGCCACCCTCCTGTGGGTCTCCTTTGTGGAGGTTCCAGCATCCTCCTTGGTCTCCACTGCAGGTGCCTCCATAGAGGAACCACACTTTGCCAGAATGGCATAGGAATTGTGGAGAGGTACAACTGGAGGGATGCACCTCTGTTCCACCACCCTCACCCTCCCTGAGCCCACTGTGGTCCAACCACCTCTTTCTTGGCAACCTCTGAGGCAACGGCAGTGGCACTGGTGGTCCCTGGATGGAAGAGGAGGTCCCACAAATCCTGGCCAACTCAGCCTGGAGATGAGCAACCTCCTCCTCAGCCCAGAGAGGTGCCTGCAGATGGCACAACACCGCATCCTCCAGAACGTCTTCCGGAAGACTGCTGCTCCACAGCCACTGCACTGCACCACTCCCATCATGTCTTATTTCTGGCTCATTAACTGTTTGGAATCCTTACTCTTTCCTCTGTTTTTTCTTTCTCTTCTCTCTTTACTTACTTTCTGCCTCTGTGCCCTTTAAGCTCCTGATTGTCCTGTTCTGAGACAAGACTATCCTATATTTCTCAGTAGACCCCTTACTTGCTCAGAGGCAGACCTCCAGCAGCTAGAGGGGCCAGAGAGCTACTCTTGCCCATCTAGGATGGTGGGTCTTTGGTGGTTCTGTGATCCCTCACTTCCTGCTCCCAAACAGGAAGTTCCTGTTGTCAGTCAAATCCTGTGCCTATAAAAGTAGAACTAGCTTTGGGTGGGAGGAAGGAGGCATATAGTCCCAGTAAAGAAGTCCAGTCACACAGCACTCCTTCCTCCTGGTGTCTTCTGCTAAGCTACTAACTGCCACCACAGAAATGTTAGTATCCTGTATGTTACACAAAATTTGTTTGTCCAGGGTAAAAAAAAAAAGCAGGACCATAAATTTAAATGATAATTATATAGTTTTATTAAAAATCCCAGAGATAAGCTACAGGTCAGTACACTGGCCTGCCAGATGTATTCTAGAAAGACCACATTTTTTGAAGAGGTCTTTGAAGATGCTACCCGTGAGGCCTATGGTTGTCTTCTGGTGGATTTAAACCCACTACACCGAATCATACCACTTAAGGTCTGGTTTGTTTATACCTGCTTTACCTGTTGCATACATCATGAAACAGAATGCACCACAAAATAAGAACTGCCTCATTTGTTCATTGTAGCCAGATAGTCATAGCCCTGTGACATGTCAGCACATCTGAAAGAAACCTTGCAGTGCTTAAACTGCTGGTGAAGGGCCACACGACAGCAAAAGCTATTCTCTGTTCAGCTCTCTGATGATTTAATAGCAGCAGTTGCAGAAGTGGCACTCAACGCTATTAAAGGGAATATACCTCTCACAACTCATCAGATTAGGAAGCTAAAGAGGAGACACAACATTGTTGAAAAAAATTAAGTCATAAAAAGCTGTCTGTTAAACATAAGAAGCATCTTGTAACACAGTCTGGTGGTTTTATAGGCACCTTGCTCAGTGTGGCTATATCATTTTTAACCAGCCTTCTATCAAGCAGATGAGACAGGCATGGCTTATGCACAAAAAATGTATTTGGTACCTAAACATCAGCTGGACATGCTAAGAGGTCATCCACCCCTGCAGAACTACCAAGAAAGAGTGTGGAATGACAGCTGGATGCTGAGATGCAGGCTGTTCTTCAAAGGACTGACTTCTCTGAATATGAGAAGGCTAAAGTATCAATCAGTCAGTCAATCAATTTTATTTATAAAAAGGCGCCTTTCTAAAACCAAGGCACCTGTACAATAAAATACATAAAATACATAAGTAAAATAATTATAAACAACATATAAATTCCAACAAAAAACAGTATAAACCACGTGATGAATAACCACATCAATCAATAAAAGCCAGGTAAAAAAGTTACGTTTTTAAAGCAATTTTAAAACTTTGAACGGTTAGGCAGTCTCGTACCCGATGAGGTAGAGAGTTCCACAGGGACGGAGCAACAAAGCTAAATGCCCTTTCTCCCGATGTCTGCAGACATACCCTGGGAACCTCTAGCAATCCCGCATCAGTGGATCGGAGAGGACAGGAGGGACAGTAGGGACAAAAGAGATCTTTCAGGTAACTCGGTCCCTGGTTGTGTAGGGCCTTATAGGTTAACAAAGCAACCTTAAAGATGATCTGCCACTTAGTCGGCAGCCAGTGCAGACCACGGAGCACAGGCGTTATATGATTGGCTTCTGAAACACCAGTCAATAGACTGGCAGCCGCTTCTGCACCAGCTGCAAGCGGCGGATATCAACCCCGACAGCCCTAGGTAAAGGCATTGCAATAGTCAAGGCAGGAGGTAACAGGCATGAACCAATGTTGAAGATCATCGGGAGGAACGAGATGTTTCACCTGGGCGATATTTCTCAGATGGTAAAGGAAGTTTTAATAACTGCTGACACCTGTAATTTCAAGGTCAGACAGTCATCAGGCATAACGCCCAGGTTCCGTACCCAGTCTGAGGTGGCTAGCTGGACACCTCCAAGCCACAAGACCGAAGGTGAACCTGCCAGCACACCCGCCTCATGACGACCTGGGTTCACAACCAACACCTCAGTTTTATCAGGGTTCAACCTCAGCCAGCTCATATTCATCCAGGCCTTGATTTCAGTCAGACAGCTGTTGAGCACAGAGACAGCATCATCTTGTTCAGGGACAATAGACATGTATAGCGGAGTATCATCTGCATAGCAGTGAAAACTCAAGCCATACCATCTAATAATCACTCCTAACAGCAGCATATACACTGCAAACAACATGGGTGCTAAATGGATCCCTCATGGGTCCCCACAGGGCAGGGAGAATGGAGCTGAGGTATAAACCCCAGACACCACTCTCTGAGTCCCACCCATGAGGTAAGATTGAAACCATCTGAGGACAGTCCCTGACAGTCCACAGATAAGCCGCAGGTGATCCTAAAGCACACCATGGTCCACAGTAGCAATGCCGAGAGATCATAAGGACCAAGGTGGAACAGGTCCTTCGATCTCTTGCTATCAGGAGGTCATTTAGTACCCAAACAAGAGCCGTCTCTGTACTATGTATCTTCCTGAAAATGGACTGGAGAGAATCATAGATATTGTGGCTGGTCAAATGGTCCTCCAGCTGTAAAGCCATCACCTTCTTGATAACCTTACCCAAAAAGAGAAGGTTAGAGACTGGCCTGTAGTTTGTAAGACGGTCTGTATCCAAGGAGGGTTTCTTAAGGAGGGGCCGAACCATGGCCTCCTTAAGGGGAGCTGGAAAAATTCCCCTCTCCAAGGATAACCAGACTATCTCAGCAAGGACCGGGTCGATAACATCGATGCAGCCAACAAGCAAGCACTTTGGGCCCAGATCCAAACTACAGTTGATAGGACATAAAGTCTGGATAACCATTACAATATCACTGATTGTAGGCTGGCCAAAGTCACACCACTCAAACTGGGCGTCCGAATTCTCCTGCCAACCACTGCTACTCCCTAGAGAAAGGATCAGGTGATATCAGACCTGATCGTGGGCAACCTTATCCGCAAGAATCGAGCAATCTCCTCACACTGCTCTTGTGAAAAAGCATTTCTGGGTTGAAGACAGAGTGGATTGCACAATCTGTCCACAGTCCGAAAAGCTGAGCTGGTTGATTCGATGGCAGCAATCTCCTGGACAGGAATTCTGCTTCTTATGGGAGATTGTTGATTGATAGATAGACCAGATAATGGTCCATCAAACTAAGCCTGTCACATACCAGGCTGGACCGCTGCCATCGCCTCTCTGGCCTTCATCCAACTCTCCTCAACTCCCTCAGGTCCTCATCAAATCATGGAGACCTAGGACGAAGGGAGAGTGGACGAACACAAACAGGAGCAATGGAATCCAGGGCCTCTGTCACCGCCCTATTATAGGCAAATACAAGATCCCCTGGATCTGCGCATTCCCTCGGCATGCCCGATAGGTCAAGCACTGCCATCAAGCCATCTGGGGATACACCCCTCAAAGTGCTGTACTCGACCATCTCCATAGGGGCAGGCCTCTTAGGGGGGGACCTCAAAACTGAAGCCGATGGTATGATGATCCAACCATCCGACTGGTTCCACCACCAAGCTCAGATATCTCCATCCCAGGAGAAACACCAAGTCCAGTGAATGACCACCAGTGTGGGTCGAAGAGGAAACAACCTGTGTGAGGCCCAGTAAACTCATTAACTGGAGGAAGTCTTGTCCAAACTGCGAGAGTTCATCATCGACCAAAGCATTGAAATCCCCAAGGATCAGCCATCTATGTGGTCCCAATGTTAGGTCAGCGATGAAGTCCATGACTTCTTGCAGGAAAACATTCCCGTCTCCTGGTGGACAGTAGACGAGAAGAATCCTGCACCCCACACCACCCATGATACATTCAAAGGAGTTGGTGGTTCCCACTGGAATTTCCCTCAGGTTCAGTTCTGATTTAAAACAAAGGGCCACACCCCCCCTACGATCAATCCTCGGGCGGTATATCACCGAGTACCAGGGTGGAACCACTGAAGCCAAAGCAGGGCCAGCGTTTCCATCCAACCAGGTCTCGGTGATGCAAGCCAGGTTGGTTGAATTAACAAGATCCGCACTTATGGCAGTCTTGTTTTTAATTGACCTGGCATTGCATAACACTGCCCGAGTTCGATAAGCAGCCGAGGAAGACCGAGTTTCCTGTCTGCAATAAGCAGAACCCTTGGGTATGGGAACCAGACAGGGAGAACCCCTTTCCTGGACCCATTTCACCCCAGGGCGTCTCCTTGTCCCCACTATTCCAATCCATCCACTCCTCTCCATTCTCCCGGCAGGCCGTGTCCCCACCCCAGTATATGGGAATGTGCTACAACGCTATCTCACAGTTGTATGCCAGGGTGAAAAAGATGTTGCAAACTTGTCATTATCTTTGATACCACATGCTAATGCAGTCACAAGATGACAACACACTGCTACCTGGCACTGATGACATATACAGTGACATATTACAAGGTGTTTCTGTGCATGCTCGAAAAAACACTGAAATGTTAAACAAACTAAAAAGGTCTGTGGGTGTTACAGATTGGAAAGATCATGGTAAATTTATATATCATGGTGTGCCCATTAAAGGGTCTCACATATATGATTTAAGCAGAGCTGTTATACAACTGATGCTAAAAAATCTAGGGGTGGGATAAATTCATCAATGCTTTAGCAGAAATTAATGCTCCTGAATCAGTGGTACCCAACACACAAAACAGATATTTGATTCAGAGTTCTAAAAAACAGCTGTCAGAGGTTCTGACAGATACTTCTGCAATGCCAGCATCTGAATCCCGCACAGCATCACCAGTGACAAGGATAAGAAAAAAACCCTTTTAAGAAACCACAATGGTGAATGTTTTAACACCTACGCTATGTCCTATGCAGTTCTCCTAATTGTGTGTTTTTGTACATTTTATTAAACTATATGCTGCCTTTTATTTTATCATATTGTAAAAATAAACAAACACTCTGATGCAATTCACAAATGGCTGCGTTTATTGTCTCCTCACAACAGAACCTTTATTAATTATACACTATAAAAGCAAACTACAATGTTGTTTAGAAAATACAGCATGTGTTACTTGTGGATCTACCAACAGTAATATTGCTGGTTATAATCATAACATGAAGTCACTGTCTGCGGGCTTATTTTATTTATTTAACCAGGTGAGACGCACTAAGCTGAAAGCTTTTTTACAGGTACAACCTGGGAGTACAGAGAAGCTAAGGACTGCCTGTGGGTCACACAGTATGCAAGTGGAAGTTGTGGAATTTAAACCCAGGCTGGTCTGCTGGATGTCACCAGATTTGCAGCTCAGAGCCTTAAACCACTGCGCTATACTGCCTCCCAAAGAAAAAGAAGGCTTCAGCCTTCTAACAATTCTGCATTGCTTGACAAATTTATAAACTTTCAATAATTTAATAATGAATGATCAGAATACAGACTAATCACATCATTAAAGGATACACCTTTGCATCTATGATGTAAGAAAAATATACAATGGTGTCCACAGGTCATAGATGTTGCATCTTGAATCTGTTTAGAGTTAAACAGTGTTTCTCTCACGTTTTTCCTGAAAAACGTAACAACTGATGGTGGAAAAAATGTAAAGCCTGGAGGAAATCCATAAGAGTCAATAAATTTCTAGTGGTATGGTTAGGCAAATAAATAGCTAACCAATGTTCATCAGGCATAGACCGGGGCTGTGTATTCACAACTAAAGAGGCTGGCATGCATGTAAGTCTCTCTGAAGGTAGTTGATCACTTGCAAAGATACCCAAAAAGCTATTTCTGGTAGAAGGGCTGTTGTGGAGAAATGTGTCCAGTTGTTGAGTATTCATGTTTAAAGTCAAACACAACGTTTCATCTTTGATTAATCTCCACAACATTATCAAAAACAGCATACACCATCATATTCACTGTAGCTGGTAGTGGGTCAGCAAATCGTATTTCAGCTCTTAGGTTGCCTGAGCGGATTAGTGAATAATGGTCACTTCAGTCTTGGTCAGGGTTTAGATCAAAAGCAAAAAGTGTGTACCCCTGACAAAAACCTACATGGTCTATCAGCAGAGGGTTGTCTTTCATATGTTTTCCACGCGTGTGGATCAGACTGATGTATTCTCTGACAGCATTACCACTTGTAAAGTTAGGCTGCAGTGGTTTAGCAGGGACTTGTTCACCATCTACATAGAGGGCTATAAAGTTAATGTTAAAATGTTTAAAATTGAATGGGTTTTTATTATACACACTACTGAAAGCATCATTATCTACAAAGCCCATCACCAATAATTTAGGTATCTGACCCAGAAACAGATGATCTTGGTTACATACACTGCTCCCACCTGCTATACTGAACACTTTCATGCTAACACGATCAATAGGGTACTTTGCATTAGCAGACTGTAAAGCCTGAGCATGGCCAATGCGTACAGCTGGTGAAATTTTTACCCTTTTTACATATAGAGATGCAGCCTTTATTTGTAATTTATATTCTTCATTTGCATCACCACTTATTAAACAAAATTCATTCTTGTTACGAACAAGTTTAATTTTAACATCCACTCCATTCAAGAGCAATTTTTCCTGGAAAAAAAGGTCTGCGTGAATTAGTCTAGCCAGTTCTACCATGCGACTGCCTGCTGTAAAAGCTACTCACTTTTTAAAACCCTCATTGGGCCCATTAAGAACTGTATTTTCATGCTGCCCTGGTGTATCTTTATAAAATAATCCAGATGAAAATTGTGTAGACAGGGTGTCTTCGCTGTAATTGAGCAGTGATTCAGTAATTGCTCTGTAGGGGTAACTGTCATTACTTTGACTAATTAGACAATCGCCCACCACTATATCCACCTGGCTAAAGATTGTTGCTAAAGGGTAGTTAATTAAGCTCACTCTAGCCTGATCATCAATGTACTACCATCAGCCTTAGCGATCTTGCACAAAAGGTATAACACGGTGTTGTTGGGTCAACATAGTCTTCACCATTACCATATAAAACTCCAATTGCTTCTATATCGCTTAAGGCTGACAAGGTTGATTTTAAAATAAAGGTTTTTCTCTATATTGGTTTGGGTCGGTGGTAACATGAAGAGGTCTAGTTCTGATTTTCACATTCTTGAGACATGCAGAGTACCAGAGACATGATTTAAAAAGTCCCTTTGTCTGTTGCTTTTACGCTGTTTTCCTCCTGGCACTTACGTTCACAACTGTTCTTTTCTTTGAACATGCAGCCTTTAATAGTGCTTTCACGGATCCCTGGGAGGGCTATTTTCCTTTCTTATTGGTTCTCTTGTAAGCAAACCATTCCTGCCCCATCTTGTGGCTTCTCTGGATCATATGTGTTGTAAAGGAACTCTACAACATTCTACTACATCTTTTTATAATATTTTAGCTGCTGATTTAAGGTGGGTTTCACTATCTGGAAACCTTTCTGTAATGGTGGAACAGCTTTTCTAAATAAGCCTCTAAATATACCCCTATGCCCACACCATACATAACAGGGCTCCATGAAAACCAGACAAGCCATGACCAGCATGAAGGCTAGGGTCACTGTACAACCTCTGTGACATTGTAGGCATTCAGAAGGCTCCTTTAACAGGGCAAAATGAAGCTGACGATCACTTTGCCAAACAAGAATGACATTCTTTATTATAGTAATTAGTGTCAAACTGATGTTTGCTGATTGGTATATAATCTGGTTTATCATAGCGGATGGTTATGATGTCATTATTCTTACCAGATATTTCCACACAACTCCGACTCTTTGGTGCTCAACAATATCTGAATATACAAACAGTATAAAAGCCGCCATTGATGTCTGCATAATATGTACGATGCTTGACTGCACTTGTGGGATGCCAGGTGGTACCCCAAAATACAAGCAAGATTATTATGAGCTATGAAAGATCTACCACTACTGTTGTGGAATTTTATTTTCCGTCCTGACTGTCATATTTCTAGCCACAATTCTAGCTTTATGCTTCAATGTCTCATTGATGGCTGCTGTGACATCTTCAACATTTTGATAATAATCTCTGGGGCTTGATAATGTTAATATAGGCCTAGAAGTTTCACCAGCATAAAATTTCCCATCGTGTGATGTTATATTGCCATGTCCTTGGGTATTGTATTTGACAGACCAATTTCCCATAAACCCTCTAAATTGATAGGTTTTGCTAGTTTCACTGTATAATCCGATATTGTGTTGTTGGGAAACATTTCAAAAGAGGCATTGCTGGGCAATGTAACATAAAAAACATTCTCAGACATTGTTTTACCACTAATGTCTTCATGCAACTGCCATCATGTTAAACATGTATGCATCTTTATAATTTTAAATCTCTCAGCTGTTTGGATTCTATCCAACTGTTAAATTTTGATGGCCAGCCGAGCCATTTCACTAAAACAAATTGTTTCTTCCTCATGCTTTCTGTGAGACTATTTTCTCCACCCTGTATACACGGTTTGTTGTGTCTACAACTTTTACCAATTCTTGATCATAAACTGTACCTCTTATTTCATCACCATCTTTTAATTTGTACACAGGTATAGGCTTAGGTATTTTATTTATTTTTTGTTGACCAGTAAGTGCATTAGACAAATCCTGCCTATTTTTAGGCACGATACAGATGAATGACAACTGACCTTGAACCAGATTAAGCTGTTGGTGGTATTTTTAGTGAATGAGAGAAATTTAGTCAGGACACCGGGGAAATTCCCCTACTCTTTTCGCTAAGTTCCATGGGATCTTTAACATCCACCTGAACTACCACCAATCCAGGCAGATGGGACCTCGGTTTAACATCTCATCCGAAAGACGGCACCTCAGAAGTGCAGCACCCCTCTCATGCTGCACTACAGTGTCAGTACTGGGATATTAACCCAAGTGCCAGATGTGGGAACTGAACCCACAGCCCTCTGATTTCCTGGTCTCAGAGGCAAGTGTGCTACCTACTACTGAGCCACTGACACTGTATACATTCTGAAATAATGACTATCTCACTGGTAAAGTTTTGTTCATAACCTTTTTCAAATGTTTTCTTAACTCTAGAAACGCACGTGATCACCCACATGAAATTTGAAAGGTCTTTTCACTTTTGGTGCAAGATCTTTATAGATTTTTCCAGGTAAGTAAAGAATTGTCATTTGTTACATCGACATGCCTCATTTTGATGGACCGGTGATAACTATAATTATAGGACCTTGTTAAAGATTGTAGAACATCTATGTACCTATACATATTAAATGCTGTAAAATATCTCCACATTTTTGTTTTCAATGTGCGGTTAAATCTTCTACAATGCATGCCTTAACATCATTGATGTTGTAAAATGGTTATGCGTTGTAATTTTAAAATAATTGAAATTTAACATTAAGAAATTCAGTCCTTCTTGCCTGTTTGTAATTTTTCAGGCTTATGCCCTCGTAGTATCATTTTGAAAGCCTCTGTCACCTCTGTTTCCGATTTATTTTTAACACTTTAGTCCATGCATGTTTTGACAGAACATCAATAACTGTCAGAATAAACAGAATCCGTCATTTTCTTTGGAAAGGCTACTCATCTCCACCAAATAGGCTTGCCATTGTGCATCAGTGTTGTTCACAACTACCCTGTTTCTAAGAAATCGTTTCCTTGCAGGCTTGTGCATAGTGTAGGCATCTTGTAATGACAACCGTTGTGATACTTGTGTGTGAGTAAGCCTTTTCTCTTGTTTTGCAGCATCATGTAGTCTTTGAACACCTCCTAAGCTACCAGGCAAAATAGGATCATAGTAAATTTTTTCAAGGATTTCTTAACCATGATTTTTTTCAAAACAGCACAAATAAGACACATGCGTTTTTCCAGTCTTAATATTTTTATTGTGAAAGCACACACATTGTACACATACATTAAATAACAATACAAAACACGCGATAGCAGCTGAGCTAAAATTACACTATATGACAGTATAAAACATCACAACAAGAAAAGACAGGCCTTGTTTTGCTGCATTACAAGAAAATGCCTCATTGGTCTAGGGGTATGATTCTCGCTGTGGGTGTGAGAGGTCCCGGGTTCAAATCCTGGATGAGCCCAAAAATCATGAGGCTTAAATAATCTCTCTTTGATACACATTTGTGGAGGCAGTATAGCGCAGTGGTCTAAGGCTCTGAGCTGCAACTCTGGTGACATCCAGCAGACCACACCTGGGTTTGAATCCCACAGCTTCCACTTGCATACTGTGTGACCCTGAGCAAGTCACTTAACTTCCTTGTGCTCCTATAAAAAAGCTTTCAGCTTGGTGTGCTATACCTGGTTAAACAACTAAATAAAAAATCTGATGTAAATTCAACCACATCTCTAACATCTTGCTGTCTTTGACATTTTAAAATAGAACAGCAGATCTCAACGCTGTAGGCCATAGCTACCGATACACGACCCTGAGAAACAGACCCCTGTTTTTCAAATATTAGTGATAGCACATTTTGAACAGTTTCTAACACATTGTGTATACACACGTTCATTTTCAATATTTCACACCAATGTGAGTCTTTTTTAATGTTATTCATCAAAGTCTGGATAAACCGAAGTGTATCACCATTTATGGGACTGCATTGGTGGTGAGTAGCATAGTCTGGAATTTGTATGGTTATCAATGTCTGTAAAATATTTTTCATTTTCTGCTTTTCAAAGTTTCTTTGGTGGTTTCCCCACAGGTTACCCATCTTAATGGTTCTCACCACGTAGCCATGTGTTCCTCATCAGAACTCCCAATATCATACAAGTACATGTAATAGGGCACAGGGCTTCCTTTTTGCAGAGGGCTTTTAAAATATTTTTTATGACTTCCTGAAAAAATGGTTTCTTCAACAGCTTTCTGTAGTGTTATACTCAACTGGTCATACAGTTTGTCAAGGCCTTTAGCAATACTAGGCAATGCTTTAAATTCTGTCAACGCACCATTAACAGCTTGTATTGTATCAAAATAGGATGCTGTGCACCCAAGCTTCCATGCTGTAGATTCCACTAGTAGCTTGATCCGTCGAGGGTGCAGTCTCTCACAGAGTTCAGGAAAAACACGATCCCAGTACCCCTCCTCAGGTCCGTATATACAGCTATGTCTTAGCTGTGATGGGTGGTCAATTGCACAGCCCTCACACTTTATCTTCAAGTCCCGAGCCATCAAGTCTTGCAGTAGTTGTATTAAAATGCCCTTAACCAGGCCTAACATGATAGACGTTTCAGGTGATGCATAACTCGCAGCCACAGCCACAGCAGACTTTTCATCAGAGCATTTCTCAGTGTCCAGCACAGCTGGCTCTCCCCGCTGCTCATCCATATTAACAAGCTCATGAGTATCTTGCAAATGGAGGTTCATGAATTGTTCTATCAAATCGGGCATACCAGAGTCCACCAGATTTGAGCTTCTCTGGTGTGATGCTAACAGAAGGTGTAGGATAACACTGGCTAGGTTCATCCATCATAGCACACCCAGTGGCTGAATCATTGTTATCATCATTGCTGCTCTCCTCAGGAACTCTGCACATACAATCAATCAATCAATCAATCAAAATCTTTATTTATTCAGGCGGACATCATTGAGCAAAGCTCATTTACAAGATGGACCTGATAGGTCAAGGATCAAATTGAAGGTACAGTAGCAGATATATACAGAACACTTGTATTTAAACAGATACAGTAATATAAATATATGTACAAATGAAGGATAGAGGTTGATAAAACCTAACAGGACAAGGTAGGATACAATAAAAGTACATTAGAAGAAACCAGAATGTCCAAGTCCCAATAGAGGAGCCAAAGCAAGCACGCAACACAGGGTAACCGGTATTACAGGCTCCAGGGCAAACTAAAGCAGACAAACAGATATAATGATAGATGACTGCAAAAAATGATGATAAACAGCCTCTGACAAATGACATGGAGGGGCTGGTGGGAGATTCAGATAGGGGCTAAGGCTACTAGTAGTAGGAGGTACGGAGGAGTGGTTGGGGTAGAAGTAAGTGCCAGGAGTTGGTGTGGAGGTCTTGGTCAGAGGAAGCAAAGCTGTAAAGGTATGATAGGGGCTGAGATGCAAAATAAGGGGCTCTGCGAGGAGGGAAAAAGCAGGGGATGATTTATGGAAGAGCTGTCAATAATAATTGCTGACTGAAAGGGGGAGGGTTGTGAATGTGACTGGACTAGGCCTTGTGGTAGCAGTTGCATTTCTCTGGGAAGAGACTTACGTAGAGCTTTTTAAAGGATGCTAGAGGTATAAAGTTGGTCAACTTTAGGTCTTCTCAGAGAATTCCATGCCATTGCTAGAGAGTAGCTGATTGCAGACCTCCCATGCGGGTGTAGCTTTAGGTAACTTAAGTGTGATGAAGTTGTTGCTTCTTAGGGCATAGGACCTAGCTGTGGCCAGTGTAAAGCAGTCTAAAATATAGGATGGAAGTTTATTAGACAAAGCTTTGTATATCCATAGTGTAGCATTTCTGTTCCTTCTGAGGTGTAGGGATGTCCAACCAACTGCAGCATAGAGAGAGCAATGATGAGTGTTGAATGGCAGATCTGTAATAAACCTTAGTGCTCTGTGATACAAGGTATCCAATTTACTTAAATAGGAACTAGGACAGTGACCATAAAGGAAGTCTGCATAGTCGATAAGTGAAAGAAATGAGGCCTGGATTAGTCTCAGCCTTGAGTCTCTGGTTAGAAAATGTTTAATTCTGAAGAATAGGCCGAGCTTCTGGCGAAGTTTTTTCAGAAGTTCTTCAATATGGTGAGTGTAGTCAAGCCTGCTATCAATCCACACCCCTAAATATTTGAATTTATCTACATAGTCCAGGCTTTCTCCAAGGATGGTGGATAATTGGGAAGATTGCTTGGTGAGGAGGTGTTAGTATAGTTATTAGTGGAGAAGAACATAGCTTTTGTCTTCTTTGCATTTAAGAGGAGTCTTTTCTCAAGTAGTTGGTGTTGCAAAAGGGAGAATTCTGTTTGTAAAATTTCACAGGCCATTGCAGGTGATGGGTTACTGACATATAAAACAGTGTCATCTGCAAAGAGGTGAACATTGACTTTGGTGAGATTAGAGTCAATGTTGTTAATGTAAATGGCAAAAAGGATAGGGCCCAGGATAGATCCTTGAGGAACTCCTCTTAGAAGCAGTTTTAATGAGGATAGGTCACCTTCAGCTTTCACCTGCTGCGTTCTATCAGTGAGGTAACATCTGAACCACTTAAGAGAGGGTGGGTCTAAGCCTATGGAGTGCAGTTAAGAGAGTAGCAGCTCATGATCCACGGTGTCGAACGCTTTGCTTAGATCAAGGAATACAGCACAGACACTGCTTTTTTTGTCTAGGTCAGTTTGCCAGTCATTTGTGACTTTGACCAGTGCAGAGATGGTGCTGTGCCTGGCCCTAAATCCAGATTGAGCAGGATTTAAGAGATTATTAACTTCAAGGTAGTCTCTTAATTGGATGCTCACTAATTTCTTTAGCATCTTGGAAAGCACTGGAAGAATGGATATGGGCCTGTAGTTGTTGAAGTCCATGGGGTCCCCTGATTTTAGGAGGGGAAACACTTGGGCTGTTTTCCACATCGAAGGAATAGAGCCAGAGGTTAATGATAGATTAAAAAGATGTGTTAAGGGAACTGCAAGCACATGAATTGAAATTTTTAGAAAATAGGGGTCAAGAGAGTCTGCACCTGCGCTTTCTTTTAGTGTCCAATTGCAGCATTAGGTCATCTACTTGCTTCAGTAAAACCAGTTTGAAGGAGAAGGAAGAATCAGCCCTCTGAACCTCAGTAGACTGGGAGTTTAGTTGCCCATGATAGATTAGCTGGAGAGGTGTCAAAAGCAAGGCCAGCTGTTGTGAAATGATTATTGAACGCATCCGGTACTTCCCATTTATCAGAAATAGCAACCTTATTAAGGTGCACTTGAGTTGGCAGAGAGGTGCTAGAGTCCTGCCCTAAGATCCCCTTGATGGTGCCCCAGAATCTAGCAGGATTATGGTAAGAGGCGTCAAGTTCAGCCATATAGAAAGCAGCCTTAACATCCCTTACTTTTTTGGTGCAGCTATTCCTGGCTTTCCTGAACAGCATCCAGTCATTTGGTTCCTTAGTCTTCCTTGCCAGTTTCCATAGCTTATCTCTCTCCAACAGTGCAGATTTAAGGTCGGCTGAAAACCAGCGGCAAGATTTGCTTTTTGTTCTAACACTAGTGATTGGTGCATGAGTGTTAAGGGCACCTATGATTATGCTATTTAACACCTGATGTGCTTTTTCCACAGAATGCATAAGGTAGAACTCCTGCCAGCATGCAGAGTGGCTTAGGTCATGGAGATATCCATCAATATTAAGGTTTTTCTTGGATCTTCTCAGAAGAAATTTTGCTGGGTTAGCTGGTTTGCCAGATGATCTTATTCCTGCAATGAGACAGTGGTCACTTATGTCATTGAATAGCACTCCAGTATGTGAGAATAGGTGGTGTTTGTTTACCAGCATGATGGCAAGTAGGGTGCTATTACTACTATTCTTTAAATTGATTCTTGTTGGTTCATTTATCAGTTGTGTAAGCCCATGTGTATCATAGACTGATACTAGAGGTGCAGCTGTCTTGGAGAGCCAGTTTAGGTTTAGATCACCTAGGATTATGATTTCTTCAGGGCCCGGTTTGATTAGGTTCCCCAGGTGGGTTAGAGCTTGGTCAGCAGAGGGGGGCCTATAGCAGCCAACTAGTTGAAAAGCTGCCGTGTTGGGAGAGTTATTTTAAGGATATACATTCAAACTCTTTGGGCAATGATGTTGCACTAAGGCAAGATGCAGATATATTTGACTTTACATAAATAGCTACACCACCACCTTGTCGGACGATCTGCTCTGAATATTTGGTAGTTAGGTAGTTACCTCCCTGTCTGTTGTTGCAGGTTTGAGCCATGTCTCGGATATTACAAGAAAGTCTGGCAAAGTATGGGTGACCCAGGCTTGTATTAATGAAAGCTTTTCAGGAGGCTGCATGCATTGATATGAAGGAAGCTTAGTCCTTTGATGGAGGCTAGATCTGCTGGGGAGGTGATGCCTCTGGAGGGCCTGAATTGATTTCAACATTACCAATACAGATCAGCAGAAAGAATAAGAGTTTCGTAAGGGCTTCGAAAGACAGGAAGAGGGGACTGTCTTTGGGCCTTCTCTTCTTGCTCGGTGGCCACTGCTTTGAGGTGATCCACTTGGGGTTGCAACTTGGTATCCTGTCACAGAGTGGTAATTTGGTGGGCAGGTGTAAGGGGGAACTGTAGACCCAATAATGGAGCATCGAGCATAATAAGTACATGACAGGTTGCGTCCCTTTTTGGGGGTTACCCCACTGATTATGATGTAACATCGGTAGGGCATATGTGAGGATCCAGTCAACATCCACTGGAGGTGTAACAGAGAAGCTAGGCTGGTGGGCCACATTATTCAGTGCGGTATGGATCGGGATGACTTCATCCTCAATAAACACCACAATTGAGAGAGAGAGAAACAGTAAGAGGAGTCTCCCCATTTTGAATGCGGCAATTAGTGGTTATCTACAATGAGAACAGGGGAAGGACTGCTGAGCAGGTGGCACAACAGGGCCACTGACAGATTGTTGGTTAGAATATTGCTGTGGGCGGGAGGTAATAAATTCGGCAGGAAGATGCCTATAAAGGTAACACATGGTGGGGAAGGCGAGTGGGCAAAGATTTTGTGGCTTTCCCGTACCTTCCTGGCTGTCTCTCCCGGCCTCCTGGTCCCCTTGGTTGGCCTTGCGGTCGCCGACCGACCGCTAGCGGAGCGGAGCCCCGGCGCTCACTGGGTGCTTGAGGGCAGGGAAGGCTTGACTGGAGGGAGACACAGGAAAGCACAGTCAAATAAAGAAAATAGCAGAAATCAAGTGATTCTGCAAGCAGTGAGAATTAATTTACACAACAAAAGGCTGGGGGTCCGCCTTAGCTCTGGCCCACTAGAAATCCCACCAAAAGGCTGTAAATCACATTTCACTTTAAAAGTTAACAGAATCTTGGATATTTTAACAAAACAGGAGAACAGCTCTTTTAGACAGTTTAGTCCAGAAAAAGCACACAAACCCCGACCAGCTTCAGCAGTGTAAAAGTTAATACAGAAGTCTATGGAGCAGGAGGACCAATCGGCTGCAAGGCTCAGTCAGCGCTCGCCTCGATTGGCCACAGCACCCGTACCTTCCTGGCTGTCTCTCGCAGCCTCCTGGTCCCCTTGGTCAGCCTTGCAGTCGCCACCGCCTGGCTGGCGAGTGTAGCCCCGCTACTACTGGGTGCTTGAGGCAGGAAGGCTTTGACTGAGGGAGACACAGGAAGCACAGTCAACAAAGAAAATAGCAGAAATCAAGTGATTCTGCAAGCAGTGAGAATTAATTTACACAACAAAAGGCTGGGGGGTTCGGCGCCTTAGCATCTGGCCCACTAGAAATCCCACCAAAAGGCTGTAAATCACATTTCACTTTAAAAGTTAACAGAATCCTTGGATATTTTAACAAAACAGGAGAACAGCTCTTTTTAGACAGTTTAGTCCAGAAAAAAGCACACAAACCCCGACCAGCTTCAGCAGTGTAAAGTTAATACAGAAGTCTATGGAGCAGGAGGACCAATCGGCTGCAAGGCTCAGTCAGCGCTCGCCTCCTGATTGGCTGCGGCTTTCCCATACCTTCCTGGCTGTCTCTCCTAGCCTCCTGGTCCCCTTGGTCAGCCTTGCGGTTGCCGACCACCCACTGGCGGAGTGTAGCCCCAGCGCTCACTGGGTGCTTGAGGGCAGGGAAGGCTTGACCCGACCAGCTTCAGCAGTGTAAAGTTAATACAGAAGTCTATGGAGCAGGAGGACCAATCGGCTGCAAGGCTCAGTCAGCGCTCACCTCCCGGTTGGCCGTGGCTTTCCTGTACCTTCCTGGCTGTCTCTCCTGGCCTCCTGGTCCCCTTGGTTGGCCTTGCTGTTGCCGACCGCCTGCTGGCGGAGCATAGCCCCGGCACTCACTGGGTGCTTGAGGGCAGGGAAGGCTTGACTTCCTTGCTGTCTCTCCCAGCCTCCTAGTCCCCTTGGTCAGCCTTGCAGTCACTGACCGCCTGCTGGCGGAGCGTAGCCCCGGCGTTCACTGGGTGCTTGAGGGCAGGAAAGGCTTGACTTCCTGGCTGTCTCTCCCGGCCTCCTGGTCCCCTTGGTCGGCCTTGCGGTCGCCGACCGCCCGCTGGCGTAGCATAGCCCCAGCCCTCACTGGGTGCCTGAGGGCAGGGAAGGCTTGACATACAAGAGCAAAACATGGCGCAGGTAGACTATGGATACTCAGTGGTGTGTGGCTTTAGCAACATCAAGTCTGGTTTGGACCCTCTGACATGCCCTGACAAGCCTGAACAAGCCCAAATTTACCCAGCCCATAAGTGCATCATAATCCCATGCCAGAAAAGGGGGTGCATTATATCCAGGGTGGGAACACTACGTAACATCCGGCGCAGTTGGAACTGCATCATTGGCACACAGGGTGGAGGTACATAATTTCCTGCACAGTCAGAAGTGGATGTGGCATAGGGGGTGGGGCTATGTCATATCCTGCGCTGCCAAGTGGATGTGACATGGGGTGGAGAACTACATCATATCCTGGGGGTCATTAAACACCCATTAATCATTTTGTCATTTAGTATGCACCAATACTACTACTGCGGAATACCTGAGGCAGTTGTGTCAGGAAAGAGGAGTCCGGTGTGAGCGGTGAACCAAACAGCACCTTGTGAAGGCTCTTGTGGTGGCTGATGCACAAGCGACTCCCCAGGACCTTGAGTCGCAATCGGTGACTGAAATGGACCAGACCTTGGCATGGAGGGGCCAGGATCCACCACAGTGTCCAGTCCCAGGAGGAGGACAGCAGGATCAGAGAGAACCCAGGATCACAGCAGCAGGGGAAGGTTGCCACCATGCTAGAGCCAGAAGGGATCAGGCTGCAGCTACTGCTGAGGAGAATGGAGCTGGAATTCAAACAGAGGAAGTTCCAGATGGAGATGGAGAAGCAAGAAAAATAAAACCAGCACCAGAGAGAGGCCGAGGAAAGAGAGAAATCCAGCTTCGGACAGAGGCAGAGGAAAGAGAGCAACAGCTTCAGATAGCGGCCGAGGAGAGACAGCACCAGAAAGAATATGAATCGGAGAAACTAAAACTCCAAAGACCAGTGCCAGAGCAGGTAAGTGGCATGGGTGAACCTGGGACTCCAGGATTGGGTTACAAGTTAAATTCTAAATTGATAGCTGAATTTAAAGATGGGGAGGACATAGATACATTTTTAAATTCATTTGAAAAGGTATGTGTAACCCCCAGGTGGCGCTATCCCAAAGGCTACTACCCCTGCCTGCTTGACTACTGACAGGTTGAAGGGCCTAGGTTTTATGATGGGTGCCTCCACCCAGAGGTCAGGTTTAATAGTGGTTAAACTAGCTCAGGCACAGCCCTCTGGGACACTGTGACCCCCTTTGTTCCCACTAGTGGCCCACACAATTCACAGGAGTTACCTTTCCAATACCCCGCATATGAACACTGTTTACACATATAGATACCACTTACCCTCGAGACGGATTCTGCAGCTCGTCTCAGAGGACCCCCCTGTAAAACAAAGGTTAAGCAACATACACAAACACAGATTGCAATGCTGGTTCTATATGTACTGACACCATCAGACAGTATAAAGTTCAACAATAAATCTGGTTTATTCAGAGAACTAGAACATGGGAGGGGGAAATCAGGTTGATTGGCAATATTCAAATCACAGTACTGTACAGGCATGAAAGGGTCCAAAAAGTCACACTTTGGGTACCCAGGATGGTAAGGGGCTAGCCAGGTCCGTTGCCTAGGGTTGGCCGGCTGGTGCAGCTGAATGGGGCCCTGTAGGAAGAAAATATATGCACAAACAAATTGTAATCTGGAGCTGGATGGCCCAGTCCACAAACAGAAGAACACAAACCAATCATTTGACACACTTTGATTAAATGAAAGTGAGGGGAGATACCCCTATTTGTACTTACAACCCCCAAGCCGAGAGCTGAATTGAGGAGGTGGCTCTGCATGGCCAGGATGAGCAGGGCATGGAGATGAGACCCTTGTGGCAGGGCCTAACTGATTTGGATAACAGGCGGAATTAGTCTGATTAGCTTTGAGCCCAGCTTCCAGCTTCAGCTCACAACTCACAGAACAAAGGGGAAAAGGAATCGCGATCCCCTACAAGCAGTAGACACATTTATATGTACAGGAAATTACTATACCAGGCATCTGCTTCTCGATCCCGATTGCAAATACTGCAAAACCCGAGAACACATGCAGCAACAGAGTCCCTGACAGGCCGATCGCACTTCTGCAAATCTTTGGTCTTCTATGGGCAAGCCTGGATCTGAGCACTTCTTCCTTTTTTCTCCACAAACTCTGATTCAGTCTGATGAGCACTCGTTAACGGCTACGAGCTGACTTCAGGACCTTACATGCACTTCCCGTGCAAACTGCACACCGCAGCAGAACTGAGCTTCTTCTTCCTTCACAGTCAACTTGCATCTGGCCCTCCAGGAACAGTTCAGGGCATTTCCTTTAGGCGCCACACAAGTTTGGTTGGTGGATTTGGCTGTCAATCACTGCAGGGCTCCCTCTGTTGGTGCAAAAAGGTGCCAAGGTCCAAACTACAGCTCCCAGAAGCACCTGCCATACATTCCCCCTTTAAGCAGGCTCCCGGTGAGAGTTCAAGTTCGGGTTGGCTCAAGCAGTCTCCATTTTAGGGCTCCCCTAACCCAATTGGCCCAGATCAGCAGTTCAGGTCTAAAATGGAGGGGCAACACACACAGAGTACCAGCTGTAATAAAGGCAGGTTAGATAAACTGCAATTTTAGTAAGGCTCTAAATGATTTCAGGCAAACAGTTACATCTATCATGTGGGCTCCCTCTGTGCTTTAGCGACTGCAGAAATGAAGTGATCAGATGGCAGCTCAGGGTGGGATTCGAGCATTAACTACACAGTCCCCCCATTCAAACTAATTTAGCCTGTGAGCAGGCAGCTCTTAAAGAGACAGTACCAAAGGCTCTAAAAGCATTCACAGATAAACAGCTTAAACGCCAAACAACATTCAGGCTGGGAGCACTTAACCAGCTCCTGGAAGACTTTTGGGAACCCCCATTTGCAGGGGGTTACATATGTATTCAGGCAAAAATTCCCTGAGAGTCCTGGAGCTTCCAGCTATCCCCACTGCTTACCGGGAAAGCTCATGATGCATTAGGTCAAATGAACAATCAGGACAGCAATGATTATGACAAACTTAAAGCTGCTTTGCTTAAAAAATATGAATTGATAGCTGAAACGTACAGAGTTAAATTCTGTAAGCTCAGGAGAAGCCCTGATATGAGCTACAAGGAACTAGCCACCAAGCAAAGTCAAGTTTTTGAAATGGTGGGAGGAGGTTAAAGCAAACTCTGTACAGCAAATTGAGGATGTGGTACTTTTGGAGCTATTCTTTTGGGCTTGCCCAGCAGAGCTAAAAACCTGTCTAGAGGACAGAGATCCAAAAACAGTGCAGGAGGCTGCCGAGCTCTCAGACCGCTATGCCAGGAGCAGGCCTGCTCTGAAAGGGAGTGAGGTGGGTGTGGCAGCACAGAAAGGGAAAAGTGCACCTTCAGGGCAGCTCAAACCCTCATTGCCTCCCTAGAAAGCGGGCAGCCCCAGGTTACAGAGAAAGGATTTGCCTGATAAAAGAAATGATGAATGTTGGTTTTGCAAACAACCTGGGCATTTTCCAAGACAATGTCCTAAAAATGCACAGAGTGCACAAGGTGGTGCTCAAACAGAGTTGGGTGCACTGTGTATCTGTGAAAGCATGCCTATAAACATGAGGGAGACATATACCCAGTTACTTGAAATGGGGTGCAAACCCATGGGTTGAGGGATACGGGGCACATCCCTCGCTTTGGTAAAAGGGGAATTGGTTGAGCCTGAACAGCTTATACCTAATCAGTTTGTTACAGTACAGGGATTCTCTGGGGAGGAGAAAACTCTGCCACTTGCTAGTGTTCTCCTGGACTGGGGTGAGACAGGAGAGACTATGCAGAAAGTTGTAGTAGCAGAAGATCTTGCCTTGGATGTGGTTATAGAGAACAATCTCCAAAAGGGGGTGGTGTGTGCGTTTACCCGCAGTCAGATGGTAAAGGCCAATTGTGGTTCCCTGGACCCAATAGAAACCCCTGTGGAAAACACTGGGAGGCTGGTTCCCAGCCTGTGTCTCTGGACATGGAGAGTAGTGAAAGGGAGGTAGAAATTCCCCAGGTAGCAATTAACAAAACAGCTACAGAAGGCTACTTTGAGGAGGAAGGGGTAACCAGTGATCAGAGGGCTAGAGATGGCAGTGACCCTGAATGCCCTGATGCTAGAGCTAGGGACTCTAGTTTAGAAACTGAATGGGGCCTGTCCCATGCCTTGCGAATATGTAAGGATTTTGCAGCTGCTCAGAGGAATGACCCTAGTTTAGAGAGGCTGAGGGCTTGGGCAGACTCTGATGGGACACAGGGAGGTAACAGAAGACATAGAATGTGTTGGGACAATGGACTGCTGTATATGCAGGATGCAAAAACAGAGGGAGGGAAGATGGTCAGGCAGCTTGTCATTCCCCAGGGGTACCGTGAGATGATATCCCCATGTCTGGACATCTGGGAATCACGCACACTACACAGTGATTGGCCCAGAATTTCTATTGGCCCAACTTCACCCATCAGGTGAAGGAGTATTGCAGGTCTTGTCACCAGTGCTAAGAAATAGGGAAGGCGGGTAGAAAAACTCAAGCCGCCCTAATTCCCTTCCCATAGTGGAGGCATCATTACAGAGGATAGGAATGGATATTGTGGAGCCTTTGAATATCCCCCAGCTCCTCCGGGAAGAGGTTTATCCTAACGGTGGTGGATTATGTAGTAGTAGTAAAAATATTTATTTTTATACAGGATTTACAAGACTTTAGGTCAAAAGACCTATTTACAAAGTTGTCTTGTGTAAGTACATACAAATTACAAATAAGTGTAAAAAATATAACAATACATTTGTAATACTCGAATCACAAGTTAGTATACAAATAACTTCTATTTTGTTATACAGATCATACACTACATGATAAAATACTCCATTCCAGTTTTGATACAAACTATAACTTCATACCCTTCCTATTTAAAACTTCATTACATACAGACACAATCAGTAGAAAAAACACCATTCAAACCGGTTTTAAAATTGTGTTAGTTTTCTTACATTTCTTAGTTGTGGGGGAATTTCATTCCAAATTTTCACCACCTGGGCTTGTAATGTCATGTTCCCATATTTTGTATTAGTTTTAGGAAAAATATAACCCCTATATTTCACATCCCTTAATTTATAGGGTTGGCTCTTACCAATTATAACCAAATCCATATTACCTTTTATCATACCATTTTTTATTTTATATATAAATATTGTTTTTTGTATCGTACCAATAAGCTGTTCCAATTTAGAACATTGTACATGGTGCAATGATGGGTATTTGTGAGAATGGATTCAGTACAAGGGACCTCTATCCTGTCTTTTAAGTCTGTTGCAACAGCATTTTCTCCTTTGTTCCTTCTGTAGCTTTAATTTGTATTTCTTTTATTGTCAGGCTGGCCACCTGATATCGTTTTACTTTAGTATACTTTATTTTTATTGTATTCTGTCCTCTCCTAGAAATCCCTTGTCAGAATCCATTCAGCATGCCCTGCCTTCTAGTACCCATGATAGTGGAATACAGTTTGTTTGTCTTAGTTCCTTTAAGTAGTAAGGAAGTTGCCCAATAGTTCAGCTCAGTGTTGTGCCTGTAGCTGTAAGTGGAGCTGGCTGCAAACCGTGCGTTCCCCCCCCCCAAACAGTGTACTGTGAGCCAAACACGCTGAAGTTGCCTGGTTTGGCTTCTATTAGTAATGTGTACATTTAAGAAGTTTTTTACACATTTCATTAATAAAATTACACTCTATTCTGTGAATTAAAGCCTCAGTTTTAAATCTCTCTTGAAAACCAGCTGTATATGGTCATAAAAGTGTGCAATTACTTTAATAAAAATAAAACCTTGTTTCAGGTTACATATTTTATTTACACCCCAGGTTATTAGCCTCCTGTAACTTCTCCTGTTGCAATGTGTAGCAGTTTTTAGGGGAAGGAAGGGTGGGGAAATAAGACCTCTGGCTGAGTATTTGCCTGGTAGTTTGAGTTTTCACATACAGCCCAGTTTTAACTTCATGAAGTTCAAGTTGCTTATAAGCTTAATTAGAAGCTAAAAATAAATATGTTATAGTTGCCAGGTTATTTTATATTGTCTATCCTTCCAAAACATGCTGTAGAAAAGGATAATTATGAACTTATATGGATTTACCTGGAATGGTTTGTAGCAGGCTGTATTGTTGCTGAGCCAAAGTTCTAAGTGCACCACCCTTCTCTGAGTTCAGGTCTATACCAGCCAGCTGGCCTTGCTTTGCTATACTTATAGACCTGACACATAAGGGGTGGAGCTTCTGTTAGACATTTTCAGTTATATCCTTTAATTTGTGCATTTTATTTCGATTAGGAACCTAAGTTAATATGTTAATGGAAAATAACATTATAATTCATGTTTAGAAGTTAATAATTTATTGATTTAAAGAATTTGTGTACCTTGTGACTCTGATGGGTGGAGAGTTAAACTCCTCCCCTATCAGATCCCTATAAATGGGATGTTTTTCTTCATGTCAGCAGATAGTTTTGTGAAGGCAGACAGGTTCTGTTATGAGTGGTAACATTAGTTGGTTCTAGTGTATTTATATATTGTTTTGTATGTTTCTGTTTTTTTTATTTGTTTTGTTGCTCAGTCCGTTGAATAAGTACAAAGAAATAAAACATCTGCTTATCCATAACCTGCGCCTGGAGTCCTAATTTATCCCACACCTCACAAGTTGGTGTCAGAAGTGGGATAAAGAAGTCTGGCTCAGAGGACTTCTGATACTGTCTTAGTATCTGTTGGAGGACATGGCTAATGCAGGAAGAACCACGGCCTGGTGCAGTAACAAGGAAGATGGCAGATTAATTGGGCTTACCATTGATGCCTGGGCTGATGCCTGATGTTCGACGGAAGACAAAACTGGAAGAAGAAGGAGCTGTTGGAGGTATACCAGAGATGGAGGAACTAGAGGAAGAGACTGTGACTGCACCAACTGGAGGTACACAGGAATTATTACAGTGGTTGTGTATGCAGCAAGTAGCCTTGGAGAAGCAGAGACTTAAGGACTTACAAAGCTCTGAAGCCCGGTGGGAAGATACCCTCAGAGCTATACAGGCCTTAAGAACTGGATGACCCATAAGTCCTGGTGAGGGTCCAAAGGATATCAAATTAACAAAATTGAGTGAATCTGATGATATCGAAACACTATTTGACCACCTTTGAAAGGATTGCCAGAGCATGTCAATGGCCCAGAGCCCAATGGGTGATCAGACTTGCCCCATACCTCACTGGAAAGGCCCAGTTAGCCTGTGGACATGTAGACCCCACTTTGAGTGAAAATTATGAAGCAGTGAAAGAAGCTATACCCAAGAGATATGATATCTGTTCAGAGACTTATAGGCAACATTTTCAGACTCTTAAATATTCATCAGATACCCCCAAGAGACTTATACTAAATTGAAAGATTTGTGTGGTAAGTGGTTACAGCCATCTAGTAACACTAAAAAACAGATGATGGAAGCTATAGTGATGGAACAATTTGTACGTATAATGCCACAAGACATACAGTTGTGGGTGAGGGAACACCGCCCGGACACTGCAAAGAAAGCTGTACAACTAGCAGAGGATTACCTCACAGCCAGACTGAATAGACAAAAAGGGTATCCTGGGACAAGTACACCTCATCCTATGGTAAGAACCTTTCCTGTACCTTCCTCAGTCAGTGTACAGCAGTCTACTAGTGGGGGCACAAAACCAGTAAAAACAGATAGAGCACCTACTGCCGAAATAATCTGTCGCTACTGCCATGGAAAAGGACATATAGCACGTTTTTGTCCAAAGAAGAAGTCAGCACCCACACAGCTAGTTTTGGCCAGTTGGGGTCAATATCTAACTCCGGTGACTATCAATGGTAGACAAGTAATGGGACTCTTGGACTCTGGAAGTAGACAGACACTAATTAAAGCCAATCTGTTACCTATTGAAGGTTGTCCTCAGACCCAGACTGGAGTTACATGTATCCATGGGGACACACATTTCTATCCTTTATTTCCTGTGGACATAGAGGTACACCAGAGCAAACACAGACTTGATGTGGGATTAGTGCACTGTCTTCCTGTCCCTGTTATAATTGGACATGACCACCCTGAGTTCAGTGTATTGTTAAACAAATCCACACATGTGGGAGCTGCTACTACCAGGGCCCAGAAAAGAGAAAGAATGGACTTACAACAAGTATTTCCATTTGGAGAGGATATTTTGGTGAACCTGGTGCTAAAAGAAATCCAGACAAGACAAATGACTGGATAGGAAAGATGGCACCAAACCCATACACACATTGGAAAAGAAGAGAGGACATAGAAAAGACAATTTGTTTGGACTTGAACAGGCTAAAGATAAATCTTTGAGTCCTTTGTTTTACAGGTTGGGAAACGCAGAGGCGATGAGCCTAAATATGTAATAGAAAAAGGGCTATTATATCGGGAGTGTTTAAATCCCAAAACTAATGAAATAATCTCTCAGTTATTAGTGCCTATTACATATAGAGAGCCTTTAATGTCCCTGGCTCATGATGTTCCTCTAGCTGGTCACCAGGGGACTGAAAGGACACTTCAGAGATTATTATATTGGTTCTATTGGCCAGGAATTAGACAGAAGGTACAAGAATATTGTAAAACTTGTGAGCATTGTCAAAAGGTGGCTACAGTGTCAAAAAAGGAAAAAGTTCCCTTACAACCGCTACCTTTGATCTCGGTACCTTTTGAACGGATAGCAGTGGATGTAGTTGGTCCATTACATAAGAGTGCAAAAGGGAATCGCTTCATCTTAGTTGTATGTGATTATGCTACAAAGTATCCAGAAGCTATTCCCTTACGCACAGTTACTGCAGACAAGGTAGCGGAAGAATTGATAAAGCTATTCTCAAGAATAGGGATCCCTAGAGAAATATTGACAGACCAGGGTAGCAATTTCTGCTCACAAGTTTTAAAAAGGTTGTATGCAGCATTAGGGGTACATGCTATACACACTTCTTCCTATCATCCACAAACAGATGGATTAGTGGAGAGATTCAACCATACATTGAAATCAATGTTAAGGAAATTTACCCAGGAAGAGGAGAAACACTGGGATAGACTGTTGCCCTATCTCATGTTTGCATACAGGGAGGTGCCGCAGTCATCCACTGGTTATTCCCCTTTTGAATTATTATTTGGAAGGAATCCCAGGGGTTTACTGGATATTATTAAGGAGAATTGGGAAACAAAAACTCTGGACTCTTTACCATTGGCCTCTATTGAGTACATTAAGACACTAAGGGAAAAATTAGCACAATACACTAAAAAGCTCAAAATATAACCTTGATCATAAGAAATATCAAAAGCTTATTATGATCAAGGGGTAGGAAAGAAATCCTTCCAAGTAGGAGATAAAGTCTTACTATTATTACCTTGTTCAGACAACAAATTGTTGATGAAGTGGCAAGGACCATACACTGTACAGAGGCAAGTGGGGCCCATTACTTGTGAGATCTTATGCCCAGATAAAAGAAATAAAGTGCATCTATACCATGCCAATTTACTTAAGGCCTGGTATGAATGTAAGCCTGCTTCTCTCTATGTCTGCCCTGAGCCAGAACAAACTAAGCTTGAACAAGCTTACGAGAGATTAGAAGAGAAGGGTAATGTCAGAGATGTTAGTATTAATATGGAATTATCTAACATACAGAGGGAAGAATTAAATCAATTATTTGAAAAGTACAGTGCAGCCTTTACCACAGTACACGGACACATAGATGGTATCACTCACCATATTAATGTAGGACACACGGTACCTATCAGACTAAAACCTTATAGGTTGCCAGAAAGTGTCTGGAGGTTATACAGGAAATAAAGAAGATGCAGCAAATGGGAGTGATTGAACCATCTATGAGTCCTTGGAGCTTCCCTCTGGTGGTGGTAAACAAAAAGGAGGGGGGAGTAAGAGTCGGCCTAGATTTTCGTAGATTAAATGCTGTATCCAAATTTGATGGGTACCCTATGCCACGCATAGATGACATCATCGATCATCTAGGCAATGCGCAGTACATTAGCACATTAGATCTTGCAAAGGGTTACTGGCAAATACCTCTCGATCAAGAATCACAGGAAAAGACAGCATTTCGTACCCCCTTGGGATTATTTCAGTTCAAGGTAATGCCATTTAGACTACATGGGGCACCTGCCACATTCCAGAGGGCTATGGACAAGATTTTACAGCCACGTGCATCTTATAGTGCGGCATATTTAGATGATGTCATAATATTCAGTCCATCTTGGAAGGAACACAGGACACATCTGGAAGCAGTACTAGAGGCAATAACCATGGCAGGATTAACCATAAATCCAAAGAAATGCTCACTAGCAATGCAGGAGACTACTTATTTAGGTTTTGTTATTGGAAAGGGGGAAGTTAAACCTAAAATAAGTAAAATTGATGCTATAGCTGGAAGCACACAACCCCAGACCAAAACACATGTATGAGTATTTTTGGGTTTAGCAGGTTACTACTGTCGTTTTGTCCCTAACTTTTCTGAGTTAGTTAACCCTCTGATAGAACTAACAAAAAAACGACAACCTGAGAAGGTAACATGGAATAAACAATGTGAAGAGGCCTTTCTAGCCCTCAAATCCAAATTATGTTCCTACCCCATATTACGTAGCCCTGATTTTCAGCATCCATTTATATTACAAACTGACGCTTCCAACCATGGAATTGGAGCCGTTTTATCCCAAATGGTCAGAGACAAAGAACATCTTGTTTTATATATTAGCAGAAAATTACATCAGAGAGAAATGAAATATTCGTTGGGCAGTAGATTCTCTGAAGTTCTATCTATGGGGTAGAGAGTTTACAATAATTACAGACCACAATCCCTTATGCTGGTTGCATATGATGAAAAACCAAAACCCACGCATTATGCGTTGGTATCTGACCTTTCAACCATATAAATTTATAATTCAGCATCGTGCTGGTGCCAAACACAAAAACGCAGACTATTTGTCTCGTTTTGGGGCTAGTAGATATTTATCAGACCCTGGGGTATTAGATACAGAAACTTTGTATAAAGATGCCAAATGAGAAATGTTGGGTTATTATAATAATGTGGGACCCCGGGGTGGAGCTTTGGGAGTGGGCAGGCTAAAGCTCCATCCCTTTTTATTATATTAGAAAGGGATCTGTATAAATATCTAGATAGTATTTTTGAAGGAAAAAGAAACAAAGGATAAAGTGTCTTCCCCTGTTTCTTTCCTGAGTCGGGAGGAGTGTGAGAATGGATTCAGTACAAGGGACCTCTATCCTGTCTTAAGTCTGTTGCAACAGCATTTTCTCCTTTGTTCTTTCTGTAGCTTTAATTTGTATTTCTTTTATTATCAGGCTGGCCACCTGATATCGTTTTACTTTAGTATACTTTATTTTTATTGTATTCTGTCCTCTCCTAGAAATCCCTTGTCAGAATCCATTCAGCATGCCCTGCCTTCTAGTGCCCACAATAGTGGGATACAGTTTATTTGTCTTAATTCCTTTAAGTAGTAAGGAAGTTGCCCAATAGTTCAGCTCAGCATTGTGCCTGTAGCTGTAAGTGGAGCTGGCTGCAAACCGTGCTCCCCCCCCCAAATAGTGTACTGTGAGCCAAACACGCTGAAGCTGCTCCGTGGGTTTGGCTGCTATTAGTAATGTGTACATTTAAGAAGTTTTTTTACACATTTCATTAATAAAATTACACCTCATTCTGTGAATTAAAGCCTCCAGCTTTAAATCTCTCTTGAAAAACCAGCTGCATATGGTCATAAAAGTGCTGCAATTACTTTAATAAAAATAAAACCTTGTTTCAGGTTACATATTTTATTTACACCCCAGGGTTATTAGCCCCCTCCTGTAACTTCTCCTGTTGCAATGTGTAGCAGTTTTTAGGGGAAGGAAGGGTGGGGAAATAAGACCTCTGGCTGAGTATTTGCCTGGTAGTTTGAGTTTTCACATACAGCCCAGTTTTAACTTCATGAAGTTCAAGTTGCTTATAAGCTTAATTAGAAGCTAAAAATAAATATGTTATAGTTGCCAGGTTATTTTATATTGTCTACCCTTCCAAAACATGCTGTAGGAAGAGATAATTATGAACTTATATGGATTTACCTGGAATGGTTTGTAGCAGGCTGTATTGTTGCTGAGCCAAAGTTCTAAGAGCCTCACCCTTCTCTGAGTTCAGGTCTATACCAGCCAGCTGGCCTTGCTTTGCTATATTTATAGACCTGACACATAAGGGGTGGAGCTTCTGTTAGACATTTTCAGTTATATCCTTTAATTTGTGCATTTTATTTCGATTAGGAACCTAAGTTAATATGTTAATGGAAAATAACATTGTAATTCATGTTTAGAAGTTAATAATTTATTGATTTAAAGACTTTGTATACCTTGTGACTCTGATGGGTGGAGAGTTAAACTCCTCCCCTATCAGATCCCTATAAATGGGATGCTTTTCTTCATTTCGGCAGATAGTTTTGTGAAGAGCAGACAGGTTCTGTTCTGAGTGGTAACACTAGTTGGTTCTAGTGTATTTATATATTATTTTGTATGTTTCTGTTTTTTTTTATTTGTTTTGTCGCTCAGTCCGTTGAATAAGTACAAAGAAATAAAACATCTGCTTATCCATAACCTGCTGCCTGGAGTCTTAATTTATCCCACACCTCACAGTATTGAAATTACATTTCAAGACAAATCTTGCTAATCGATTGTGAGATTTAACTAGCTTATCTAAATGTTTTTGTCCTGCAAAATTATACACCATATTTCCATATTCAAGTACGGGCACTATCATCTGATTTGCAATCAATTTCTGAGTTTGTTGATTTAATATTCCTTATGCCACCCAGTAGCCAGGCCAGAGGCAGTCACCCTATCCTCACTGAGGACAGACAAAGTGGCAGATGCCTTGCTATGGATTTTCTCCCGTGTCAGATTCCTGCAGGAGGTTATCATCGATCGAGGGGTTTCCTTCATGTCGGACTTGATGAAGTGATTGTGGGGTGGTGCAGAGACACACGGCACCTTATTGCCTGCAAGTCAATGGGTTTGTGGAAATGTTTAATGGTACCCTAAAATCGATGCTCCAAGCATTTGCTGAACAGCATGGAAGGAACTGGAAGAAATACCTTCCCCACCTGTTGTTCGGATACAGGGAGGTACCCCAAGAATCAACAGGGTTTTCCCCCTTCAAGTTCTTATATGGACACAGGGTACATGGGTACGTGGGCCCCTAGACTTGATCCAGGAGGACTGGGAAGGTAAGCACGCCACTCAGGGAACTCCCATAGTGGATTATGTCCTTAAATTTAGGGGAAAAGCTGAAGGACCTTATGGGAACAGCCCAGCACAATTTGGCAGCCACCCAGCAGAAGCAAAAGGTATGGTATGACTGCAGAGCCAGAGCTCACTCATACACGGTGGGTCAAGAGGTCATGGTCCTAATCCCAGTTTGGAGGGATAACCTGCAGGCTGAGTGGGCAGAACCATACAAAGTAGTCAGACAAGTGAATGACGTAAACTATATTGCAGAACTGCCTGACAGGAGACATACCCAAAGGATGTACTATGTCAGCATGATGAAGCCAGCCGGTCTGTTGGCACAGCAGTTGGATTTCCACTTGCGATGCCAGTGACCTGGGTTCAGAAATAGATCCGGGTCATCGAAGGGCTGGCCGGGTGGAGAAAGATCGAGTGTCCCTAGACTGCTCTCCTTCTCCGGGGGGAAGGTGGTGATTGTTTGTTTGGTGCAGGAGTAACACCTGGTGGAGGCTGGCTTTCCACGATGCACTGATGCCTGTTCATCTCAGGGGCAGGGCAGATGCTGGTCGTCATTGCACGTCCCTGCCTACAGGGAGAAAAAACTTGCAAGCTGGCTGCCTCCATGAAGCCATGCCTCCGGCTTTGATTAGCCTTCTAGGCTGGCTCTCCTGGATAGATACTAGTCTCATGGCACCTAAATCGATGCCGTGGCCCCACCTCCTGGGGGGTAAACCAGAGGTGCCAGGGAGAGTGCCGGTATCAATTGGGAGGTTGAAGTACGGAGGTCTGTGACCAGGGTGGATTTCAGAGGCCAGCTGTAGCAAAAAGTATACCAAATAAAAAAAAAACTTGATGAAGCCATATGCAAATAGGGCTGACATGATCTTTGCAGTGTATGGTCCTGGGGAGGGGATGGATGAAGCAGACCCGCTTCTGGACTTGCTGGAAGAAAGCAAGCAGGAGTACTCTGTGGAGGCAATCAAACTGTCACTCCAGTTGACCCCTGAACAGATCCAGAAAGTAAGGGAGGTTTTATCAGACTTTGCCCCATTGTTTAATGCTAAGCCTGGACTAACCCCCTTAGCGATTCATGATGTAGACACGGGGACGCAAGCACCCATGTGGCGGACAGCATATCGGGTGTCAGAGGCCATCCTAAAGGACATTAGGAGGGAGGTGGAAGAAATGCTGGATTTGGGGGTAATTCAGAAATCCCACAGCCCCTGGGCCTCACCCATAGTTCTTGTTCCCTAGCCGGATGGCTCTACTCATTTTTTGTGTGGACTGTCATGGGCTCAGTGCAGTCATGAAGTCTGACACCCACCCAATGCCATGGATGAACTACTGGACAATTTAGGTGGGGCGACATACCTTACCACTATTGATCTGATTAAAGGGTATTGGCAGGTGGAGTTAACTGCCAGAGCCAGGGAGAGATTGGCCTTCATCACTCCAATGGGGTTATCTGAGTTCAAAGTAATGCCTTTCAGTATGAAGAACACCCCAGCAACCTTCCAAAGGTTGGTGAACTAGGTGTTACATGGTACTGAAGAGTACGCTGTGGCATACCTGGATAATATTGCCATCTTCAGTACCATCTGGAAGGAACACCTGTCTCACCTTAAGGAAGTGTTGGGCAGGATTCAGAGGGCCAGGCTCATGGTGAAAGCTGAAAAGTGCCTGGTGGCCATGGCTGAGGTGGCATACCTAGGGCATGTAGTAGGGTGGGGACAGCTCTGTCCTAATCAAGCAAAGATTGAAGCAATAGAGGCATGGCACAGACCTGAAACACAGTAGCAGGTTCAAAGTTTTCTAAGGACTGCAGGATACTATCAAAAATTTGTTTCAAACTACAGTTCCCTGGCAGCTCTCCTATCTGGCCTGCTAAAGAAAAGAATGCCTAAAAAGGTAAACTGGGAACCAGCCTGTGAACAAGCCTTTACACAGCTAAAGGAGGCACTGTGCGGTGCTCCTGTGTTGGCCAGTCCAGACTACAGTAAGCCATTTGTAGTCCAGATAGATGCCTCAGCCATGGGTATTGGGGCAGTACTTAGCCAGACTTCTAACCAAGGGAAAGATCACCCAACAGTGTACCTCAGTAAGAAATTACTTCCCAGGGAACAGGCTTATTCTACAGTGGAGAAGGAGTACCTTGCCCTGGTGTGGGCACTGAAGAAATTAGAACCATACCTATACAGGTGGCACTCTGAGGTACAGATGGATCATAACTCCCTGGTTTGGCTGTCACAAATGGGTAAGACAAATGGTAGGCTTCTAAGATGGAGTCTTGCATTACAGGGATACAATATGACCATTACCCACAGTGCCCGATCAGCAAACACAGACGGTCTATCGTGCCAGTTAGTGCAGTGAACTGAATTTGGGGAACTCATCCCATACCTAGGAATAGATTCCCCCAGATTCAGTCTAGCAGGGAAGGGTGTGGCAATAGCCGTCTGCTTGTTATTATTTGTATTATATTTTTGCTATAAATATATGTTTCTTTGAATTCTGATTGTGAAACATGGCAGTCAGCACAAGGCATCATGGTGTAACTCCTAGGTGGCGCTATCCCAAGGGATACTACCCCTGCCTGTGTGGCTAGTTGCAGGTTAAGGGGCCTGGGTACTGAAAATGGGTGCTTCCACCCGGAGGACAGGGTTGTTAGTAACAAGGCTAACTTGGGTACAGCCCTCCCAGACACTGTAACCCCCCTCTTTCCCCTCTAGTGGCCTAGATAATATGCAACAAACACTTTCACAGCAGCCCCTATTCAGCACACAAATCCCCACACTGTTTGCACTTACTACCAGGGCTGGTTCCACCAGTTTGCACCTGGAGACCCCCTATAAAACAAGGTTAGGCACAGCAAATGACAACAGTACAGTGCTTTTTTTACAAACTGGAACCACAGTCAGATTAAATGCAAAAAGAGTTAGATCTGATTTATTCAGGGCAATTGAACAAGAAGGGATGCATTTGGGTTGATTCGAAAACTGATCTAATCAGGCAATTATGCATACACTTTTAGTCCCTACACAGTCACGTGCTCTGAGTACCCAGTTGAAAGTACGGTGGGCTAGCCTGGAATGTTGCCCGGGGTAGGCCGGCATCGCAGCTGGTTGGGGCCCTGTGATGAAAAGAAAAGGCATGTACAACCACACACAATTTGTAATCTGGAGCCTGAAGGCTCAGTTCATGAAAGGAAAAACAACAATGCAATCAGATGACAACACTTGAGATTAAGCTGTTGTTGCAGAGAGCTACCCTGATTATTACTCGCGCTACCCAATATGAGACACAGGCCAGACAAAATGGAGACTGCAGGCTGATGACTGGTTTGCCAGGAGAAGCAGGGCTCACACTAATCACCGAGATGTCATTCCTGTTTGAGATGTTGAGCAGAGGGCTGATCCCCGGGTGAGTTTCATGGTTATACAGCCTGGTTTTATACAGGATTTGGACTGCGCACTCCTGCTTTTTAAGAAAATGATGCAATTCTACTACACATTTGCTGCATGCCAGTCAGTTTCTATCAATCTTACTTCAAGAGGACGCTTTTGCAGCAGTTAATGTTAACTTGGGCTGATGCCACCTGGCAGCAGATCTCTGCAATTTCTTTTCTCCAGCAGCACCGATGTGAGACCGCCCATCGACATCACTCCTCCCCTAACGTCAGCCGATATAAAGGTAGGGTGCAGTTCCCATGTGCTTTAGAAACATAGAAACATAGAGTTTGACTGCAGATAAGGACCACGAGGCCCATCCAGTCTGCCCATTTTTTCTACCTTATGAATGTGCCACACACCTTTACACTGTCAATGACCTATCTATCCATATTCGTCTGTATTGCTCCCTTATGCCTATCCCATGCCTGTTTGAAGCCCTGCACTGTATTCATAGCCACCACTTCCTGAGGTAGGCCATTCCATGCATCCACCACTCTTTCTGTGAAAAGAATTTCTCACATTCCCCTTAATCGGCCTCTCTATTCTCATGCTGTGTCCTCTTGTCCTGCTATTTTTCTTATATTTAAACATGTTAGACTCTTTTCACCTTGTTAATGCCCTTAAGGTGTTTGAATGTTCTATCATATCACCCTCTCCCTCCTTTGCTCAAGGGTATACATATTGAGCTCCGTTAATCTGTCCTCATATGTCTTCTGATGCAGTCCCTGCACCATTTTGTTGCCCTTCTCTGGACTGCCTCAATTTGGTTAATGTCCTTAGGAAGGTGTGGCTCCAGTACTGCACACAGTACTCCAGATGGGGCCTAACTAGTGTCCTGCAAAGAGGATTATACTTCCTCTACGACTTGTGATACCCCTACTAATACACCCTAACATCCCCCAGCTTTACCTACTGCTTTAGAGGTCTGCTTGATGATTTCAGGTCATCGGTGATGATGATGCCCAAGTCTCTTTCTTCCTTGTGACTGCCAGCAACTCCTCTCCCAGCCTATAGGTGGCTTCAGGGTTTTCTTCCCATGTACATGATCTTGCACTTCTTTGCATTAAATCCCAGTTGCCACTCTTCTGACCATTTTGCTAGTTTATCCAGATCTCTTCTCATTCTGCCCACCCCATCTGGATCATCTACTCTGTTGCAGATCTTGGTGTCATCTGCAAACAGACAAGCCTTAACCTCTAGTCCATCTGCAATGTCACTAATGAAGATATTGAAGAGGACTGGCCCCAGGACTGATTCCTGAGGTACCCCACTTGTGACTTGCATCTCTTCTTACTGTATACCATTTACCAGCACTCTCTGTTTTCTGTCCATCAACCAGTTTGCCACCCAGTTGACCAACTTCTGACCTACCCCGAGCCTACCCAGCTTATTTATCAATCTTCTATGTGGAACAGTGTCGAAAGCTTTGCTGAAGTCAAGGTAGGCGACATCAACTGCTCCTCTTGGTCCACCATTCTGGTTACCCAGTCAAAGAAATCTATGAGATTAGTTTGACAGGACCTTCCTTTTGTAAACCCATGCTGTCTTGGATCCTGTGCCCCTATGAATTCCAGGTGTTGCACTATCCTTTCCTTAAGGAGTGCCTCCATAATCTTGCCCACTACTGAGGTAAGACTGACTGGCCTGTAGTTCTCTGCCTCCTCCCTGCTACCACTCTTGTGGAGTGGGATCACATGAGCCCTTCTCCAGTCTTCTGGGACCTCTCCTGTGCTCAGAGACTCACTAAACAGTTCTGCTAATGGCTCTGCTAGTTCCACCCATAGCTTCTAAGTACCCTGGGATGTATGCCATCAGGTCCCATTGCCTTGTCCACCCTCAGCTTAGCGAGCTCTTGTAGGACCCTTTCTTTGTGAAGGGAGTAGTGCTCACCTCCTCCCTCCCCATGTCCATGGTACTGAGCTGTGGGCCCTGCCCTACCTTCTCTTCAGTAAATACTGAGCAAAAGTATCTATTTGGGATAGATGCTTTTACAGGGTCCTCCTCCTCACATGCCCCCTTTTCTCCTTTGAGCTTAGCAATATCCTCTCTGGACTTTCTCCTTTCACTAATGTATCTATAGAAAGTCTTGTCACCTTCTTTTACTGTTCGTGCTAGTGTTTCCTCAGTTTGGGCCTTTGCCTGCCTTACTGCCTTCCCTGCTTCCCTTAGGGCAGTTTGGCATGCCTCCCTATCATCATCCTGCTGTGTTCCCTTATATTTCCTGAAGTTTAGTTCTTTCCCAGTGCGGCATGCGTTACTTAGCTGTCAGTTCTCTGGCTAGTTCCATTCGCTTAAGAATCAGTTTTTTTTGTACTGCGATCTCAAACTCTACATATGTCCACTTCATCTATGGGGCAACAGATTCCATCTAAAGATGGTCACTCCACCTGCCTTTATTGCCTGGGCCCTGGCCATGACTCTGACGCCTGTTCTCACTGACAGGCCTTCAACAGTTGCACAATAATCAAGTCGCAGATCTCATGAGATCTTCCTGTTCCTAGTGTGTCTGTACTTTTCCTTCCTCCTCCCAAGGGTTGTCTTAAGCTTTATATTGCTAGGGATATGACTTGTATATGTTTTCTCTCCCCTCCCAAGGGTTGTCTTAAGCTTTATACTGCTTGGGGCGTGTCTACATTTCCTTCCCCTTCCCAAGGGCTGTCTTCAGTTTTATACTGCTTGGGATGGAATCCGTATCAGTATTAGTCCTACGTGTGTTACCTGCTGCAAGACCTGCCTCATCTCTAAGTGAGTAGTGAGATAGTACATGTCTCTAAATGAGATGGTACAGTTAAGAACTTGCCATAACAGATCTGGAGAAGCTCTTTCAGCAGGTATGATTATGATTTCTCTCCCTCCTTACCCCATGACTAGGTCTCTCTTGCTAGGGCCAAGTTTTTTATGCTGCAGGGGCTAGTTTGGCCATAATTTTTGCCGAAGTTCCTATTGCACCATTTTTCATTTGCAAGTATGCCTTGGGCTGTCAAAGACTGGAGCACGTAGTCAGGGACCGCTCGCCCGCCCCCTGCCTTAGTTTATGCCAGCTGACATCGGGGGAGGAGTGATGTCGGGTGGGCAGTCCCACATTGGTACTGTTGGAGAAAAGAGAAGGCCAAGATCTGCCACCCAGTGGTGTCACTCCTTCATGTCTGTCTTGGTGCAAGAGCTTTGCTCGAAGATATACTGTTACGGTAACTTGTTACGTAACTGTACTATAAATATCTAAGTGCATATTAGTTGAGGAGTCTGATGTGTTGTCCAATTGAATAATTTTACTGCTTTTGTAAACCTAGTATATTTAGGGCGGTGACCACATCCAGAGAACAGTGGTGGTGCATGGTTACAGAATAGTTCTTGCAGAGTTAACGGTAACCATATTAACAGTTCGATTGGATTAGTTCAGAAATCAAATTTGGACATACTATTCCTGCAAAATTGCTTTGCTTTAGGCTAAAGTGCAAAAATCTGAGCACTATAATCCGAAAACTACATCACCAAAAACCAATTGGTGACTTATTTCACTGTCATTCATTAATACATAGTAAAGCAGCAGTGCTTCAATCTAGTTAAAATTGTGCCCTATACTTTTATGTTATTTTTAGTCAGTTCGACATTTACATCCTGCCTTGTATGATGCCCTTTTTCCAGAATTCAAGTCTGCTGTAGTAATTTTTTTCATGTCTGAAATAACAAAAGGAGCGCTCCTTTTAGTACAGTGCAGACCAGGTCTTCATCGATATTTTCGTCCATCAGTTGTTTATATCACTTCTATTGTGACTATAATTAACTCTCATGCAGCAAGCAGTGCTTTCTGACCTTACAGAACAATAGTTGTTCAAAACCTGCTACAAATACTGATGAAAACCTGGTCCGAGCCATATTAAAAGGAGTGCTCCTGCTTGTTTTTTAACTGAACCACTGGAACTGTAGTTGCGCATAGTTGCCAACCCTGTACTCTGCTGTAATATGTACTCAATCCAGTCAATCAGTAGCCATATTTTCTCATTTTTTTTATTTCAATGAATAAGTTAGTGGTTGAGCTTATTTATTAACTCTGATCCTAACTTACTACTTATGTTATTTGATAGGGCAGCACAGCATTCCACTAGATGAAGACTGTCAGGATTCAGTTGATCAGTTTGAACGTGAAGAGAATGAGTGTAGCAGAAACAGGAATCCATGTTCAAAATCATCAGACATTGACCCTTCATCTGCAACGTCCGCTGTATCAGCAATGACAACAGGCGAGAGATCAGGTGAAGCAGTAGTATATAATGAGGATTTAGCTATAGAAAACACATCAGACTCCTCATCTGAATACATACGTAAAGCCTCTAGACCGTGTAGGCAGAACTGGGCCCAAAAAAAGGAATTGTGTTATAAAGAAAAATGTGGGAAAATTCTTATTATGACCCTCAGTGGAATGTACTTTTTATGGCTTGCAATTGATCTAAATACTAAAATATAACACATCGACACTGCTGCAATTGGACAAACAAAATTTATAAAAATCAACACTTAGCAGACATGAATGCAGTGTAGAACATCATCAGAGAGTAAGTGCTGTGTCAGGAGTTAATTTTGGTAAAGCAATGGAAACAGCCAGAATTGTTCAACAACAACAAGGGGACAGGGGAGAAACCAGGAACTTTGAAATGCAGTTAGCACATTTTGTGGCAGAAAATGGGCTGCCAAACACAGTGTATGGTAAAGTAATAGATTTTATTGGGTCTATACCAAAAAATAGAATGAGTGCAGTGCAGAATGAAATTGTAAAAGGGGGAACACTTCATAGTAGTCATGACAGTGTTGAGGAAAAACATGAAATATTATCTTGCAAGATAAGGGAGTATGTAGTCAAGAGGGCACAAACAGCAGGCAGATATACAATTTTAGCTGACGAGAGTACAGATATATCAACAGAGCCATGCCTCCTTATATTTATACATTTTTATTTAGAGAATAATATTAAGGAGCATTTTCTATCGGCTGTAAAACTCTCAGGGTGTGATGCTGTTAGTATTACTAATCATGTCCGCTCTGAAATTGCAGCATGCGGACTTGCATTAGATAACTGTGTGGCATTTTGTTCAGACGGTGCAAGTGTGATGTCTGGGATTCATTCTGGAGTTGCATCACGGCTGAAAAACGACAGCCCAAAGTTAATCGCGTTCCATTGCTCAGCTCATCATATTAATCTAGCTGCATCAGATGCAGCAAAAGATGTTGCACAATTTAAAAAAACACTTATTAAACTCCCAGCATATCACAACATGTCAAGTTGCAGAAAGGGGAAACTAAAAGAACTTTGCATTGCCCAGGAGGATAAATTCAAAGAAATATCATCAGCAATAGACATTCACTGGCTGTCATTCGAATCATGTGTAACCTCGGTACATAAAATGTTACCCTTTATTACACAGGAGTTGCTAGATGATAGCTTAGATCCCAAATCAGCTGAGGAAACAAAAACTCGGGCTCAAGAGTTACTTTTTGAAATGTTAACACTAGAGTTCCTGTATACTCTAAATGCTCTGTGTGATGTCCTCCCACTTCTGACCTTGCTTAGTGAAAAATGTCAGAGTGAGAGGGCAACATATGAAGACCTAATCCCCGAATATAGGTCATGCTGTGACAAACTGAAGGGTCTAAATAAAAATCCAGCAACTCCCTTGGCCAGATTCATAAATGATGTAAATGACGCACTAAGTGAGGTAGTGGCTTATGAATTGGAAGCAGCAGAAACCTTACTCAGGGTACGTCAGATGAGAAGTAAGGTGCTAGAAAAAGTGGTGACCGATTCAAAGATGTACTCCATTAAAACAGGACACATATCCGTGTCGCTCTCTGAGTAGGCATGAACAAGCCAGAGTAACTAGAAAAATAAATGGATACATAGATAATCTAATACTTAAACTGCAGGAACGATTTGAAGACAAGGATCACTTCTTAACAGATCTGTTTAAGGTACTTGATGGACAAGCAGACCAAGTGTCACTGCAAAAGGTGTTTAAGTTCTATGAACTATTAATCTAACTGAATGTGAAGCGTACAGGGACTTAATTAAGTCCATTAAGGGTGACAGCAGTCTTTTTAATGTAACCCCTTTGTTACCCGTGGTTACTAGAATCCCAGTAAGACCTAGTGGTAGGCAGGGAAGGCAGCTTGTGAAACTCCAGTTAAATGGGTTTCACACTGTCTCACTCTGTCCTCAGTCACAGCTGAGACTTGAGAGATGACATCACTATAGAACTGTCACAGCTGCATGAGCCACATTGGAATCTACAGCTCAGGGAGTGAGTTTAGAACTTTGGGAATTTCAAAGTCAGTCTTCCGTTTGTCCTTAAGCAAGAAGGAAGCATCAGTCTGCTGTTTGATCATCTCACTAAGAAAAAGGAAGTGTTCCTGTGTTTACCTTTTTTTAAAGTGGTGGAGACCGCTCCCCCAGTCTCAGTGCCCCCTCCCTCCGGGGGGGATGAAAAGTTCTCTGTGGGTTCCAGGGGCAATCCCCTTCTCCCACCATGGAAGGAAGCTGCCTGATTTTGTTTTGTCTGTTCTTGTATAACAGCAAAGGTTACAGTACTTCGCCTGTGGGGCACCTGCAACGAATGGGTGAGTGTTTGGCTCCATTTGAAGGGGCAAACAGATTGTTTTCTTCAGTTGGGAAATGAATGTGGACTGCTATTTGGGAGGACTATGTCAACTAGGACAAACAAATAGAGCAGTCATACAGTTTAAAGTTTTAAATGGATTTAAAGTTCGCTGTAGAGGGGGTGCTTCAGGTCACCCACCGTTCAATCTACATTTTAAAGTTCTAAAGTTTTCTGTGTGTATCCAGAGAAATGGCCGGGTATGGGCTGTGGGAGCTGGAGGTGGGAAAACCCCCCATCTTTAGTAACCAGGTCCACCTCACGGATTTCTTCTGTGTTTTTGCTACTTGCCTCATGCACTTGGCCAGTGATGGGTGGGTACCCAGACGGGTCGCAACTGAAAATCTCTAGGAGTCACAGACTCTAAGTGTGTGGGAGCCACAGGATGCGAAAATTACCTTGTTGGATGGGAGTCTCCTTGTTTGATGGGAGTTCGATTGGAAGTAAGAAAACAAATCTTCTAGGAGTCGTGAGACTCTAAGTGGTGTGGGGAGCCACAATTTGGGAGTCTCCTTGTTTGATGGGATATCTTTCCAAGTAAAGTTTGGGTTCATTCTTCAAGTGGACCATCAGTCAAGTGGATGGCAGGGGAGCCGGACCAGTCGGGCTATGTATCCAAAGCACATGCAAAGTCCGGGCTGAGTGCCTGGTGGGTCCAAAGCCAGACAACTGTAGTAATGTGTTCATTCCTCAAATGGACCGCTGTGTTAACCTCTAATCTGCACATACAGTAACGTAGCCCTTTGGGGGACCATGCAATGCTTTGTTTATGTTTAGTCAGTTAATAAATAAAGCCACACTGAAAAATCCCAATTCTGGTTCTGGACATTACAGTTATTGCTTCCTGTAGTTGGATTTACTTGGGTGCCTCTGTGCAGAGTAGCCAAACCTAGGTCCCTTGTGCCAGGTAACCTCATCCTTCCCGAACCCAGGTCCCCCACCAGGTATTGCTGCCAACGCCAACAGCATGCCACCTGTCGTTTTAGTAAAAAGGCAGGGGTGGGGAACCCCATATGTTACATTAAGATAATGCAGAAGGTTTATAAATTTGCAGGTGCCTTCCCCAACTTTTATTTTCTGTGCACTGTAGCACTGACTGCACCTGTGTTGACGGCTGGAGTAGAAAGGGGGTTCTCTGCATGAAATGTTATCAAAAACAAGCTTCACAATCATCTTAAGGCTTGTTATATTGAGAACCTGTTAACATTATTTTGTGAAAGTGAGTGGTACTGCAGTGTACAGAAACTTGACTACCATTTAATACATAAAGACTGGGAACAAATAAAGTTGAGGAGAAGGTCAACACACCACTCTATAAAAAAAAAGTAGAAGTAATGACCCCGTTAGTTTACATTCCAATGATGAAGAATAAATGCTGGATTTAAACTGACAGAACATTACTTTCTCACAGTACGTTACTTACGAACTTAATTTATAATAGCTGGGATGCATTTTCTCCTGTACAGTAAGACTATGCCAAGGATTGTAAAACTGTGTATTAGGGATTCATTCCCTTTTTGGGGTGTATGTGTGTGTGGTGTGTACATCACCAACACATTTTTGGCATCTTGTTCATCAAGTGCCATGATGTATAAACTTATTCTAAGTAATGCCTCTGCTGCTTCTGATCTATTACTAGGGGGACTATTAGCAGGATCGTACAGATTCTTACATACATAGACAAATGCATCAAGATCAGGAGCCGGATTACAAAAATCTACTGAAATGACCAGATCTCATCCATTTAGTGCTGACGATGTGCCAAATGCCTGCATTGTTGCAAATTATACATATTCTAATCTGTGATGAATTCATCTAATCAGTATAATACAGTTAAAGATTGACGTGTCGTGTGTGTGTGTGTGTTATATCTGAAAGTTGCCTTAATTGTGTAATGTCACTGCTGAGGCTGCTCTGAATAAGTGAGTGGAATGTACCTAAGCATCATACAAGAATGACTCACGATTGCATTTTTCTACAACCTTTAGTTTATTGCTGTTGAGAGCAGATTTTACATATTTCAAGAGTTGTATCACAATTACAAATGTAATTCCTAGTATCATACATTTCATGTGTTGTAATGCATCAAATATTATATACATTTTTATATGGTTACTACTACTACTGAATATCCTAAAAAATGATTAATTTTATTTGCCTTGGCCTCACATACTCAGTTTCAACTTCAAGGTGGTCTACTTAGTAAACTGCACCCTCCATATGTTCTAAATGTCATTTGTTTCCATGTCAACAGACAACTCTTCATGTAGCTGTTAGAGGTGTATGCAACTGCTTCCATTAGTTTCCACACTAATTACTACACCCTGTCACTGTCCTGGGAGGGTCCATTCTGTGGTTGTTGAAATCTCATTGTTCCTGACCGCTGGCACTGCATTAGCATATGAGAACATGTCAGATTAACCATTTATATCATGAATTTCTATGTTGAAATAACAATACCCTGCAAAAACTCGATGGAAAATTATAAACCAGATGGAGTTTGGGGGGGGGGGACATGCATTACAACTCCGATAGCTTGTGAAAGTCATTGAAAGTAAATGAGGTATTTCACACCTTCTTTCAGCTTGCTTCTCTTAAAACTACTTAAGCAGACAGGCATACTGAGGAGTTTAAAGGCTTTAGGCATTACATTCTCGTATGCTAATGCAGCTCTCGGGGGAACAAAGACATTTCAACAACCATGAAATGGACCCTTCCAGGACAGTGACAGGGCATAGTAAGAAGTGTGAAAACTAACAGAAGCAGCTGCATACATTTTTAACAGCTACAGGAAAAGCTGTCTGACGCTGCTATTGTAATGATGATGAATCAAGTTAGTCCAAATTATATTTATTAATACTATTTCAATCTGTATTTTACTGTGGTGGATATCCTGGAAGGCAGGCTACATAACAAAGCAGCAGTCCTACCACAGACAGTGGATTTCTGTAGCATACAGTGCAGTCATACGAAAGTAGATTTGAGTAGCATACATAACAGGGCATTACGTTTCAGCTTACAAGCTCTGATCTTGCAATATTTCTGGGCCATTTCAATAAATTTCTCTTCAAGCCACGTGAAAAATGTGAATATTGCCAAACATAATAATCTATAGACATTACAAATCTGATTGCCATGCAGCATACACTGTATTCTATTAAATCCGTCATACTGTAGGTCAAGCGCCTCTGTATTTTTGTAATATCAACAGTGTGAGACAATTAATAGCATGTGTGCCTCTGTTTAAATGATAAAGAGCAGCACTATATTTATTCTAATCACCATTAGGACAATGTGAGGATAACAAATTACAATGAGCCCTTCAAACAACATGAAGTCTTGCTGTATTCTGACAGTATGCATGTAGCCGCCTCAGCATTTGAACTGCTATGGAGAGTTAAGCTCTATGCAAAACAATAGAATGTTGGGCTTTGTTTTTAAACCTCTGCCCCTGGTACATTCCAATGTAACTGTCAGATTCTTTACTCTGCCTGCTTCCTTATCACAAATCGGAAGTGGTGACCCAAGGCCATCCTAGACCTAAGATATCTGAACAAACATCTTACGAAACAAAAATTCAGAATGGTAACTCTGGGAAACATTCTTTCCTCTTTGACACCAGGAGACTGGCTAGCATCCCTGGATCCCAAGGATGCCTATTTAAACATTCTAATCAGATGCTCTCACAAAGTAGTTCAGCTTCACATTGCCTTTTGGTCATTATCAATTCAAAGCAATGCCCTTTGGCCTGAAACCTGCCCACAGACTCTTTACAAAATGTGTTGTGGTAGTAGCCTTCTGCAGAAGGCAGGGCATTTCTGTTTCCCTTTCTAGATGACTGGCTCATAATACATCACTTCTCAGACCAAGTCAAGGTCGCCGGCTGCTCTGGTCGTTACCCAGAGGCTTCTGGGTTATGTAGGATTTCTTAATCTTTCAATGTCTATTCTGCAACCAGTTCAACTTCTCACCTTCATAGGGGTAGCTGGATACCATTCAGGCAAAGGCCTTTCTCCCTCTCCCAAGGGTACATTGCTCTTAGAAATCTGGTAGACACCGCCCTTCAGATCTTGACATGTCTTGGCCGGCCAGGCATTTTCTTCATCTTCTACACACAAAGCAGCTTCCACTGCAGTTGTCCAGGAAGCCAGGTTCCAAATGTCAGCGTGGCTCAGTTGGTAGCACATCCGCCTCTGGACCAGAAGGTCATGGGTTCTCGTCCCACACCGGGATTGGACTTGCACCTAAAAATTGCTGGCATCCGAGTGCAATATTGGGGGTGCTGTACTGCTGGGGTGTGCCGTCCTTCAGATGAGATGTTAAAGAGAGGTCCCTTCTGCCCATCCTGGTGTTGTCCTGGTGGGTGTCCAGGTGAAAGTAAAAGAACCCATGGCACTCTTCACAAAAGAGTCGGGAACAATCCCAGTGTCCTGGCCAACATTCCCCTTCCCATAAACTGGTTCATGCAATTAACCAGGCTGTGTGTGGGTGATGTGCAATATGGCCGCCACCACACATTCAGTCACTTCACTACCAGTCTAGCATTGCTTGTAAAGCACTTTGGGATACACTGTGTATGAAAAGTGCTATATAAATGCTGATTCTTCTTCTACCTTTAGTTTCACCAATGGTCCTTCTGGTCTCAGAAAAAAGGACCTCATTACCAAGTTAATTCCAGTAACTGTCTTGTCCAGGCTCTCCAAAGGTGGTTGGAGGAAGACAATCTCTGTCAAGGAGTCCCTTTCCTTCACCAGACACCCTCAGTTATGACAACAGAAGATGCATCCCTTCTGGGTTGGGGAGCTCATCTGGGGGTATCTCTCTGTGTAGAGCACAACATGGTCACAGCAGGAGTATCTCCTTCACATTAATCTCCTGTAATTCAGGAAGGCTGCATTTATAACTCTTCAAGCATTCTCAGAATCGATTCAAGGGAAAGTGGTGCAAGTCAGGACAGACAACACCACCACATACTACATAAAAGAGCAAGGGGGCACTCTGTGTACAGCCTGCTGCACAGAACCCATGAAGTTACGATCGTTGGCTCACTCCCTCCAGTCCAGAGCTCCCTAATAGCAGTGCATCTTTCAGAGAAGGACAATGTGCTGGCAGATGCCCTCAGAAGAATTTCTCAGGCAGTTCACCATGAGTGGTTCCTGAATTACCAGGTTCTTCAGATCATTTTCAGGAAATGGGGGCACTCCAAATATATCTCTTTGCAGCCCCAGACAATCATCAGCTTCCTCTGTTTTTCTTCAGACCTCCAATCCTGGGGTCTGTTCCTCAGGGTGCTATCCTGTTTGATTGGACAAACCAGTTTCTATACACCTTCCCTTTTGCTCTGTTATTTTCAGCGTACTGATAAAATTTGGGTGTCAACCCTGCACAGTGATATATTGGTGGCACCGGATTGGGCCAGGCAACCAAATTGGTATCCCCTGTTGCTGTCCCTCTAGCAGTGACAATTCCTCTGTCTTCTTCCCAGGAGGCACAACCTACTGTCCTCCCACCACCACACCATGGGACGATTTGATACCCCAGTCTCCAGTCTTATTAACTCAAACATGGCTCAAGAGTTAAGAGTATGCAGGATTGCATCTCTCACAAGGAGTTTGATATTTTTAAGGTTTCTAGGAAACATTCCACCACAAAAACCCATAACACCAAGTGGAAGAGATTCAGCATCTGGTGCTCTCGGAGGAATATACAGATTTCTCTAGCATTTCCACAGCCTTGGACTATTTAGTCCATTTGAATAGCTTGGGCCTTAGGCCTACCACTCTTAAGGTTCACCTAGCAGCTGTCTCTACTCTACTCTTCTCTCTGCAGGGCAGGGATCTTCCCTTGCTTCTCACCCTGTGTTCAGTAAGTTTTTCAAAGTTCTGGTTCATCTCATCAACACCCAATTTAGGGACCCAACTCCTGCTTGGGATCTGAATATTTGTATTGCTTAGCTCATGCAGCCCTCCTTCGAACTCTTGTCTTCAGCTGAGCTAAAGTACTTGACTTGGAAGACTGTGTTCCTGGTAGGCATTACCAGGAGAATCACAGAGTTACAGGCCCTGCATGTAGAATGTGACTATTTCCTTTTACAAGGATAAGGTAGTCCTCGGGACAAGTAGAGAATTTCTTCCTAAAGTAGTTTCAGATTTTCATCTTAACATGTCCATGTCTCTGCCTATGTTTTTCTCTGATTACTCTTCTTCAGGTGACAGTTTAGATGTAAAAAGGGCATTGCACTATTATATGGACCATATTTTCCGGGGCACTGCAAGTACTGAGGCAAACTGCATAGTGTCAGAATACAGCAAGCAAGACTCCATTAGAAAAAACATTACTGTGAGTATTTGTTTGTTCTGGAACATAAAGTGTGTGCAGGAAAAACGTGCATAATGATGCAAAAGAAAACTACATACAAAAAACAATGTGACCACTCTGTCCACACAACTAATGTGTTAAACTATTTTATACTATAACTATATGCAACTATTAAAATAAGAAAATGAAAAAGACAACCTTGATACCACTAATGTACTGCTGTATGATTTAGATTTTGTTCTTTAGAACTTTGACTGTCCATACCATTTACAAAAACTACTGTATGTCGGCATAACAGTGTTCTACACCTTCAATAAATATACACAATATGATTAACTTTCATCTTTGTGTGCAACTGGTTCATAAATGATGCAAATATGGTATACGCTATGGTAAAATGTTAAATGCTTAGTGCTTCTTAACAAGCTTAATATTTCTAGTGGTACATTGATGACTACTCTTCCATGAATCCAAGGCACATCCATTTTCCCACCCTGGTGGTCTACTGTCTGACAATATCACAACTCCCGTCCCAGGTAAGTTTATACAAACTTCATATTTTACTTTCATAAAAATTAATTTGCCTTTATTAGAACAGCAACTTCATTCATCAAACTGTAACTATGACTAAATGGTATGAGTCTGTCGGACACTTTATCCATCAGTTTATTCACAGCACGCTGTGGCTCATTTCTGTATGTATTGCTACTTTGATCATAATGTGAAATTGTTGGCAGATTAATCTTGTACCGACGCTGCAACAAATAAGCAATAAGTACTGTACTGCTGGAGTCCGCTTGCCGACTCTACAAAATAAAAACAAATAGTATTACATTTACAATAGGTTTAGAAACCGTACTGTCTGTACAATAAAAGTGTGGTACATACCAGGCATAACATTGAAGTACTTGTCCATATATGTCCTTAATGTTTTAATACACTTTCTCTTCACACAATAATTGTTCTTCTATAAACAGTTGCATAACACATTTTACTGATATATTGGCACTCCTACACGTTAAAAGTCTTTTAATTCACATACCCTTTCAGAATATCATTATGTGCACAGGAGCACACATTCAATGGTTAGGAGCATATATTTTAGGTCTGTATTTTGTCAATGTGTGCTCCTAAGTTTCAAAGGAGCACACCTTGCCAAAACCTTAATGCCATCCCTGGTGTGAGACAAGCTTGGCGGTGGTAACAGTTACCCTCGCAAAGTGACAAAAAGACAATTTAAACTGAAAAACACTAAAAGCTAGTAAATATAAAAAATAAAACATGGAGAAGTGTGGTTCTCTAGGGATTTTGTGCACCCTCTTGGTGTGTGATGCCCATATAACCCCACGGGATTCACCCTCTGGGTTTATGGGGCATCACACACCTCGGGGTTACGTAAAATCCCAATAAACCACACTTCTCCATGCATTATTCTGTGTTTAATACATGCCTAATAATACTAATTTCTCAACGAAGCTGGTGATTTTCTGATGAATAGACTCTTCTCTACATTCTGTATCTCTCTCTCTCTCTCTCTCTCTCTCTCTCTATCTTGATCTCTCTCACAAAAGCTCCTCAAATGTTTGACAGCTATTTATAAATACAACTGTGTTCACGGCAAAAAATAAAACACTGTATCAAACCCTAGCACGGCAGGAATTTAACCATGTACATTTTTTTCCTTGTTGGAAACCACATAGATACCAGTTATAAGCCACCTGCAAATCACATACACATATTAAAAAAAGACAAGACAAAAGGAATCTTAATAATTGCATTTAGTTTCTTTGTAAGTGTCCATTCCACAGCGCACATCTTCTGATTCATTATCGTACTGGCTGGCTGGATGTGGGTAGCGAGCAGCATCTCCCCCGGCAATATGGCGGACGTCGGTGTCAGCTGACAGCGCATGTCCGGCCTCTAGTCAGTACATAGAACTCAGTGTTCCTGACGCAGAATGTGCATGCGCGGCTAGTGAGTCGGAAAAAAATCCTCCCCCATTACAAACCTTGCAGGATCTGTTCCGGACGCGCTTCACTGGAGTCTGCATTTATATTTAACACCAATTTAATTTGGCATGTAATGATTGAAGCAGATAACAAACATTTATTTTTAGTGGCGTTGTATATGTTGTAGTCTACATTAATGATGGCTTGAGTTTAGCTGCTGTAATCCTCATTTTTGTCTGTTACATGCAACAATTTCATTACTCTGGAAATGAAGACATTGAAAATATTAATGTCTTTCTTATTTATTAAAAAGATAAAGTTACTTTTTTATTAAAAGAATAAACAGGCCGGCCCGGTGGTGCTGAAGGTTGAGGCACTGGTGCCTCACATCACATGACGCCATCGACCTGGGTTCGGGAATGGACTCGGGGCACCAGGGATCGGCAGAAAAAGGAGAGGATTGAGCATCTGGAGGACTGCTCTCTTCTCCTCTCCTGGGGTGGGCTAGGGAGATTGACTCACTCTATAGCAGCCCCTGGTGGAGACCAGGAGCACTACAGATGCAGCATGATGCATGGAAAGCTAGGAAAGCCACGAAAATGGCATCCTGATTGACCGGATGACTGCCGCGTGGACCCCCACCTTCACAGAACCCCCAGACAGCTAGAGCTAACCTCAGCAGCACCAAGAGAGGTAAGCCAGAAGGCACTCCCCACCCCGAAGGAGGGAATCCATCCGATGAAGGGATACACCGGGTTACCCTGGGCCGACTTCAATATGAGGCTGGGAAGCTGGTGAAGGGGAGGGTTCAGAGGGGAGCAGGGCCTGAAGGAGGGACAGGTCAGATGCAGGTGCGATAAATAGATAATGTAAAAAAAAAGAATAAAGAGAACTTGTGCCTTGTTTCTTGTCTATGGAGTGAGGGGAAGTTGGGGTTGGCCGGTCACAGCTGCTCTCGAGGGGAGGCTGCTGACTGATGCACTAGGGCTGGGGAAGGTGAGAAGGTCATGGGGAGGTGGGCAGGTCACAGTTCAACTCTGGCTGGGGAGGGAAGGTGGATCGCAGTCTGACTCTTGAAACGTGAGGTAGGGTGGAATGTCACAGTTGGACTCTGGCCAGGGAGCAGGGATAAGTCACAGTTCGACAGTGGCCAGGGAGGGGCAGGTCACAGTTATACTCTGTCCAGAGAGGGAGGGCAGATGTCTGATGTACTCAAGCTGGGGAGGGAGGGAATGTCACAGTTGGAGTCTGGCCGGTGGGGAGGGGGTGGTTCACAGTTTGACTCTGGCCAAGGAGGGACGGCATGTCACAGTTGGACTCTTTCCTGGGGGAGCAGGTCACAGTTGGTCTCTGGAGGGGTGGGGGGGCTGCTGACTATTTGGGAGTGGGTTTAGGTGAATCTTAGCAGTGTGCGATAAAGAAAACTTTTGCTGGTGGAATATAAGCAAAAATTAGACTTTAGATTCTGTGCAATTTCAAAAAATCTGCTTCTGAACTTTTGAGGTAATTCTGCCTGCTCTACATCGCTGCACAAGTGGCCAATAAAATACTAAATAAAAATCACAATCGGACATGAATTTAAATCAACAAAACCTTGGTTGATAGTGGACCCTCCCCTCCCATCTGATCAACCGTCTGCATTGACATGCCTGTTTATTTAAAAAAACAAAACAAAACAATTGCTAGTGGTCCCTCCCCTCATCTGATCACTCACCACTCTCCAGATTACATGTTTATATTCATACTTGTAACAACACCACTCTCTCATCCCTGTCACCAGTAGTTAGTTAAATGTACCTGGTGGTCTAGTGGTAATGACCACCCCATCTCCGATCCCCATATGTAGTGTAAATAGAACTTTTTTCCTTTTTTAATATATTACCTCAGTTCCAGTGCCAAACTCCAATTCCTGCCTGGTGGTGTAGTGGTATAGTAATCAAGTATAGGTCTCCCTCCTCCTCCCGTCATCCAAACTCAATAGGTAGTGTCCCAGCCCATTCTTTTTTGCCAGAAATGAAGCGGGCAACTGGCACAGTCCTTCGCTCTCAACAGCTGGCAGCCCATTGAGCAGTCAATGCATGAGTGCATGCTTGTATAGCATGCACTTCATTTAATGCCAGCTCACAGTCCATGTCATTTTCCGAGTGTGTGTGTGTGTGTGTGTATGTGGGGGGGGTGATGGCTGTTCCAGACACTGGTGGGGTGTGATGGGGTGATCGATCTTGTGGATCCCTCTGGGGGATTTTTTAATCTGCATACATTATGTCCAAAAAAGCCAAGCCACAGCTTGAGACAGGAAATCTGTAGTGGGTAAAGTGCAGGCCAATGCATGATGCTTTCACCCACTGGACTGGGTGAAGTTCTTGTTTCACATGACTACCCAATAGACTCACCCCCCATCAACTGCTGCAAGGACTAGGCACTCCTGCTCTCTCATAGCCTCAACAGTATGTCAAGAATAGGACAAACACAACAGGTTGATGAAGCTACTCAAAAATGCTTCTGCAGCTCAAGAATGCCTACCAGACTTTACCTACCCTGTCTGATACTTGCTTTAATTGCATGCTGATCCTGAAATATCTTAGTAACCATCTTGCTGATGCTTTGTACTGCTGGCTGGTCCATGCCCAACCCTGACAGATAAGAACCCTGCTTCCTGCCTGTTACTCACCTCAGGTTCACCCACTCCTCTTACTCATTGACCCAGCCTGTCGCACCTCCAGGGGAAACAAGAGCATCAAAAGAAGTCACAGTCTCCAGGCAGGAGGCCCTGCTCCACCACCGTCAGTGCTGCCCTGATTGTCCACCTGGGGCAGGGGTCCCACTTCCATGGCCCCACTCTGTGGGTTAAGCCAGAGCTCATTCCTATGTGTCCACTGGGGGGATGCTTGCCCAGCAGTCCCACCCAGGGGAGTAAGGGAGTAAGCATGGGCATGGTGGGGTGGGGTGTGGGGCAGGGGCTGAGGTACCAATGGGAGTTGGGGGGCCGTGGCCTAAAAAAAACAAAACAAAAAAAATGTGAGTAGAGCTCTAATTCAATTGTGAAAGTGGGGGTCAACATTGTGGGATCAAAAAATACATCAAGGCTCCCCTTTGCTGACAGGAGGACTTCGTGTAGTGGAACACCTCTCCTCTGTGCAGGAGCTGATGAGCTGTCTGTGCAGCATTCCCCAGCTCCACAGGCTATATGTGGGTGGTGGGTGGGTGGATGGGCGTGTTCACTAGAGACAGGGTCAGGGGTTCTTTATTCGCATGAGCTGGTGTACCTACCATCAACATGGGGAGGAATTAGACAGCTTTGGGGGAAGTCTTTAGCAAAATGGCAAGCATGGAGGAATTATCGCTTCTGGGGGACTTTAATCTGTCTGATGTGGACTCGATCATTCCGGTCGCAGCTACAACAAGAGGCAGGACCATCCTCAACTTCCTGCAAGAGGCATTTCTCAGATAGTTCATACTTTCATAGGTTCATAGACAATTTGAAGTTCAGGTAGACCGTGGCCCATAGCTGAACTTGCCACCTTTCAAGATTTACTGGTGGAACATAAAAATGTTTTTTCTCCCATGTAACAGTCTAATCTTTTTTTAAAAAAACATCTACACTGTTACTTTCCACAACATTGTTAGGCAGAGTATTCCAAATGGTAACAACTCTTTAGTTATACCACCGGCTCCTCTTTTGTGTTTTATTTGTTTCACTTCTTAGTTTGTAGTTGTGTGATCTTGTATCTTTAGTGTTGACTGTATTTTTTGCTAGACCATTTGTTTCTAAAAGTGAATCATCATGAAAAGCTCTGAAAGCTAAACAGAGTTCACCCCTTACTCTTCTGTATTCCATTGAGCATAGATTTAGATGTTTCAGTCGCTCATGATATTGAAACTTCTTAAAAGGTCTTATCTGCCATGCCACCCTCCTCTGGACTGGTTCCAATTTATTTTTAACCCTGATTGAATATGGGGCACAAAAAGGAAGACAGTACACCATATGTGGTTGAAAGAGTGTCACGTATAATGGAATAATTACTTCAGGGTCCCTACTCTTTATAGTCCTAAACATACATCTAATTATTTGATAGCATTTTCTAGTTGCTTCATTGGTGTGGTTTTCAAATTTTAGGCTCCTAGATATGCAGACCCCTAATTCCTTTCATTTATGTTTTCTTTTAACCTTACGTTGTTTAATTTATGTTGATATCCTCGGTTATTTCTCCCAAAATGCATTAGTTTGCATTTGGCCTTCTTGAACATTAGTTTATGCTTGTTTGCCCATTTTGCAAGATGGTCTAGATTTGTCTGAAACAATTCAGCCAATTTTGCATTATACACTATATCCCCCATCTTGCAATCATTGGCGTACTTACACAACCAAGTACTAGATGGTGTTAGCATTGTTGATAACAATACATTGAAAAGAGTGGGGCCCAGTACCAAACCCTGAGGCACTCTGCTCATCACTTCTCCCCAGGTGGACTTATGTCCTCTAATTGATACAGATTGTGTTCTGTTGCTTAATCATGCACTGATCTAATTAGATTAGGATGAAGCTGTAACCTAATTAGTTCCTGAACTAGTTGCAGAAGTCACTAGAGATGGTGTAGTGTTGCATGTGGTATATACAACAGGGATAGCATTGCGGATGTCACAGTGGGTAGTTGTCATCAAGGCACTGGTCAGGAAGCATAGGAAAACCAGGAGCAGTTGTAAAATTCACAAGTGATTTTTTTTCTAACAGTAAAATAAAATTTACAATTATTCAGTATAACTATTTACAAAGGCAGTATAAACAGAGAAAGTCCATCTGGGTTTCTTCTCAATTTCCAATCTCAGTCTCTGTGTTTCTGTCTCTCTTGCAAGAAATTGCAGCTCTGTTTTTATAAGTCTTTGCAACCCCCACTTGTTAAGAAAACAGCATGCTTTTCACACAGTGTTCTTGTAAGTTTCAAAAAGTGCAGCAGAAAGAACATTGTGACCCAGAACTGACCTCTTGCTTATAGCTTCTCAGAGAGTTTGCAAACTAGCTTCTCAGGTTAAACCCTTGAGTTCTAAACAGCTTTTTGCAATCGTTTCAACAGTATAACTATATACATTTTTAAACAAAGGGATCCCAGTATTAGTTGCATTTCCACAAAATGATTCACATATATTTTTATACCAGCAGATATGCAAGGGGGAGAAAAGACAGAACAGCAAGAGAGGGTAGAGAGTTGCAAGACCATCGGGGTGATCAAGTCCTAGGTCTCATGTGAAAAGTTGGTTGCGCAACCAGATAGAGAAGAGACAGAAAATGAGAGAATAGAACAGATCCTTGCATTTAAACTTTTTCTCCATAACAACTGGGACAAGGCCTTATTCAACCCTGTCACAGTATTCCTCGGTGTACAAGAGATCACCATACATACCACCCTACAGGAAATAAAAAAACAATTTTCAATCCTTAAAAAATAAACTTGAGAGGTGGACTAATGAAACTTATTTTTCAGAAATTGTTCCAGCTTCATGAATGGGCACTTATAAAAATCAGAAAATCAAACTCTCTAATAATTGGCTTAGGAAGTGGTGTTTACACAACGGCATGAAATGTCTCACACACTGGGAGACTTTTGACGGTAACTTTAGCCTGTACAGCAGAGATGGACTGCATTTGAACAGGAAGGGCAGTGCAATACTGGAGAAATCCATCTCTACATTTAACAAAACTTTAAACTCCTAAGTTGGGGGCAAGGGGCTAACAAGAGTACAAGTTCAAACGTTGTTTTTGCAGGGGAATCTAATATTCCACATGTTAATATTGAATTAAAAGGGAACATTCCTAGAGTCTCAAAACCCAAAAAAGAGGGACTGAATATACTCCTGACTAATGCAAGGAGTCACAATATTATACAAAGAACAGAACTAGAGATTATACTGAAGGAAAAAATATAGACATAGCGGCCATCACAGAGACTTGGTGAAAAGAAACAACTCATGGAACAAGAACATATTAAGATATAATTTAATACATAATGATAGACTTAACAGAAGAGGAGGAGGAGGAGGAGTGGCATTATATATTAAAGATAATGTTAGATTTAAAGAAGGCAGTTCTAATAGTCAGCAAGATTGCTCCATAGAGATGATGTGGACTGAAATTACCAGGCAGGATTCGAACAAATTAACTTTAGGTATTTTCTACAGGCCACCGGATACCACTATACAGAACCACAATTCATTTTTAAATTATATCCAAGGATATGCACAAAGGAAAGATGTCTTAATAATGGGTGACCTAAATTTGCTTAACATTGATTGGGTTAATTTTACAGTGCATAATCAGATGGAAGTTACATTTTTAGATAACTCATTGAGTAATGGTTTCTCGCGAATGGTAAAAGTGCCCATGAGGGGGCAAATATATTGGACTTTGTTCTGACAAATAACGAACACAGTGAAAAGAATATTAAAACTTTGGGACCATTGTTCAATAGTGACCACGAAATCATTACTTTTCAATTAAGTACATATATAACCCCAATTAAGGGAAATTCAGTAGTCAAGAATTATGCTAAGGCTGACTTTGTATCAATTAATAAAAGGTTACAGCTATGGGATTGGAGAGCATCTCCCAATATAGATAATGTAAACATGTTTTGGAAAGAATTAAAGCAATGTTTTTTGGACCTAGAAAATAAATATATCCTAGAAAAAAAATCATAACAAAAAGGGGAAAATACCAATTTGGTTTACAAACAAAATCAAAAAAGCAATTCATGAGAAAAACACAACATATAGAGCAATGATAAAAGATAACAGTGCATTTAATATATCTAAATATAAATTGGCTTTAAGAACCTGCAATAAAATAATAAAACATGAAAAGAACAAGGTAGAATTCAAAATAGCACATATAAAAGATAATGGCAACACCTTCTAGGTGTATGTTAATAAAAATTGTAATAAATCATTAGGACCATTATTAAAAAATGGCATTGAAGTTAGTGAACCCAAACAAATGGCCACCATTTTTAATGACTTCTTCGCTTCTGTATACCAGGAAAAGAAAAAAGATATCTATACACCACAACTGCATCAAAGACACTTAACATGTAACTTGAACATAACTTCGGAAGAGATTATGGAGCAATTGGATAAAACTTACGTGCATACATTGGCAGGGCCTGATGGACTTAGTGCAAGAATATTAAAAAAAAACTAAAACATGGATAGCTGCCCTATTAGCCACCTTATTTACAAGATCATTGCAGACTGGGGATATCCCTGATTATTGGAGACATGCTATAATAATACTTTTATTTAACAAAGGCAGTAAATCAAACCTGTCAAACTATAGACCAATAAGCCTTGCATGCAATCTATGCAAAATAATGGGAACAATTGTTAAAAAGAGGCTAGAAGTAGAACTACAAAAGAATAATTCTTTAGATTGCAATCATCATGGCTTTAAAAATGGTAGTTCATGTGCAACCAATCTACTGCTCTTTTATGAGAAGGTTAGTCAGGCACTTTTGAATAATCAGCCAGTGGATGTCATTTTTTTGGATTTCGAAAAGGTCTTCGATAAGGTTCCTCATGCACATATTATTAGTAAATTAAAATCTCTAAACATTGATATTACATTATTACACTGGATTAATAACTGGCTATACAACAGGACCCATGCCATAAGGATAAGAGGAAGCATATCTGTGACAAGGGAGGTCAATAGCGGGGTACCTCAGGGCTCTGTCCAGGGACCTGCACTGTTTACTATATTTATATCTAATCTTGATAACAGCATTACAAATTGGACTGCTAAATTTGCTGATGATACAAAATCGGGTGCAGTAGTACAGATGGACATTCAAATTGAGAAATTCAAAAAAGACATCCTGGCACAAGAAACATGGGCCATTACTAATGTCATGGGTTTTAATACAAGCAAATATGTGATTTTACACATGGGCAAACATAATAAATCTATAGATTATATACTAATGGGTAAAAAATTAAGAAAGGCTGAGAGTGAAATTGACTTGGGGTTTTAATAAATAATGACTTTCAGTTTGGTAAACACTGTACAAAATCAGTAAAAAAAACATATAAGTTGCATAAGAACTGCTTTTGTGTCTAGGGATCAAGATGTTATTAAAACCTTGTATACATCCTGTGTAAGGCCTCATCTGGTCTACTGTTCAGTGGTCTGGAGCCCTCATTTGAAAAAGGACATTTCTAGTATAGAGAAGGTTCAGCACAGAATGACTAGACTGGTGAGAGGATTTAAGGATATGGAATATGAGGCTAGATTAAAAAGACTAGAAATGTACTCTCTTGAGAGAAGAAGAACAAGGGGTGACATGTTACAGATGTATAAAATCCTCAGAGATCAGGAATTAAGTGATATTATTGGTTGCCCATGGAGATTAACGGTCAGCTCACAACTGACCCTTCTCAAATATTGGCTGCCCTTAACAGGCACTTCTCAGACCTCGAGGTCTACAAGACCTGCCTGTCTCCCCAGACTCTCCCCCCTACCTCAGATGAACCACCTCACATGGAAAGACCCCCATTTCACCTGAGACTGGCTAAATGCACTGAAGTACTAAACCTCCTAAGGAACCTGAAACCGAAAGGGTCAGGGGGACCCAATGGTATCAACCCTCGGCTACTCAAGGCAGGAGCTACCTCCTTAGCCTGGCCTATAACCATGCTCCTCAATCGATCACTGAGGGAAGGAGCAGTCCCTGGCCCATGGAAACATGCCAATGTTGTCCCTATTCACAAAGGGGGGCTCAGGGAAAAACTCAGCAATTACAGGCCCATCTCCCTCCTCTGCTCACTTGCTAAGGTGCAAGAAAGAGTCATCTACAATCAACTCAGGGACTACCTGGAAGCTCATCAGCTCCTTGCCCCCTCCCAACATGGATTTAGAACAAACCATGGTACTGACATTGCCCTCATTAACTTCACGGATGAAGTTCTCAGGGCAATGGACAAAGGGATACCCACTGGTGCAGTCTTTATAGACTTATCCAAGGCGTTCAACCTCATCGACCACAACTTGCTGCTATAGAAGCTGCAAAATATAGGCCTAGACAATCATGCCCTGAAGTGGTTTGGGAGCTACTTATCAGGCAGGGCACAGAGGGTCTCATGGAAAGGACCATGTCTGACTCACTACCCCTAATCCAGGTGTACCTCAGGGCTCAATTCTAGGCCCCCTCTTGTTTTCCTTGTTTACCAAGACCTCATTACCACTGCAGGAGAGCTCGCTGTGCAGTATGCTCATGATACTGTCATCTTCTGACCTCTGCGTGACGTGGGTTGCCCTAGGCCTCCTACTCCAAAAGGATCTCACTTCACTAGAGACTTGGCTATGTAAGAACAGAATGGTACTAAATGCTGACAAGACCAAGGCAATGCTATTCGGCCAAAATCCCTGGATTTGACAGGTCCTCATCCCTCTTAACCTCACACTCTGATAAAGCCATTAACGTAGTCCCTCCTTAAATACTTAGGGCCTCACGTTGGATCAGAATATCACATACAAGGAACACATGGGCCAGGTCACAGGACCCTACATCGGAAACTTGGCACCCTGTACTGACTCAGGGACCAACTCATCCTTGAAGCCAGGCTCTCCATAGCTACCAGCGTCCTTCTACCCAACCTGACCTTTGCGGACCCTATTATACAGGGCATGGCTGAACAAGAGATTACCAGGATGCAAACCCTATATAATAAAATAGCTCGTTTCGAAACCTTAGACCACCTGAGACATCACCACTGTGACACTTTGGCCAATCTTCATTGGCCCACATTGGTCGCCCGCCTCCAACACCCCTTGCTTGTCCAGGCCTACAAGCTTCTCAAACCCCATGCTCCACAAAGCATTGCCGGGACCATAACCCTCAAACACAACCCAAGGAACCTAAGGACCTCAGATAGAACACTATTAGAAGTCCCAGGGTAAGGACAAACGCTGGCAGAAGATCCTTTCCTCCCAAGCAGCCTGCCAATGGAACAAGCTCCTCCCAGGTCCAGGCCTCCTCTCACTCATGAACTTCCACACCAGGCTTAAGTCCCATCTGCTGATCTCAAGTGCATGCCACTGTCATGGCATAAAGCTCCTAAGTACTCCCTCCTCTCAACTCCCATCTCCTAGCTTAACCTTCCTACTACCTGCCTTATACAGACTGCTTGCCAGAGGCCACGTATAACCCCTGAATAAACTATATGCAAAGTACTACCAATTGCTTACATGTCATGATGATAACCATGCCTGTACCCATGCCTGCATCCACTGCTTTTCTTTTACCGTGCCTGTAAGCCATGCCTGTATCCACTGCTTTTCTTTTACCATGCCTGTAACCATGTCTGCATCCACTATTTTTCTTTACTGTAACCACCTCATGATATAACTCACAATGCCTCAAATGTTCCTTATATCCTTGTTCATTCTTATAACCTGTATTGTTATCCCGGGTCACCCCTGAAAAAGGGACCTTCGGGGCTCAGTGGGCCTACCCGGCCACCAAAATTTAATAAATAAATAAATTATGGGTTTAAGACTATGTAACAATAAAACAAAACCGAGATGTCACAATCAGCAAATACAAATGTTCCATTGTCAAAGCAATAACAGAAGAGGATACTTCACATTTAGGGCTATAAGAGTTTGGAATTCATTACCTGAAGAAGTAGTTGAATGCATTCAATGTTGGTGCTTCAAAGAGAGATTATACACACATTTACTAGATAGAGGGAATTGAAGCCCTGCTTTGGTTGAAGGCAGGTTTTATGGACATTTTGTCTTCTCCTGTCTAGACAACCTAGTATATTGTGTGACTTGGAATATGGATTGAGCAAGAGAAAACCACAGTACCACAAGGATCCTGGACTTCAGGAAAGCATATTTTAAAGAAATAAGAGACTACATTAGTAAATACCTCAAAATGGGGCTGTCCACGGGGAGTGGGTAATCACTGTGTAACCTCTAGGTGGCACTATCCCAAGGGCTACTACCCCTCCTGCTTGGTTAGTAGCAGGTTAAGGGGCCTAGGTTCTGTAACAGGTGTCTCCACCCAGAGGTCAGGGCTGGTAGTGGTCAAGCAAACCAGGGAACAGCCCTCCAGGACACTGTAACCCCCCCACCCTTTTCTCTGCTAGTGGTCTAAACATTGCACAATAATTATGTTCACAATATCCCTGATGCACCACACAAGTACCCACACTGTTTGCACTTACCACCAGGGCTTTCCTCTGGCTCGGGCCTGGGGACCCCCTGTAAAACAAGGTTATACACAGCAAATAAGAGCAGTACAGTACTCTCGCACAAACTGGAACTACAGTCAGGGTAAATGCCAAAAAGAGTTAGATCGGATATATTTAGGGGACTTGAATAAGGGAGTGGCGTAATCAGGTTAATTTGCTTAAAGGCTGTATCAATCAAACAGTTATGCATGCACTTCAGGGTCCATAAATAGTCACACATCCTGGGTACCCAGATGGAGAACGGTGGGCTAGCCAGGAATGTTACAGCTGGTCGGGACCCTGTGATGGAAGAAAAAAAACAACATGCATAACACACACTATTTGTAATCTGGAACCAGAGGGCTCAGTTCATGAAAAGAAAACAAGACAATCAGATGACACACTTTTAGATTAGGCTGTTGATGCAGGGAGCTACCCTGATGATTACTCAGGATATCCAAGACTGGACACAGGCTGGACGAAAATCAAGACAGCAGGTGGTTAATCTGGAGTGCTAGGAGAAGCAGGTAACACACGATTCGCCAAGGCGTCGTTCCTGTTCAAGCGTGGAGCAGGAGGCTCATCCTCAGGCAGGTCTCTTGTTGGTGGCTTTCTCTGTGCAGTGCGGTAGTCTGGCAGTGCCAGTGTGGCATGGCCTAGGCTGAATGGAGATGAACACGGATTCAGTCCGATTAGGCTGGATAAAGCTTCCAACAAGCAGAACACAGTTCACACAGTGGGGAAACAGATCACGACCCACTTTCAATATGCAGTACATTTACATGTAAAGGATTCTACGGTACCAGCAAGCAGAACACAGTTCACACAGTGGGGAACCAAATCTTGACCCACTTTCAATACACAGCACATTTACATGTAAAGGATTCCACGGTAATAGCAAGCAGACATGCAGGCCACAACTCGGGCCTTTCCACAGTTCTCCCGAGCGAAACTACTCAGACTGCTACTTGACTGTCTCAAGCATGTTGCTTCTTCAGCTCCCAACTTAGATCTGACTCAACTGCCAGCAAGCTTCTGACTTTCCCCAGAATCCAAAAAGGTTTGGTTGGCTGATCTGTCTGTCAGTCACAACAAAGGCTCCCTCTTCAGGTGCAAAAAGGCGCCAAAAGCCCAAAACTACAATTCCTACAGATTTTGACTCCAGACGGCTCCTGTAGTCGGCTCCATTTTAGGTCCCACCAGTACTGATTGGTCCAATTTGGCAGTCCAGGACCAAGACAGTGGAGATAAACAAAACAGTCCTTGCAGCAAAGAAGGCAGGTTAGACAAACTACTTTATCATTATCACTCTAAATGATTTTCAGCAAATAGTTACATCTTTCAAGAGAGCTCCCTCTCAGATTACTTATGACTGCAAGCCAGGCAGCTCTTAAAGAGGCAGTACACAGAGGCTATCCAGGTACTCTCTGGCAATTACATTTAAACTGCTAAAACGCAGGACATCAACCTGGCGGTGAGCATTTAGGCAAGCTCAAGGAAGACTTTTTGGGAACCCCCATTTGTAGGGGGGTTACACCCTTTCCTGCCTGGAGAAAACTTGGTGTCCGTGTCAAGTCAGTACCATCATGAATCAATTAATATAAACGTATTACTTTACTATACATATTCACTATACTTCATGATACTATATCCATTCTGACAACACATTGTGCATATTTCACACAGGTAAATTGAACATTACTATACTGAATCAGATAATAACTTTTTGTACCTTAAACAGTGCAAGAGGGGGCCCTTCCCTATCAGCTAACTTGGGGCTAGAGAGGGCAGGGGCACCATGGTGAGAGGGAAAGACAAGTAACCTGGAATTGGCTGTCAAGCTCAGTTTGGGCAGTGAGTTTGGTGAGATACAAACACCTTTGTGCACCACACTGAGAGGCAAATCCACTGGCCTCCCAGGAGAATCATAACTGAGGTGTACTACTGGCTTGATAGCTCGGCCAGTCTTTCTGAGGGGGGCAACTACAGTCTCTATACTCTCAGCACTGGTCTGGGGACTCATCACTTGTGAGGGGTGCCTCTGCCTGGGTGGGAATGTCCAAACTTGGGGCACTATCGGCTCCTTGCTCTGCCGGCTCTGTTTCTATAACACTTGACTCACGGTGTGAAGGCTAAGGCACAATCAAACTTTGAGGCACTGAAGGGGGGTTGTCAGCACTCTCATAGTGTTCTTCAAAATCTGGCATGTCACCAGAAAAACTCATACTCTCAGGCCCACCCTCAGGCAAATCATACAGTTCCAAATACACAGAGACTCGGCATCTTCAGATGTGATACTTTACACTTCACTTTCAGGGAGCATTGGCTCCAAGGACAGAGCTGGGGGATTAGACAGTCCAGAAGGCCCAGCTTCATCCCCACAATTAATCATGGGGTTACCCTTATACAGCTGACTCAGTTCATAAGAGGGGTAATAGGCATAGTTGCACTCACTTTCATCAGAAGTGGACTGACAGTCACTATCATTCTGGGCCTGCTGTGGTGGAAACCTTAAATCTGTGACCACTGGGGTTGGTTGACTGTGTCTCTTTCTTGCAGCAGCATGAGTCACCGGCCCAGGGAGCTCAATTTCTGGGGGTTCAGCCTCAATCATGACTTGGACGATAGGTAGCAAGTGGTTATGGTGCATGGTCTTGACAGCTTTGGAGTTGTTCTCTGGGCGCACCTTGTACACAGGTAAATCATCCAACTTTCCAACTACTACATGGGGAAGATGGTGCCACCGATCAGCAATTTTGTGTTTACCATGCAGTCCCAAATTGCGTAACAACACATTATCTCCAGGTCGAAGCTCTTGAGCCTTTACTTTTTTATCATGCCTCTCTTTGTTGGCTAGATTTCTCTTGGCGGCCATCGTCTGGGCCAGTTGATAGGCATGGTTCAATTGAGCTTTCAGTTTTTGTAGGTATTGCAAGTAGTTTTTGTCTCAGACCCCATCTGGAGAGACCCCAAAACAGACATCAACAGGCAGCCGGGCCTCTCTCCTGAACATGAGGCAGTAGGGAGAGAACCCGGTAGCATCATTTTTCGTGCAACTGTATGCGTGTACCAAGGTGCTAATCTGCTGGCTCCTTTTATGCTTGTCTTTTGGGTGGAGGGTGCCCAGCATGTCTAGAAGGGTGCGGTTAAAACTTTCTGGTTGAGGGTCTCCCTGCGGGTGATAGGGGGTGGTTCTTGACTTTTGCACCCCCCCATAGAGAGAGAGCATTTCTTTGATTAGCCGACTCTCAAAGTCTCTGCCTTGATCAGAATGAATCTGTTTGGAGGCACCATAGTGGATGAAGAAATTTTCCACTAGCACCTTGGCCTCAGTAGATGCCTTTTGATCTTTGGTGGGAATAGCTTGTGCATACCATGTGAAATGGTCTGTAACCACTAACACATTGCCAATGTTCCACTGATCTGGTTCTAAAAACAAGAAGTCTATGCAAACTAGTTCCTTGGGGGTGCTGGTAGTAATATTAACAAGAGGGAGCAGCCCTCTGAGACAGGGCTTTTCTTTGCAGGCAGTGACTACAAGTCTTTACATGGTGCTCAACATTGGCCCTCATTTTGGGCCAGTAGAAGCAAGATTGTACCAGGTCAAGGGTTCTGTCAATACCGAGGTGCCCCATGTGATTGTGGAAGGACCGCAGTACCAAATCTTTAAAGGCCATGGGCAGGACCAATTGTTGCTTGTCTACTTTGCCACTACAATCTACTGTCAATCTATACAACAACTGATTGAGCTACTTCAATCTGGGGCCTTCTTTAAACAATAAAGCAGTTCGCAAGTCAGTGGAACGTAACTTAGACACATCTTTCCCTGCATGCAGGGCATCAAGTGCTGGCTGAATCACAGGATCTTGGGATTGAGCCCACTGAATGTTGTCATTGTCAAATTGAGGTAGTGAGCTAATATCTAAAGCAGAGAAGTGACAATAAGCAGCTGGTATGCAGGTGTCAGAAGGGCCCAAGCAATCTACTAAACAGTCCACTGTGTCCGCAGACATCTATTCATCTCTATCAAACTTTTGGCACAGTGCTCGAATGTCAGGTTCAGACAGCCTGACCCAATCACTCTTGGAAGTGGGCTTTCATGATTGGGCATCAGCATCAATATGGTTCAGGTCCGGTCTGTATTCGACAGCATAATCATAGGTTGATAATGCAGAAAGCCACCGGTGCCCAGTGTCGTCTAACTTAGCTGAAGTCTGTACATAGGTCAATGGGTTATTTTCAGTCTTCACCAATATCTTTGCCCCATAGAGGTATTCATGAAGCTGGTCAACGATGGCCCGTTTTAGCGCAAGAAACTCCAACTTATGCACAGGGTAGTTTCGTTTGGCAGGGTCACGCTCCTACTGGTGAAAGCTACTGGTCTCAGGTCATCCTCATGGTCTTGATACAGCACCAGACCTAGACCCTGCAGACTAGCATCCGTATGCAGCACATAGGGTTTGGTGGAGTCAGCATAGGCAAGGATGGGGGCATGGGTGAACTGGTATATGATCTCATGGAGGGCTGCTTCACAGTCAGGCATCCAGCGGGGCCCGAAGAGTTCACCTGGGCAGAAGTATACTTTTTCTGGTTCTTTAACAGCCCCTTTTTTGTATTTACGATTGGTAGGAGGGTAACCCTGGGTAAGGTTCAAGAGTGGGCAAATGACCTTGGAATAGTCTTTTATGAACCTGCGGTAGTAGCCACAGAACCCCAGGAAACATTGTAGTTCTTTCAGATTATGGGGCTGGGGCCAAGTAGTCTGTGCTTCAACCTTACTGGGATCAGTCTCTATCTCTTTTGTAGATACTATGTGCTCCACATACTTCACGGAGGTTTGAAAAAAACAGGCTCTTGTCAATAGACAGCTTGAGGCCAAAGTCTTCCAGTCAGTCTAGGACTTTAAACAGTCGGTTCTCATTCTCCTTTAAGGTGCTCCCAAACACAGTGACATCGTCCAAGTACACCAGGCATTCCAGCCAATTGATATCTCCCACCGCACATTCCATCAGTTGCTGAAAGGTGGCCGGAGCTCCCGATATCCCCTGTGGCATCCTCAGAAATTCGTAGAACCCCAATGGACAGACGCAGGCTGTTTTCTCATGGTCTTCCGGGGCCATCGGGATCTGGTAGTATCAGCTGCGAAGATCCAACACCGAGAACCATTTGCTCCCATTCAAGCATTCCAGGGTATCTTGTATACGAGGCATAGTGTATTGGGTCTGGGATGGTCCGCCGGTTCAGGGTTCGATAATCAACACACATCCTCACAGGCCCATTCTTCTTACACACACAACCACAATGGGAGAGGCGTATGGGCTCTTGGATTTTTGTATCACGCCAGCAGAGAGCATTTCCTGCAGGTGTCTTCTCACATCATCTATGTCTGCTGGGGCTAGGTGTTGGGACCTCTCTCAAAATGGCCATTCATCGTGCAGGCGTATGTGATGTTCCACACCTGGACACATCCCACATCCCATTCCTTCAATGAATACACTTGGTCTCTCTGTGCAAGTCTCTTGCTAATTCTAGCCTTCCATTCAGTTGGCAACAGTAAGTCACCAAAGTCGAACAAGTCTGGGGTCACTCTCTCCTTCTCACCAGGGTGCTTGTTTCTGGGCAATACTGCAGTGTCTGTGCAGTGTACCATAGCTGGTGTGCACCCTCTGTTCACCTGGATCTCCCGATCTGACACATTGTGAATCTGGACCATCACTCATCGTGCATAGGCATGGGCATGAGCAGGCAAGATGCTGGGCTTGACCAATAATCCTTCTGGCAATTTTCCATCACCTGGCACATCCAACATCAGTAGTTTGTTCTTGACATCTTTCCAGAGGCGGACCTCCCCTTGAATGGTACACTGGGCATTAGGGGCCAGTACCATTGAATCAGGATCCTTCTTCCACACAATCCCCTCCGGTTCATCCTGGTCTACTTCTTCAGGTTTCTGTTGCAAATCATAGGACCTCTTGACCAGAGCCGGAATTCTCAGTGCCCTCCCAGTCCATCTCCCTTGTTTCTCATGACAAAGTTGCACCAGTCTCCCAAACATATGGGCGTTTGTTCCAATTAACAGGGCAACCCCATCATACAGTCTTGTGGGGGGACACACTAGGGCCAGTGTCTCTACTTGCTCCTCTACGCCAGTGACAGTTGTAGGAAAAGACAACCAGAGGCAGGCATATCCTAGATATGGATAAGACTTGTCGCTCAGCCCCCACACATGTAGGCCTTCCACGGATTGTAAGGGCACATGAGATAAGTGTGTGTCATACCAGTCCTGAAACACAATGGTCACTTGCGACCCACAGTCAAGCACAGCCTTAGTAGGAATACCATTTACAGCCACATTAGTCTCCATTGAAGGACCCACTATCTTGGACCAGTCTGGAAGGACAACAGCAGGGGCCTGGACAGATGATTTAGCCACAGAGGGGTTTGAGTTAGGATGGCCGAAGCTTTTACTGTGGTCATTTCATGCACCCCTTGACCACTGACTAGTTTTCCGAAGCTCTCCTTGAAGCTGATTCACCACTTTCTCTAAGTCCTTCTGAGACTGGCATTCCCTCTTCATATGGCTATCCTTGCCGTAATTGTGACAAATGACACACTCTCGTGGCACCCCGGGGAAACATAGCAGGGGATGCTGGAGCATCGACGGGAGATTGTGATCTGACTTCTGCAGCCTTAACAGTCACATTCTGACAGGGACCAGGGTCTCTGTCAGCAGGGGATACCTCAGCGAATGCACACAGTTATGCTTTTCTGACTTCCTTCAGTAACTCCCCCCCCCACCACCATTTAGCCCATGGCGGGACACTCTTAGTGGTCTCCATTTCGGAAGGGCCTTCTGGTGCCATGATCACTTGGGCTGCACTCACCCCATAATTACAATCTCCCTCTTCACCTTCTACCTCCCGGAGTTCTTTTATCAAGTCACAGTAGTCAGGTGGGTTACCTCTCCTATCCTGGAGCCTTAATTGGATGATCTGCAGTTTAGAATGCTTGGTATGTTGCAGTATGTACCCCAATCTGACACGGTTCAAATCTCTAGCGGCCACCCCACCTTTCCGGTAAGATTTCTGCAGAGCTCTTTCTAGGCGAGTAACATATGCAAACAAACTTTCCCCCTTACATTGCTTGGTACCTTGGAATTTCCACATCAGAGTCTCCCCTGTCTCAGTTCTCACAAAATTGCCTTCAAGTACAGATAGGTACTTCTGAGCAGTTGCATTATGGTTCGTGGACCTCAAAAATGTAATGGCTTCAAGGGCGGGGCCCCTCAAACTTTCTATGATTCTTTTCTGCTTCTCAGCCTCTGCACACTGCCACTGGGGTACCAAGGGGGCAACATAGTCGATCCAGGTCTCCCAATCATCCTCCCCCTGTGGGGTGGGGAAGGTGCCCGAGAAGATTCTCAGCCTTTGGTAGGAGTCGTGACTAATGGCAGGTACAGATATAGGGGCCAGAACTGGCACGGGCACAGAAGGTGGGGCAGTAACAGGTGATGGTGTGGGAGGGGGTGTTGGGGAAGGAACACCCCAGGTGGCAGGAATAGTTTCTTACAGTCCTCCGCAGTTTTCCCTTCCTCCAGCAACAACTTAGCAAATTTCTCCTCAAAAGTCTCAGATAATGGTGGGAACTCATCCTCCCTGGGTCTTTACTGTCTTTTGTTATCACTCTCCAGGCAGCTGGAACCCCTTCTGGGGCAATAGTCTGTGGCACTTTAGAGCTGTCCACAAGGTCACTACACTCTACTAAGGCTATGAAAGTTTGGGTGATCAAATCAGCCTGTTGATCTACCACCACAGGGTTTTTTAAACATTCTACTTTGGAGAGTACTCCCTCTACAATGCCCTTACTGGTACCCAGGGTAATATCCAGTGTAAGCAGAGCAGTTTGGAGGTTGATCTCCTTTCCAGTACACCACCCCACCAACTGTGTACAGCCATTTCTACTGGGGCAGCCATTAATCTTTAACAATAATTCATAATTTTTGGCCACTGGAAGGCACAAAATCCCAGCAGTGAGCCTCCAAGATGTAACCCCTAGGTGGCGCTATCCTAAGGGCTACTACTCCTGCCTGCTTGGCTAGTTGCAGGTTAAGGGGCCTAGGTTTTGTAATGGGTGCCTCCACCCAGAGGTCAGGGTTGGTAGTGGTCAAGCTAACCAGGGCACAGCCCTCCAGGACACTGTAACCCCCCTCTTTCCCTGCTAGTGGCCTAAACACTGCACAATAATTACGTTCACAATACCCCTGATACACCACACAAGTACCCACACTGTTTGCACTTACCACCAGGGCTTTCTTCTGGCTTGGCCCTGGGGACCCCCTGTAAAATAAGGTTATACACAGCAAATAAGAGCAGTACAGTACTCTTGCACAAACTGGAACCACAGTCAAGGTAAATGCAAAAAGGAGTTAGATCTGATTTATTCAGGGGACTTGAACAAGGGAGGGCCATAATCGGGTTAATTTGCTTAAAGGCTGTATCAATCAAACAGTTATGCATGCACTTCAGGATCCAGAAACAGTCACACACCCTGGGTACCCAGATGGAGAATGGTGGGCTAGCCAGAAACATTGCAGCTGGTTGGGGCCCTGTGATGGAAGGAAAAAAAAACAATATGCACAACACACACTATTTGTAATCCGGAGCCGGAGGGCTCAGTTTGTGAAAAGAAAACAACAAGACAATCAGATGACACACTTTTAGATTAGGCTGTTGTTGCAGGGAGCTATCCTGATGATTATTCACGATACCCAAGACTGGACACAGGCTGGACAAAAATCGAGACAGCAGGTGGTTAATCTGGAGTGCCAGGAGAAGCAGGGCCCACACGATTCGCTGAGGCGTCGTTCCTGTTCAAGCGTGGTGCAGGGGGCTCATCCCCAGGCAGGTCTCTCGTCAGTGGCTTTCTCTGTGCAGTGGGGTAGTCTGGCAGGGCCAGCATGGCATGGCCCAGGCCGAAAGGAGATGAATGAGGATTCAGTCCAGTTAGGCTGGATAAAGCTTCCAGCAAGCAGAACACAGTTCACGCAGTGCGGAACCAAATCACAACCCACTTTCAATATGCAGCACATTTACATGTAAAGGATTCTACGGTACCAGCAAGCAGAACACAGTTCACATAGTGGGGAACTAAATCACGACCCACTTTCAATACACAGCACATTTACATGTAAAGGAATCCACGGTACCAGCAAGCAGACATGCAGGCCACAACTCAGGCCTTTCCACAGTCCTCCTACATGAAACTACTCAGATGGCTGCTTGACTGTCTCAAGCATGTTGCTTCTTCAGCTCCCAACTTAGATCTGACTCAACTGCAAGCAAGCTTGGGACTTTCCCCAGAATCCAAAAGGTTCGGTTAGCTGATCTGTCTGTCAGTCACAACAAAGGCTCCCCCTTCAGGTGCAGAAAGACGCCAAAAGCCCAAAACTACAATTCCTACAGATTTTGACTTCAGACAGCTCCTGTAGTCCGACTCCATTTTAGGTACCACCAGTACTGATTGGTCCAATTCAGCAGTCCAGGACCAAAATAGTGGAGATAAACAAAACAGTCCTTGCAGCAAAGAAGGCAGGTTAGACAAACTACTTTATCATTATCACTCTAAATGATTTTCAGCAAATAGGCATCTTTCAACAGAGCTCCCCCTCAGATTACTTATGACTGCAATCCAGGCAGCTCTTAAAGAGACAGTACACAGAGGCTATGTAGGCACTCTCTGGCAATCACATTTAAACTGCTAAAGTGCAGGACACCAGCCTGGCAGTGAGCATTTAGGCAAGCTTGAGGAAGACTGTTCAGGAACCCCCATTTGTTGGGGGGGTTACAGTTGGATATGAATTAAGCATGGAATAGCCAAGGCAACGGCATGCTGTTTGACGGAAGTGAGCAAGGAGAGGAAGAGGCTGCAATTGTTCTCTAAGGAGGTGGCACATACAATAAAGGAGAAGGAAACAATATAAGACGTATAAAGAGACAGAGATGAAGAAAAGCGGGAGGCATACAGTATTTGGTAAAGCACAGTGAGGCAGGAAGGAGGGTCAGGGCAGCTAAGGCACTAACACAAGAAAGGACAGCAAAGGAGGTCAGAAAAGGGACAAGACTTTCTTCAGGAACATGAGTGAAAAGATTAAGGCAAGGGTGGGACAGTAAGAATAAGGAGGGCGGGAGGATGTGCAGTGGAGGATCAAGAGCACACTGAAATTATAAATGACTACCTCTGTTTGGTTTCCTATTAGAGGAAGGAGGAATGAGCCAGCCTGTAACAGCAAGTACGAGGTGGTGGTGGTGAGGACACAGTCCCTTTGAGCAGAGAGAGGCCGAAAAGGAATTTCCAGCTACAAGGCAATGACTGATGGAATTCACCAACGACTCCTAAAAGAACTGGAGTATGGTGATAGCCGCACTTATTGCAATACTATTCAGCACCTCATTAGAGATAGGGGTAGTTCTGGGGGAGGGTGATGTGGGTCCCTCTACACACAAAAATGGCAGCAGGAGGCTTGCAACCACAGGCCAATATGTCTCATCAGTTGTAGGGAAATAATTAGAGACCATACTGAAGGTGAGGCTTATGGAGTATCTGGAGGCTAATGGTTTGCAGGACCACTGGCACCACTGATTCACTGGGGGTCATGTATTGTCAAGCAAATCTCATAGTTTTCTTTGACTGAGTTACTAGAGATGTGGATCAGGAGAGAGCAGTGAATATGGTCTTTCTGAACTTTGATAAGGCCTTTGATACTGTGCCACACAATGAGCTAGTTAAGAAACTAAGCAGCTTGGGGGTGGTAAATCCCAGCATAACCCACACCCTGTTGTGGTTTATTGCTTAAATAAACAATGCAGTCTGCACAGCACCAGTGTTGTATTATGACTGAACCTCGAGTGTCCAGTCAATTACCAGGCGCTGCATTCTTAACAGCTGGAGGCACCGCAGCGCGCCTCTTGTGACCCTCGGTGGGGCGCTTTACAGTAACCAAGCCTCGAGGTGACAAACACATGTACCAGCGTGGCCAGGTCATTGGGGGAATAAGGGATTTGAGGCAAGGCTAGTGCGGTCATCACTTTTTAAAACTGGTATAACCAGTGCAGATCTCACTTCTCAGGAAACTGCTGCGTAGCACAGAGATGGTCGGCTACCGGTGGCACTGAGGGTTGAGGCACTGGACACCTTACCTCGTGCTACGCTGGTGACCTGGGTTGGGGAACAACCTCAGGTGCGTCAGGGGTACCAGTGTGTTGGGGGAGGCAGGATTGAGCAAGCTGGTAGGCAGCTCTCCTTTTCTCTCCTCTCCTGAGGGGTGGTGGGGGTGGGTTGTCACCCCGTAGTTCGTTCCCACTAGTGGAGGTCCAGTAGGTAGCATAGGTGGGAGGAGGAGGCATCGTTATGGGTGGGTGGAGGGGGCTGAGCTGGTGCCACAGTGTACGTGCGTGCCTCTGCATGTACGGCTGTGTGGCGGGGCCTTGGGCTGGGAATGGGAGGAAACCCACAAAATAAACACACTATATATATATATAGTATAGCGGCACGGTAGTGCCACTATAGTTAGGGTTCAGGAGCCATTTACATGTTAAACCCAAAATTTTGCACCTTAATAACTTTGCAACTGTTTGACAGATTTGCCTGAAATTTGGAATATGTGATCAAGATCCATATGCCTTGGGATCTGCCAAGTTTTGTACTGGTTGGATACACGGCTGCAGAGTTATTAAGCATGATCTGCGCGTGCGTTCACGCTTTCTGGAATTCTACGATGGCGCCTACAAATTGTACGGTTTATCGCGACTGGTCCAAAATCTTCAGAACCGTGCGGCCAGGGTCCCTCGATGTGCCTTTGAAGATTTCTGAAAAAATATTAAACGGTTCAAAAGTTATTCAAAAAACAATTTCCCATTATAAGTCAATGGGAAAAGTTAACAAAAAGTTCGACAGTGTCACAAATGCACTTTTTACTGTCGCAAATGGCCCTTTTACTGTTGCAAATCTGCCATTTTGTTTTCAGTTAGTGATCAGAAAAATGCTTGCCATTTAAAATTGAGACCCTCTAGCAACCTAATTTTTTTTGTATTCACCTAGTCGGGCCCTGAGGATGATAGCCATGTCTTTATTTTGGGGTAAAATACTCCAGAAATATGTTTTTTAGATTTCTGGAAAAAGTACTTTCGCAAACTAGTGTCACACTCATGAAAATGTTGCAAATTTTTGCAAAAGCTTTCACAAATCACGACACTACTTTGCGACACTATGCACAAAATAACAGTAATTCTTTGGCACCCCGCTGCAAAAGAATGGTTTGGAGTTTTGGGCTGAAATTTGGAGGAATGCAGTTGACATCTCACAGATGTGCCTTTCAGTGTTTTGTTGAAAAAATATTACACAGCGGCAAAGTTACAGTACTCCAAATTTGACGCTTTTTCCCATAGGATAACATTACGGCGTACAACGCATTGCAGCAATCGTTTGGCGCCCTGCTGCAAAATAACGGTTTGGTCTTTTGGGCTGAAATTTGCAGGGAACACAGCCAACATTCCACAGTAGTTTGCTGAAAAAATATTACAGGGAGGCAAAGTTATGGCACTCCGAACTTCTGTTTTTTTCCCATAAGATAACATTACGGCATTTGCCGCGCCTTTCAGGGCCCGTATCTCGAAACCGGTGCGAGATAGGGACTTTTTGTCAAAAAAATTCTCAACCCCCTAATGGGGGCTAAGTACAAAACTAGCCAGGAAAGTGATAATTCATATGACTTTTAAATTTTTTTCTATGTTGTACGGTTACTGAGATATAAGCAATTTACTATTCCAAGTCTTCATTTTTGTGTTCCGAGAGTCATTATTTTGCATACATTCTTTGTGCTCACTGTCTTTCTCTATACAGCTTTTGGGGAAAACCGGCCTGTGCGTTTACATTACTGTTACCATTACCGTTTCCGTTTGCGGTTCCGTACCTGTTTCACTTACTGTTAACGTTTACGCCACCATGTGCGTTACCCTTTGCGTTTTCATTTGCAGTTGCGTTTGCATTGTTTTTAACATTTCTGTCTACAGCACTGTTTCTCTTTCTGTTTCACTTTGCATCACCATGCGCATTACGATTTCCGTTTGCTGGCATAATGTTACTATGTGACAAGACATCACGTAGCGGAAGGGCCCCACACTCCCGCCGCGGCATTACATTCACTATTTCTCATTATCATTCTCAAAAAGAAGGGAAATTAGAGGCAAAAAAATCAGTTTAATGCATCAGTTAGGGTTGTTCCACAGCGACAAAAGCGAGGAAATTCGATGTTAGGGTTGAAACCCCCTTTGCACCCCTCAAGCCCACCCCAACTGGAATCAGGGTGCGCATTGGGGTCATCGGTCCTAACTGTCACCCCATTCTCCTATTCCTCAGCTTCTTTCCACATGTGATGGGTGACAGTTAGTCGATTTATCTGCTAATTCCCGATCTCCAGCTTGGGGTGGGCTGAGGGGTGCAAAGGGGTTTCAACCCTAACATCGAATATGTATATACACAAATTCCCAGAGGTGGGTAGAAAGTTGCTTTATTGTCAGGGCATGAATGTCATATTAACCAAATCACTCCCACACCTAGTTTTGTCAAGTACCCTACTGATGTATTTCAAGGTGTCTTTGACGGAAACAGCCTTAAAGGAACTTAGGTACCCTGGTTCAGTAAATAAGATTTGGAATTCAGGCACCTTCTTTTGTTTATGACTCCGCTGACAATGATCCTGGGGAGGGTGGCCTAGTCTAACTGCCCATAGACACTGCACCGGAAGTGGTCACTCAGGCACCTGGAAGAACTTTGACAACTTTAACCCTGTCAGGGCATGTAACCAGTACTCAGTCGAGTAGCATCATGGTACCTGTTTTATAATTGGTCCTGGTGTGCCCAGTGACCATTTGTTTGAGATATAGTCTGGACATCTTATACCTATGATATGTGCTGTACTTAGAATTCCAGTTTATGTTAAAGTCACCAGTAACAATGCATTCCCAATTCTGATTGAGTTGCATGAAGTAATGAGTAAATGACTCTATGCCTGGATTCTGTTTATCAAGTGGGATATATACAGGTAGGATTTATTTATTTATTGAATTTTGTTGACCTGGTAGGCCCACTGAGACTAGAAGTCCCTTTTCAGGGAGACCGTGGGGATATAGATGGTAACCAACTGAAATTGAACCAGATTAAGCTGTTTGTGGTATTTTTAGTGAATGGGGGGAAATTTGGCCAGGACACCAGGGAAATTCACAAGGGGGCCTGGGTATGGTCAATCCTTTGCTTTACTTTCACACTTTGTTTTGGTTTTATAATATAGTACCAGTCCTGAAGGGTGTTGACAAAATATGGGTCCATTGGAAAGCTGACCTGTGGCAGGCCCTTTTACCACCTTGGTTAAATGCACTTTGGACTTTCAAGCTACCAACTAACTGTTATCCTGATTATGTCATCATTTCTATGAAGAAAAGTAGACAATGGTGAGTTTTACAACAGGATTTACTAACCCTTGGCTATACTATAGTTTATGAACACATTTTGCTGAGTATTTAATATTCTACAAGGGTACTGCACAGACCTTTTCTCTTACCATCAAACAGCTTCTGGATCACAGAATTCCTAAATACTTGTAGGAAGTTGGTTGGCTTGCTGGTCTTGGAAAATTGGGTAAGGACAACCATAAGCACAAAAAATTGGAAGACAGACATTGTACTAGAGATCTCTGCAGTGCTATCTTAGAGACACAAGAACACTTATTTTTTGATTGTCCATATGCTACTTCCTTTTGGACTTTGCTGGCACAGACTATACAGGATCACAATTTTCGCAACATGACATGATGTCCTTGTTTTGGGTTTGTATACTGGCAGTTGGGTGAAATATTCCTACAGTACGTTGCGCCTTCTTTGTGGTCTTTTAAAGTATCACATCTGGCAATCCTGATGCCATTGGACAATGCACAACACTATATTTCTCAACAGGAATTGGTGTGGTGTGCTGGGTCAACACAGCAACTGTATGCTAATGATAAACTACGTCTCTCTGCTCCTGTTGTTGCATGGTTATGGGTTCACTGTTTCTGATGGGTGACTTAAAACAAAATGTAAAGAAGAAGCCATATAAAAAAATAAACTAAATGGGGACAGGAAAGCAGTGCTCAAATGCAAACTGGATGATTATGTTGACAGGCGCTGCCATTTAAAACTAAACCGGGGGCAGGGGAAGCCATGTTGATGAGGCAAGAGGCAGGGGCAGTAAAAGCGCTACCCACACAGTCAAGCGGTAAGGGAAAAACATATAGGACAGGAGGAAAGAGGGGTGGAGGGTCATGTGTGCAAATGCCAGAAGTCTGGGAAGAAAGATCCCAGATCTTAACAGTGAAAATGGTGGAGGAGGGCCTTGACATAGTGGGGTAATGGAAACATGGTGCCACCAGGAATAGGGATGGGAAATGGAGATACCAGGGTACAAATTGTTCAGGAGGGACAGGGTGGAAAAGAGAGGTGGGGGGTTGCACCTCACGAAGGGAGAGTATCAGGGCATCAGAATTGCAGGGTAAGTGGGGAGATGATGAAGGACTCTGGGTCTCATTGTTGGTGGGAAGGTGGAGTCAGTGCATGTGGGAGTGGTGTACAGACCCTGGCACAGCAGAATTGGTGGATAGAAGCATGGCTGATGAGTTAGTGAGAATGGTGGCAAGGGGGAAGTGGTGCTGATGGGGACCTGAACCTACCGGACATAGACTGGAGCACCCTTTCGGCTGCAACAGCAGCAGGAAATATTGGACTCCTGCAATTGGCTCTCCTAAATCAACTGGTCAGGGAGCCAATCAGAGCAGGAGCTACTCTTGATCTAGTCCTGACAAATGGAGATAGGGTAGGAGATGTATCGTTGGGGGAACATCTTGGTACGAGTGACCACAACACGGTCAGGTTTAAAATAAGGAACACTGCAGAGGTTCACTGGTTCACTAGGTTAAAGGCGCTGGATTTCAAGAGGGCAAACTTCGGGAAAATGGGGGAAATAGTGGAGAGGGCTTTGCAAGGCATGGAGGATTTGACAGAGGTGGAGGCAATGTGGGGGAGGATAAAATAAGCTATTGTAGGGGCCACTGACATCTGTGCCAAGAGAGCAAGTAGAAAAATAAGAGGAGGAGGAAACCTCTGTGATATATTAGGAAGTGGCAAAAGGTAAGGACAAAAGGAAGCCTTCAGGAAGTTCAAGAAAACACAGGCAGAAGGGGACTGGGTAAAATATCAGGCAAGCCAGAGAAAAGCTGGGGTAGATGAAAGGAGGGTAAAGGCACAGACAGAGGCGAATAGCTAGAGGGTCAAAAAGGAGGTAAGACTTTCTTCGGTATGTAAATGAAAAGAAGACTGGGCAAGATTCTCCAGTTAAATCAAATGAGGGGAGATGCTACAAGGGGACAGAGAGAAAGCGGACTTGCTAAACAGCTATTTTTGCTCAGTGTTCAATAGGGAAGAAGAAGAAGATGAAGGCACCAGAGCAGGAAAAGAAATGGCAGGGGTGGTGGGGAAGTGGAGATGAGGCCGTTTCTCTTGGAGGAAATTTTGGGGGAACTAGGCTGCATGAAGGTAGACAAGGCAATGGGGCCAGATGGGGTGCACCCAAGGATGTTAAGGGAACTAAAGGAGATATTGGCAGTACCATTGACTGCACTCTTCAGTCAGTCCCTCGAGACTGGGGTGGTGCCGGAGGACTGGGGGCAGGCATATGTGGTCCCGCTGCAAAGGGGAGGGAGGGAGGAAGGAAGTGGGAAGTTACAGGCCCATGAGCTTGACATCGGTGGTAGGCAAGCTCATGGAGAAACTAATAAAAGGCAGGATCACCAGCTACCTGGAGGAAAGTGGCCTGATGAATCCAAAGCAACATGGTTTTACTAGGGGCAGACCCTGTCAAACAAATTTGATAGAGTTTTTTGACAGGGTCACCAAGGAACTGGATCAAGGGAGGGCGGTAGACGTGGCTTATTTGGAATTCAGGAAGGCGTTTGACTCCATGCCCCACGTGAGGCTGTTGTGTAAAATGGCAGGACTGGGACTGGGGCAGAGGTAGTTAAATGAGTGGGAAACTGGCTGGGGACAAGGCAGAGAGTCATAATAAATGGGGTGGCATCCAGAGGGGCAAGGTCACAAGTGGGGTCCCTCAGGGATCAGTGCTGGTGCCCTACTATTCAATATATTTGTAGGGGACATTGTGGAGGGCCTTGAGGAGATGTGAGTATGTTTGCAGACAATATCAAAATCTACAATAGGGTGGACATGCAGGAAGGGTAAAATAAATGAGAGAGATTGGGGAGGCTTGAGTCATATTCAAAGAAGTAGCAGCTTGCATTCAATACAGAAAATGTAAAATCATGCATCTTGGCTACAGAAATCGGAGGGCAGGGTACTGTATGGCGGGCAGAGATCTGGAGGAGACAGAACAAGAACGGGACCTAAGCATCATTATATCGGGGGACCTGAAGGTGGAAAGGCAGTTTGCGAGGGCAGTGGCTAGTAGGAGTGGAATGCTGGGATGCATCAGAAGGGGGATCACCAGTAGAAATAGAGAGGTCATAGTACCCTTATACACCCATCTAGTTAGACCCGCACTTGGAGTACGGAGTCCAGTTCTGGAGGCCATACCTCAGGAAGGATGTGGGAGAGCTAAAGCGGTTCAAAGGAAGCGACAAAGATGGTGAAAGGGTTAAGCCACTATCTTATGAAGAAACGTTGAGAGATCTGAACTTGTACTCCCTGGAACAGGCGAGGGAGAGAGGGGACATGATAGAGACCTTCAAGTACCTTAAGGATATAAACAGGGTGCCAATGGGGAGCATCTTCCAGATAAGGGAAATCAGAGGAAGAGGGGGCATGGTCTGCAGGTGGGGGGGCAATTCAGTGGTAATATTAGAAAATGCTATTTCACAGAGAGAGTGGTGGAAAAGTGGAACAGACTCCCAGAGGTGGTTGTTGGAGAGAAAACAGTGGAGGGATTCAAAAGGGCATGGGACAACCACAGGGGAGTGTTGGGGGGGTCACAGGTCCAAGCAGATAGCTGGACAAATGGGCAGACTTGGTGAGCCTTGTTTGGTCCTTTTCTGCCGTCACACTTCTATGAATCTATGAGGACAAGAGAAGAGGATGAGAAAAAAAGTGGCAATAAAACACCTCCCAGGGTCATATGGGTTGTGACAGAAAAAAAAGAGGGACCTACTAGAGGGCCTCTGAGACATTAAGACATGTTGTATGATCCCCTCACCAAGTTTCTTCTCATATTATTTATATTGTCCTTAGTATTGTGAGATTCCCACAATAACAACTTCCCTACTCTTCTTAAGAAGTGCTATGGGATCTTCTGTGTCCACCTGAACAACCACCAGAACAAGCAGGCGGGACCTGGGTTTAACATCTCATCTGAAAGATGGCACCTCAGGTGCAGCACCCCCTCATGCTGCACTACAGTGTCAGTATTGGGATTTAACCCAGTGCCAAGTATGGGGATAGAATCCACAGCCTTCTGATCTTCCAAGGTATTTGTGTCCTGCCATATCAAAAGCATTATTGCCATGCATTCACAGTCCAGGCAGTCTTTGATGATGATTTCAGAGGCTTGCAATTTTGATCTGAGGTAGATAAGGCAGCCACAGCCCACAACTTGCTTGCCTGTTCTAAGGTATTTGTTCAAGATGTCTGCCTTTTCCTGGTCCCCTCTGCACAGTGCTCCCCTTCCCTTTTTAACCTTGCAATCCCTGCCTTGCTCTCCCTTTTTTCGCTTACATACCTAAAAATGTTTTGTACCCTTTTCTCACTGGCTGGACTATTCTCTCTCTTCAGTCTGTGTCTTTGCACTCCTTACTGCTTTTTCCTTACCCCCCCATACACCTCCCTCTGAGTCTTCTTGTACTTTCTGAAGTCAGCCCTTTTAACCGTTACCTCTTCTGCCACCTCTTTTGAGAACCAATGTAGGCTCTTTTTCCTCTTGCTTTCTTGCCTGACACAGAAGTTTGTTGCGTTCAACATGCTCCTTTTTTAGCTTTATTCACCGTTCCTCCTCCATGCCCCAGGTCATCCACCCAATCAGGTCATCCTGGCATTCATCCTGCCGTGTCTGTCATGGGGCATTCACCCATCTTTATAAAGTTTGCCCTTTTAAAGTCCAGGGCTCTCATCCATGTGTGGTTCTATTCCACAGCCATCCTTATATTAAACCATACTGTAATGACCACCGATCCCCAGTTGGCCTCCCACCTTGACATCTGGAACACTGTCCCTATTAGTGAGTGCCAGGTCCAGTATTGCCCCATCACAAGTGGGTTCACTGACTAGCTGCCTGAGGAACTCCTCCTGCCAGGAGTCCAGGAGGTCCAGCTCATGTTTCGACAACTGAAGCTGCTGGTGTTCTATAGTCTCTGATAGATACCTGAGTGCATGTGTGTAGGAGTGTAGATGGAAATGTTGATTTTGGACAACCCCGTCCCACAGCATAGCAGTTGTGTGTGTTTGTGTATCACTGTGTACTGTTTAACACATGCATGAGGACTGAGTCTAAGATTACAAAATCAGTCTGAAAGATGACTATTTTGTAATGTTTCTGAACTGAATTCTCAAACTAAGTAGCCAGATAAAGGCACTCTAGATAAATGCAATGATTTGCCGAGTCTGGTCCCTACAAGTTAAATTTCTTTGACATTAAGTAATTCATATCAGAAACTTGGTTTGTGACATTATCATGGAATCACTTGACAACTGCAGTAAGTGTTACCCAAAATTTCAGAGAATTTTCGCACAAATTGCTGAAGTTCTACTATACATCCTCGCTGCTCCACAATAAATCTTTTATTGCTTTCTGTAGTGTATTCTCCTGGGTCGTGCCTGAAAATAGGCACATGTATGCCTAGTGCACCATACCCAATTAACATAAACTTAATAAATAAATTGATCAGCATAAAATATTAAATACATTTATTGCCACTTGAATATATTTTAACATAAAGGAATGTTTGTGCTCTAGAAAGGAATACTAAATTTATTGATGTGTAGCATGTCTCTAAAATCTAAAATAAATCTGCCTCATACAGTCATAACAGGTTTCTATGTAGTGAGCTACAGCCAATTAAAATTTAATAAATCCATAATCAACATGTTTTGTCAGTTTCTGGATGTGGAATAATGAAGCCTGATCCACAACCGTATGACTACACAACAGCGACATTTCAACAGCAAAGTACATTATAGAGCCAATTTGATTTTGCCGCTGCAATGTACCCGGGAGACCCCAACACTTCTTCTCTGAGTGTTGCACCCTCCCCAAATCAACTCCAACTCAAGAGTTGATTATATTAAAATATGGGGGGCAGAGCCCCTGCCTCCCGAAAAACAGTTTACTTGACGACTTTATGCCAGGCGCACTTTGCTGTCTACATAAAGCCATCACTGTAATGCTGGTCAACAACATTTTTGTCGAATCGGCATTGTACATCCATCACAAACTGCTGTGTTTACAGTGCTATGTCAATTATTTGTTCACTTTGGTGCAAGAAAACAATAAGTAGATAACTGAAAGTGGTTGATAATAGAGCTCTAGTAAAAAAAAAAATATTTTGTTAAAATGATTGCTGTGCTTAAGTTGCAGTGCGGGTACTGTACAGAATTCTTTAAAATCACATATAAAACATTAAATCAAGGCCGGCCCAGTGGTGTGGTAGGCTGAGGCATCAGTGTCTCAGGTTCGGAAACTGATGCGGGTCGCTCGGGGTCTGGCCGGGTGAGGGAGGATTGAGCATCCATAGGACTGCTATGCTCCCTCAATTGCTCTCTGTCTGACTGCCGCAGCAACTGGGTGGCAGTAGACATGATGTCACCTGGAGAGGGAAGGAAATCCACTTTCAGGGTACAAGAGATGTCTCCACAGAGGCAGAGCTCGCACATTGACCCCACTGCATGTCCCGTGGGCCAAGGGAGAAAATTGGTGGAAAAATGCCCTGGCTGCCGCTTAGCACCCACTTCTGTGGTACAGAGCAAACATAATGGTTCCCTCCTCCCCAATCACTCTGTACATCTTTTTATAATATTCTATGGTTAGTCTAGTGGTTCTCCTTGTCACAAATGCACTCTGGAGGTCAGGCCCTCTTCTCCCGCAGTGCCCAACCTCGAAGTGCAATATGTGAACAGAAAACAAATGGGGTAACCCTCCTGTCTGTTTTGGGTCTGAACAACTACCAGTTTGAGTCCTGGCATCAAATGTGAACCATTTTCAGCTAGCATGCCCAGGTAACAGGTCAAATATCATACCCTCTTTGGGGAATGCAGTGCAATACTTAACCCAGCGGGCACACAACCTGGTTCTACATCCCTTCTGACTCAAGTAAGACCTTGGTATTTTCCTTACCGTGGTGCATAGGGTGACACTCTGTAAGTGCTTAACAGTTAAGTCAGAATTATCAACACTGTCCCAGCATTCACACTCAAAATGAGAAAAAGGCTCAGACAGGATTTCAAGGAAAACAAAGTTTGCTAAAATTAAAAATGGTAAATCAAATACAAAACACAGAACATATAACATTAATGGTACAGTCATAAAAGTAATAGAAAATACAAACCAAATGCCTTTTTACTTAGTAACTAATCCTAACCCAGTTTCTATTAGTAATCAGTGGTGCTGAAATTACCTAACTTTGGTAGAAGTGCTTCTTAAGAGTCCAGGAGTAAAAGTATCTCTTCAAACTCCAAACACAAGTATGCTAAGTCTTGTAAAATTGGAACAAGAGTTTGTTCTTTCAGGAGTCCAGAAGTAAAAAGCACACTTTTCCCTCAGCCTTAACAATATCAATGAGGGGAAAAGGGGTCCCACTCAGCTTGTGAGGTCACAGCTCTGTGGTGATGCCGGCTGTGAGGTCACTCTCATTTCTGCACTGATTTAGTCACATGCATCGCACAATGCTAAACATCCCACTTAAAAAAGAAATATCGCTTTTTTAAATTAGTGAAACCACACTTTATGGCGGGTCAGAATTACCTTTGATCTTCAGAATGATATCCAGAAAGTTATTTCTCTTAGTGGTGAGAAGTTTCACAAGTAACCGTCAGAGTTGGCTTACCTCCTGATGTCATAAAAATGCAGTTTGTTATGGCCAGTGTCCTAGATTCAAAGTAAATGCTGGTTTTACAACTTCTACAATCTGATTTTATTATAGTCACAGGAAGTCAGCTTTACAAGCTAGCTGTGATAGCAAGCAAGGCCAGCACATTTTTTCTTTTAAAATCCAATATCCCATGAGGCTTTTGCTTGGCCTGTTTTCCTAAGCAGAAGTCTAAACATGTATTCATATCAAAAATATGGTACAAATAATAACAAGCAGATGGCTACCGTCACATTCCTCCCTCCTAGACTGAATTTGGGAGAATGTGTTCCTAGATATGGGATGAGTTTCCACATTCAATTCACTGCTCAGGGCCAGCCGGTGGCACTAGCGGTTGAGGTGCTAGATACTGCACCTCGCGCCCCATAACCTGGGTTGGGAATGAGCCGGACTGCGGGGGTTGGCGGGGGAGAGAGAGATTGAGCATCTGATGGACTGCTCTCCTCTCTTGGGGGTGGGATTCAAGGTAGCCCGGTGCAACAGTGGCCCCCGGTTGAGACCGGTGGCATTGCTATGCACTCGGACGTGTACAAGTGGAGACGATGTCAGGCAGCCAACTCCAGATGTGGGTAGGAGCACCTATGTCATGGGCTGATGGCATTGCATGCCTTACGTCGGGGGGGTACCAGAACAAGGAAAAACCCGGGGCCGAGGATCAGGTGATGGCACCAGTCCTCCATGCCCAATGTCGGGCTCTCTTCGACTGGCCTTTGATTTTCTCAGGCCACTCCCTGTCTGATGCCGGAGTCTGACTTGATGAGAGGTGCCCAGGTAGGAGGAGGGTGACCCACCCTGGATAGGGTTAGCTGGAGGTGCTGGCATCGAAGGGGAGGGAGAGAGGAGGCATAGTTCGGAGATCCTCAGGTGGGCAGGAAAAAGGGTTTTGGATGCCTGAGAGAGGACCTTGGGGCCATGACCGGAGGGAAACAGAGTTGCAGAAAAAAAAATTCACTGCTCTAACTGACGCGATAGTCCATCTGTGTTTGTGTTTGCTGTCCCTGCCCTGTGATGGACAGTCATGTTGTAACCGTGAAGGTAAGATTCCATCTTAAAAGTCTACCATTTGTTTTACCCATTTGTGCTAGCCAAACCAGGGGGTTATGATCTGTCTGTACCTCAAAGTGCCGCCGCATAGGTATGGCTCTAATTTTGTCAGTACCACACCATTGCAAGGCATTCTTTTTCCATTGTAGAATAAGCCTTCTCCCTGGGAAGTAATTTCTTACTGAGGTACACTATTGGGTGATCGTTACCTTGGTTAGAAGTCTGGCTAAATACTGCCCCAATACTCACATCTGAGGCATCTGTCTGGACCTCAAATGATTTACTGTAGTCTGGACTGGCTAATACAGGAGCACGCACAGTGCCTCCTTTAGCCGTGTAAAGGCTTGTTCACAACCTGGTTCCCATTTTACCTTTTGGCATTCTTTTCTTTTAGAGGCCAGATAGGGAGCTGCCAGGGCACTGTAGTTTGATATAAATTTCCTATAGTACCCTGTGGTCCCTAGAAACTCTGAACCTGCTTCTGTGTTTTCAGGTCTGGGCCGTGCCTCAGTTGCCTCTATCTTTGCTTGATTAGGATGGAGCTGTCCCCACTCTACTACATGCCCTAGGTATGCCACCTCTGCCATGGCCACCAGGCACTTTTCAGCTTACACAGTGAGTCCAGCCCTCTGTATCCAGCCCAACACTTCCCTATGGTGGGACAGGTGTTCCTTCTAGCTGGCATTAAAGATGGCAATATCATCCAGGTGCGCAATGGCGTACTCTTCAGTACCATTAAACTCAAGGTTCACCAGCCTTTGGAAGGTGACAGGGGTGATCTTCATTACAAAAGGCATTACTTTAAACTCAAATAACCCTATCAGAGTGATGAAGGCCAATCTCTCCCTAGCTCTAGCAGTTAACTCCACCTGCCAATACGCTTTCATCAGGTCAATAGTGGTAAGGTATGTCACCCCTCCCAACTTGTCCAGTAGTTCATCCGTCTGTAGCATTGGGTGGGCATCTGACTTCTTGACTGTGTTGAGTCCATGATAGTCCATGCAAAAACAAGTAGAGTCATCTGGCTTGGGAACAAGGACTATGGGTGAGGCCCAGGCACTGTGGGATGTCTGAATTACCCCTAAATCCAGCATTTCCTCCACCTCCCTCCTAATGTCCTTTTGGATGGCCTCTGACACCTGATATGCTGTTCACCATATGGGTGCTTGCATCCCCGTATCTACATCATGTGTCACTAAGAGGAGTTAGTCAGGCTTGGCATTAAACAATGGGGCAAATTCTGCTAACAGCTCCCTTACTTCCTGGATCTGGTCCAGGGTCAACTGGGGTGACATTCTGATTGCCTCCACGGAGGACTCCCACTTACAGTATACAGGATACAGTACTCAAACTGCATTAATAAAAGTAACGGGGGATATTCAGATAGCTATGGATAATGGATTGTTAACAGGGGCAATCATGATTGATTTGTCAAAAGCTTTTGACTCATTAAATCATGAAATATTGATTGATAAATTGTTAAGTATGGGGTTTTCAGATAAAGCGGTAGCTTGGTTTTCCAATTATTTGAGAGGTAGAGAACAAAAAGTGTTTCTAAATTCATATACTTCAGATTTTAGGCAAATAAAACAAGGGGTACCTCAAGGAACAATCCTGGGGCCCCTATTATTTAATTTATACACTAGTGACTTAGATTTCAAGCAAGATAAATTGGAATATCATCAGTATGCTGATGATGTTATTATGTATGTTTCAGATAAGGACATTCACAGTGTGCAATGTGCATTACAATCAGCCTTTGATGGTATACAGGAATATTATGTCATGAATAAATTAGTGCTGAATACTACTAAAACTAAGGTAATGTTGTTTCGACAAAAAAGTAAAATCTTCAGATAAAATCATTGGAAATAATAGTGAGAGATGGTTCCATCTTACAGACAGTTGATAGTATAAATATCTAGGGTTATGGTTGGATGTACATTGCAAGTGGTCTGTTCATATAAATAATTTAGTCAGGAGATTAGGGCAACAATTGGGGATGTTTTATAGAATTAGAAGTAATTTTTCCAGGAACACAAAGGCTTCATGTGATTAATACAATGTTAGTGCCAGTAATTGATTATCGGATACAATTTATAGAGTGCAAATAAAGTTGATTTGAAAAATTAGATGTTTTATATAATAAGATGGCTAGGTACATTACAGGGTTACATAGACTTACACATCATTGTGAGCTATATAAAAATATAGGATGGTATCACTTGTATATTAGAAGAAATCAACATATACAGTAATTAAAATTATATGCAGGTTTTTTGAAAATAAATTACCTGAATATATTGCTAAAGATCTAAAAATTAAACATCCAAGTAAGGGTTTGAGATCAGCCCAATATATAGAGTTTGAAGTACCAAAGTTTAGGACTTAGGAATGGGTGTGCAACGCTGTTTTATTTAGGTCCAAAATTTGGAATAACCTGCCTCCTGACTTGAGAAGTTATGGGCTAAAATAAGTTGGATGAAAATTAGATCCTGGTAGCATAGGCAAAGTGAGAAATTTCATGAATGTTGTATGGCATTGGAAAATGGATGAATGTTTATGTATTAGTGTAGTTTTGTCTATGGACGGATTTAAATATGTGGAAATGTATCTGAGTATATGTATATTTGTATTTTTTTGTATTTTGTATGTTTGTATATTTTCTCCTATATTGTAACCAGGTTATGCACTTTAGAAGGTGTCCTTGAAAATGTGTATTGTGTACTCAATGGGATTGTTTTACCTTGTTCATTATAATGAATAAAATCATTACTACTACTACTACTACTACTTCGAGAGGATTCCTGCAGTAGGTCATCACTTGTAGGACTAGGGCCACCAGACGTCCCATGACTGTCAGCGTCCACCCTATATAGCGGGCAGACCCCATGCCCACCTCCCAGTTCTTTCCCGCCGTTTGGTGCATGGTACTGTGGCAAACCGCAGCCAATCGCAATTAGTTTTACGCATTTTCTACCGTTTTTCCCGTGTTATTTATTTTTTTTTTCAGTTTTCTTCTTCTCTTCTATGTCTTCACCCCAGAAGAAGTGTGAGGGGCTGCAGAACCCTGATTCCACACAAAGACTGACATCACAAGTGTGTTATCTGCCTAGGCCCGGACCACGACACCGCGACTTGCCCAGACTGCCAGCCCTTCAACCAGGCCACCCGAGATGGAGGCAGCAGGCTCTGGAGGCCCACCTATTAAAATTGCGGTTGGTGTAGCCCAAAAAACAGATGGCGTGATTGAGGAATATTCCACATCTTTGCCTTCTCCAGACAAGAAGAAGCACAAAAAAGAGAAACGCCAGGAGTGGGAACGCCAAGAGGACGGATCCCGGGCTGTCTCCAGTGGGCCTTCTACTATCAAGGCCTCTCTCCCTCTGCCTCTAGTAAAGGTTATCCAGGCGCGTCCGGGGATGCTGGTAGGCCATCCCAGACTCTGATTCGATCTCTGCAGTTAAGTCAGCCCCCCAGCTCCTCCGGGACTGCCCGGGCTGCTAAGTTGTCAGGGGTTCTGCCCCACCCGCCTGGCCCCTTCATCTGATAGAGTCGACAACCTGTAGTGCTCGCCCAGACATTGCTCACCCATCCGGGACTTGCGCTGCTCCACCCAATGCCCGGTTGAGCCCAGGAAGAATGCCAGTCTCCCGCCTTTCTCCCCTTCTGTGGTCCAGGCTTCGCTCGCCACCCTAAGGATGAAGAGAGCGAGGGTCAGCTGACGTGAGAAAACTCTTCAGTTTCTGACCATCACTTACCCGATGGAGCAGCAGGGAAGGAGGTCCTCTGACACAGTCAGTCCCGACTCACGGAGGCTCCTCCTGACCCATCAGAGCAGATCATTCTGGCTAATTCAAAGCCTCTGGTGCCAGATCCTGCTCATTTGTTGGAGCCGATGGGGCATACCCTACGCTGGCCCTCTGATGTTTTGAATCTCGGCCTACTTGGGGAAACCCCATGCCTGCACCCAACTCCAGTTACTACAGTAGACCGGGTTCTAATGTCTGAGCCATTTCGTCTGGTCCAGACACTGGATCAGTTTTCGACGCTGAGTCCAGTGGCTCTGGTTCCAGTGTTAACTGTCCCGATGACTGACCCGCCTCTGATCTACACCATGGCGGGACCTTCGTGGGTACCCCCGACATAAGCTGCTCTGACACTGGGGCACTTTTCAAGACCCATCACTGTCCCACATTACCCCTCTGGTGCTACGTGGTCCACCGCCAGATTGGCACTCTGCGGACATCAGTATCCAGGTTACCCCCGGCACCCTGGGTATACTTGCCCTTATCCGGGGTGCCATGGGTTTCATTTTTCTGTTTCCCATGCGGCCCCTCCTCCTCTGCCTCTTCCTCCCCCACCACCTCTACCTCCTCTTACATCCACCCAGGCTCCCCAACAGGATTTCATGACTCTGATACAGTCCTGGTGGAAGGAGGCTTGGACAGAGCTGGTTACTGACCTGGAGAGGAGCCTCCCGGCACCTGTGCATTCTCCTCCCAGCTATTTATCCCCTGTGAGCTCCATTCATTCCACAGAACACATCCTGGGAAAGTCCCCCCGTGAGAGTCTCTGTTCTGGGCTTTGAGAAACCAGAAAGCCACCTGGATTCAGGGAGGATTCTTCGAGGAGTCATCCGAGCATGAATCACTGGTTCCTAAAGGAAAGGCCTCTCCAAATTCCCTCCAGAGTACCCTTCCTTTTGGGATCTCTTGAGGTTAATTCAAAAATTCTACAAATGGGAGACAGAGGACAGGATCCCATGAGGCAAAGGCTCGCGAGCACCTTGATCTCGAGTCCTTTTCGCCTATACTTGTTCCTTCATGGATAGGACCTCACCACTATCTGGCAACTGCCCCATTTTATCCCGGCTGTTCCAAAGAAAGTGGATAGGATCTACCTTGTGCCTAGGGATCCTCCTTTCTTGGATGCGCACCCCAAGTCTGACTCCGCTGTCATCACTGCGGCTCATGATCGCTCTGTGGCCCCTAAGCGCATGAACACCTCTGTTCTGGACAAGGAGTCCAGGCAGATTGACCAGTATAGTGAAGAAAGTCTGCTCCTCTGCTACATGCATCCTACACTCCCTTAACTATGTAGCCCATATGGTGTCTTACCAAAAAGCTGCCCTTGCCAAGCTAGAGGCCCGCATCCTGTCCATGGATTCTTTGGACCTCAAGGAGGAGCTCACCAAGGACATTCACCTGTCCAAGATCTCCTGCAGGCATGCTCTTTGGGCTACCTATGACTCTGTTGATTCAGTGGCCTGTACCTCGGTGACCGCCTTCTCCCTTCAACTGCATGCTTGGCTCCGCATTTCTTGCCTCTCTAACGATGTTCAGACTGCAGTTCAGGATGCGCTCTTCCGGGTCTCGGTACTTTTTGGCAGAGACACCAAAGATATCATCACGGGCCTTCAGGACCATTGTCAGGCCCTCAGGTCCGTCTGGTCCATCTGTCGATGGGGTGCTCAGGGTCAGCAGTCCTTTCGGAAACTGACCTGGAGGCAGCACAAACAAGCCCAGACCCGTCGTTGGGGCAAGCGTAAAGCCACGGGCACTTTCTTCCCACCTGCCTCCAAAATCAGAGACATGCAGGGGACCTCCCTCCCCATTCAGCCACCTCCTGACTCCCTGCATCACCACCCCCCCCCCCAGCCGCAGAGCGAGGAGCCAGGGGGGAGAAGTTTACCAGTCATGTGCAGGAGTGGCATGGCATCACCTCCAATGCTTGGGTCCTGCAACTAGTGTCCCAAGTACACACCTTAGAGCTTCTGGGAATCCCTCCAGACTCTCCACTGCAAAGGTCATCCTACTCTCCAAACCAGACCATTCTAGTAAGGGAGAAAATTCAGGCTCTATTACAAAAAGAGACAATAGAGCCAGTTCCTCTTTGGCACAGAGAGCGGGGGTTCTACTCCTGCTTTTTTTTTTTTCTGGTTCCAAGAAAAGACTGGTGACCTGTGACCCATAATCCACCTCAGCAGACTCGATCTGTCAAGAGTACAAGAAATTGAGAATGATGACCCTCCAGAGCCTCCTGCCCTTACTTCAGGAGACACACTGGTTGTGTGCTCTGGATATGCAGGATGCCCACCTGCTTATACCGAGCCTCCCAGTCACTGCTGCTTCCTGTGTTTACTTTCCAGGTGGAGCTCTTCAAATTTTGGGCCCTTCCCTTGGCCTTTCCTTGGCACCCAGGGTTTTACCAAGTGCTCAGCAGTAGTGGTGGTGGGTTTTGAGGTGCCAGGGCATCTGTTTTCCCTGCCTGGACGACTGGTTAATTTCAGCCCATCCTGGGACTCTTCTGAGGCCCTTTCTTTACCCTGGACCTGTTTTCCCATTTGGTGGATTATGGTCACTGTCTCCAAATCTTCTCTAGATTCCTCTGAGGCTCCAGTTCATTGGAGCAGTGTTGATACAGTCCAGGGCAGAGCTTTCTTCCCTCAGACAGGGTGGAAACTCTTGTCAAGCAAACCACCTTTGTGGCCTTTTCAAAGTTTCTTCCAGCCAGGAGCTTGTCTGTCTGCATGGTTTGATGGCGGCCTCCATCTCCACGGTTCCCCAGAAAAGGCTCCACATGAGGTTGCTCAGTGGTCCTTGTAGGTTCAGTGGGATCAGTTCCAAGATGATCTGGATCACCCAGTCCTGATCTCCTCTGCTCTCCAGAGAGATTTACAATGGTGGAGGGATCCCTTGAACCTGACCCTGGGTCTCCCTGTTTTGAGGCCCAGCTTCCGCACATTGACCACAGATGCCTCCAATCTGGGTTGGGGGCTCATATGGGGGAACACCAAGCTCAGGGACTCTAGTCTCGCTTGGAGATGTCTCTTCACATCAGTGTTCTGGAGATGAGGGCAGTCCTATACGCTGTTAGGCATTCCAGTCTGCTGTACCAAGGGGACTACTGCTTGTCCAGACAGACAATATGTCTGTCTGGTACATCTACAAGCAGGGAGGCAGTCTATTGTGCCCCTATTCAGGAGGTGATGAGTGTGAAACTGGGCAGGCCAGCACGGTCTCTCTCATAGCTGTGCACGTACCAGGAGTACAAAACTTTCTGTCGGACAGCCTCCACAGAACTTACGCCCTCGCTCACGAATGGGAACTAAACCAGGATGTGGCAGATTCTGTTTCAATGATGGGGCAACCTTTTCGCCTCCCCATCCTACGCAAAACTTCCCAGTTTTTGCTCTCTCGTTCCAGGGCATGGTGCTTTCTGGCATGATGCATTGTCACTCTCTTGGACAGAGAGATTCTTATACACTTCCCCCCATTTCCCATTCTGCAGAGGGTACTGCTCAAATTACAGATGGAGAGGGCATGAATGATTCTGATTGCACCTCTCTGGCTGAGGCAAATTTGGTTCCCGCTTCTTCAGCAGCTAGCCAGGGAACCCCCAGTTCCACTTCCTTTGATGCACAACCTTCTCACCCAGAACCAGGGCCGTCTTGTGCATTCGGGGCTCAGGACCATGCATTTGCATGCGTGGCTCCTGCAGACATAGTAAAATTGCATTTTGGGGTTTCCACCTGAGTAGCCCAGGTGCTGGTGGAGGCTAGGAAACCCTCCACTAGGTCCACTTACGCTATGAAGTGGAAGCGTTTCTCTATCTGGGTGGCTTCCAAGGGATGGGACCCTTTTACTTGTTTAGCCCCGCATATCATGGAATTCCTGCTTCATCTTTCTAATTCCGAGTTGTCCTATTCCTCTCTCAAAGTTCATTTTCTGCCATTTCGGCATATCGCATGCTTGTGGATGGGAAGCCTGTGGCCCAGTTGGAGATTTCCAAGACTTTCCTGAAAGGAATTCTCCATTTGAAACACCCCCATCTGCAGCCCTGGGATTTAAATTTTGTGTTGGAGAAGCTCACACTTCCTCCTTTCGAACCAGTGATGAGCTGTGACTTGCGCTATCTGTCTTGGAAAGCACTATTTTTAGTTGCCATTACTTCTGCTCAAAGAATTTCCAAGCTTCAGGCCCTGGTGTTTAAGGAGCCTTATTTCATTTTTCACAAGGATCATGTCCTCCAAACAAATCTCCAAGTTCTTGCCCAGGTGGTGTTGGAGTTCACGATGAATTAGTAAGTGGAACTTTCGATCTGTTATCCGCCCTCACGAACAGAGGTGAGATGCTCTGCATACCTTGATGTGCAATCAATCCTTAAGTGTTTATACTCATCAGACTTAAGGATTCCTGTAAGGATGATCAACTCTGTGTCTTTTGCACCCAGATCCTTGGGGAAAGCTGTTTTAAATGGTGCCTTTCAAAATGGCTAGCTAACTGCATCCGCTTCTATTATCAGAAGCACAGCAAACCTCTGTTGGGGATATGAGGTCATTCCACAAGGCATGGCTGCATCCGCAGCTTTTCTTCACAGTGTTTCTGCAGCGGAGATCTGTGCAGCAGCAACTTGCAGTTCGGTCCATACTTTACCAAGCATTACAGTCTGGACATTGCTTCTAGGTGTAGGGCTGGTTCGGCCTCTCCGCTCTGCAGGGCCTACTGTCCTGAGCTGGTTCTCTTCTGTCCTTCTCTGTTACTCCTCCCATGTTTCTCTCGGTCTCTCTTATGAGGGACTGCTTCGGATTCAGTCCTACAAGTGGTGACCTACTGCAGGAACCCTCTCAAAGTAAGATAGTACAGTTGGGTAAGAACTTAACGTAACCATAGATTTCGAGAGAGGTTCCTGCTGTAGGTCACATTTTTCCCTCCCTCCTTGCCCCATTTTTATTTTGGGACTCCAGAACCTGTTTCCTTCTCCTGTCTTTTCCTTCTGGAACTCTGGCTGGAGAACTGGAAGGCAGGCATGGGGACCGCCCACCATATAGGGTCACGCTGACAACGTCTGGTGGGCGGTCCCCTGCCAGGCATTGCTGGAAAAGTTTGTCATGCTGTCCTGACACCAGGTGGCACTAGTCCTACAAGTGATGACGCACTGCAGGAACCTCTCTCAAGATCTACTGTTGTGGTAGTTCTTATGTACTGTACTGTCCCCCGGTCTGGTTTTCAGATAAACACATGTGTAGAGTCTTTAGCAGATCCTCATAGAATCAGTCTTCCTAGTCCTGAATCATTCTGGTCACCCTGCATTATACTGTCTCTAGCTTGTCCCTCTTCATTTTTAGGTGGGGCTCCAGAACTGGGCACAATACTCCAGGTGTGGTCTTACCAGTGACCTATACAGGGATAACCGTACCTCCTGCTTCCTACTGCTGAACTCTTCCAATGCACCCTAGCCTTGTGTTAGCCTTGCTAAAAGCATTTACACTAGCTGGTTTACTTAAGGGAGTCCACTAATGATAAATTTCTAGGTCCCTTTCCTACATGTCCAACTGAACTCCTACCATTACTCTGTTCTGTGGTTTTTGTTCCTTGAGTGCATCATTTGGCACTTCTTGGCATTGAATTTGTTGTTGGACCAATTTTCTAGCCTTTGCAGGGGTCTCTGCAATTCCCTTTATACCCTCCACATGGTCAGTTCTACCACAGAGTTCAGTGTCCTCATAATAGACACAACCTGCCCCAGATTCCTCTCCTATCTCACTGATGAACATATCAAAGAGGACCAGGCCCAGGACATTTCTTGTGCTACTCCTGGTGAGCCCTCTCCCAACGGATCTGACCCATGCACCACAAATCTCTGCTGCCTCCTTCTTCCAACTTTGTACTCACTTTACTATTTCCCTAGCTGTACCAGATCCTGCAGCTTTTCCAGTAGCCTTTGTGTGCCACAGAATCAAATGGCTTGTTGAAGTCCAAGCATGTAAAGTCTGTCTGCCCTTGTCAACTTCCCTTTATTACCCAATCATAGAACACCATCAGGCCGGTTTAACAGGACATCCCTGCCAGACCCGTTCTGCTTATTATCTTGAAGCCCATTGTTCTCCAGGTATTCCACCAAATCCTGTTAGACTGTTTCCATCAGTTTCCCTACCATGGCGGAATGGTTGACTAGTCCGTAGTTTCCTGGCTGCTCCATATCCCCTCCTTTTGTGCAGTGGACTACGTCAGCCATCTAGTCCTTGAGAACCACCCCTTGCTGCAAAGAGCTATTGAATAGCCCTACCAGGGGTTTGGCTTACATGATGCCAGTTCCCCGAGTACCCTAGGATGCATGCCATCTGGCTCTGGGACCTTGCTTTCACTTCAGGGTTGCTATCCCTTTTTCTGAC